>JBBGZY010001801.1:240000-685086 GCA_037952925.1 Lithobates clamitans | reverse complement strand
TATATATAATTTTTTTTCTTTTTTCCCCACACATACATACAGCCGTGTTGAAAAGTTTGCATACCCTGGCAGAAATTGTGAAGTTTTGGCATGAATATTGAAAATATGACCGATCATGCCAAAAAAACTGTCTGCTATTTAAGGAGAGCAATCACATGAAGCCATTTATTATCACAGATTGTTAGGTTTTAAAAAGGATCCACAAAAACTAATAGAAATCACCCAAATGGCCCTGATAAAAAGTTTACATCCCCTGGAATGTTTGGCCTTGGTACAGACACAGAAGGTGGCACACACAGGTTAAAATGGCAATTAAAAAGGTTAATTACCCACATTTTTGGCTTTTTAAATTCACAATTAGTGTCTGTGTATAAATAGTCAATCAGTTTGTTAGCTCTCACATGGATGCACTGAGCAGGCTAGGCACTGAGCCATGAGGAGGTAGAAAAAGAACAGTCAAAAGACCTGCGTAACAAGGTAATGGAATTTTATAAAGATGGAAAAGGATATAAAAAAGATATCCAAAGCAGTCAGTGCTGTTCAATCATTTATTAAGAAGTGGAAAATTTGAGGCTCTTTTGATACCAAGCCAAGGTCAGGTTGACCTAGAAAGATTGCAGCCACAACTGGCGGAAGAATTTCTCAGGATACAAAGAAAACCCCCCACAGGTAACCTCAGGAGAAATACAGTCCACTCTCCAAAAAGACGATGTGGTTGTTTTTAAGGAGCACAATCAATCGATCGATACTTGAACAAAAAAGAGCTGCGTGGTTGAGCTGCCAGGAGGAAGCCTTTACTGCGCCAATGCCACAAAAGAGCCAACGAGGGACGTCAAGGTGTTGTTGGGCATATTGTACCCGGGCTTTATTGTGGAACTTGTGCAGTAAAGGCTTCTTTCTGGCAACTTGACCATGCAGCTCTTTTTTGTTCAAGTATCATCGTATTGTGCTCCTTTACCACTTCCCATCCCGCCCATTATTATATGACGTCCGCAGGAGCGATCTTCAATCCTGGGCGGGCGTCATATGACTTCCTGGGCTTCCCGGCCATCTGGGGGGGCACGCCCCCCGCGTCACTCGGGAACTGATGCGTGTGCCCTGTCAGAGGAGAGGAGACCGATCGTGTGTTCCATTCCCAGTACAGAGGAACACCGATCGGTCTCCTCCCCTTGTGAGTCCCCTCCCCCTACAGTTAGAATCACTACAGTTAACACAGTTAACCCCTTGATCGCCCCCCAGCGTTAAGCCCTTCCCTGCCAGTGACATTTATACAGTAATCAATGCATTTGTATAGCACTGATCGCTGTATAAACGTGAATGGACCCAAAATGGTGTCAAGTGTCCGATATGTCCGCTGCAATTTCGCAGTCACAATAAAAAAAAATAAAAAAAAAATAAAAAAAAATAAAAAAAAAAAAAAAAAAAATCGCAGATCGCCGCCATTACTAGAAAAAAAAATAGTAATAAATAAAAATGCCATAAAATATCCCCTATTTTTGTAGATGCTATAACTTTTGCGTAAACCAATAAATTTACGCTTATTGCGATTTTTTACCAAAAATATGTAGAAGAATACATATCAGCCTAAATTTTTTTTTTTTTTTTTAATTAGGATATTTATTATAGCAAAAGGTAAAAAATAGTGGGTTTTTTTTCAAGATTGTCGCTCTTCTTTTGTTTATAGCGCAAAAATTAAAAACCGCAGAAATGATCAAATACCACCAAAAGAAATGATAAAGGAAGAAGGAGGAGCGACGATCGTGAGGGAACGTCGCTTCCATTACAAAAATTTGACGGGCCGCCTAATCTGACAAAACAGGGGTGCTTGGAAAAATAAATAAATAAGATTTTTTTTTCCCTGTCCCTTTGAAAAAAAAAAAAAAAAAAAATCTTGAAGACACGCCCCCTCCCTCTAGGCTTGCGTTGTCAGCACCGTGTTGTGCCAAGTAAAAACACGCCCCTCCTCTTTGGCTTGCCTTGTTGGCCCTGCGTTCTGCCAAATAAAGCCACGCCCCCCCCACCGCCCATCTCTATATTCCGTTGTCGGCTCTGTGCTGTGCCATGCGAAGACACGCCCCCTCCCCTCCAGCTTGCGTTGTTGGTTCTGTGTTCTGCCAAGTGAAGACCCCCCCCCACCTCTCCCCCTCTGGCTTTTGTTGTTGGCCCCTATGCTCTTCCAAGTGAAGGCGTCGGCCTCACGCCGTGCCAAGCAAAGTCATGCCCCTCCCCTCTGGCTTTCATGGTCAGCCGCATGCTATGCCAAGTAAAGACACGCCCCTCTCCTCCACCTTGCGTTGTCAACCTTGTGTTGTGCCAGGTAAAGACACGCCCCTGCCCTCTGGCTTGCGTTGTGCCAAGTAAAGACACGCCCCCTACAGCCCCCCTCCTTTGACCCGCGTTGTCAGTTTTCCATTGGGCCAAGTAAAAACAAGCCCCCTGCAGACCCTCCTATTTAGATTGCATTGCCGACCCTGCACTATGCCAAGGGAAGACACGCCCCTACATCCCCCCCTCTGGTTTCCGTTGTCAGCCCTGTGTTCTGCCAAAGTGAAGATACCCCCCCCACCGCCCCTCTCCATATTGCATTGTCGGCCCCATGCTGTGCCAGGTGAAGACACGCCCCTCTCCTCTGGCTTGTGCTGTCGGCCCCATGCTGTGCCAAGTGAAGACACGCCCCTCTTATTTGGCACGTGCTGTCGGTCAGTATTTTAGCAAACAAGAAACAACGACTCCTGCGCACAGGTGGATCACCATCGAAATGCGTCAACACAGGCCTTGCTGCCCTCAAGGATGGGGAATCCTAGTGCAAACTGAAATAAAAGAAAAAGAAAAAACAGGGGCGCACCAGCCTTGTGTATTAACTTTTTTTAAAAATGTATTAAAATGATAAAAAGAAACAACTCACAAGCAATGGGTGGAAGGAGCACAACATGAAGTATACCGACAGCCAGCATGCGACTTTAGGATGAGCGATGCCTTCCAAAAATCGTGGAGAGGTGCATACACATCACAATCAGCTAACGCGTTTCGAAGGGAACGTCCCTTCTTCGTCAGAGCTATGCAGTGATCCCTCCTTCAGCAGTCACTCCTTATAAATGCCTGAGTATCAATGAAACAAGGGTGGGATATGGGGCTCCTCCCCCTCAGGGGATCCCTCCCTCTTGTGCCCTCCAATCATATGGGCAGTACTCCAATTGGTGAACGAATAATAGTTTGTGTAGTAAATAATGATAATAATACTAATAATAGCAGCATATACATACATACGGGACCAGTGTATAAGGGCCGGCACGCTCTCAATGTGAGCGGCGAGAGACAGCATAATGACATGTGACTGGGGGCGGGACCAACATATAGGGGCGGTTCGCTCACTAAAGCCGTTCCAGTGTCAGTCGGGGCTAGCAGCTGCCCCAAGCTGCCAGCAGAAAAGCCCCAACTGCAGAGCAGAGGGCTCCCACCAGCTAGTAAATGTGTATGTATATCTATATCTATCTCAAGTGGTAAAAGATTGATAACACTGATATTAGCAATAGTAGTCAAATGCTGTTAGGTGTTGATAAGGCATGATGATAAAAAATTAGTTAATCAATCAAAATAAAAATGAAATAAATAGCTAGAATAATAATCAGTATATATTCGATGGTGAAATAGGGATGATGAAATCCATATTAATAATGCTGAATATAGTATACCACTAATATTAGTACTTCTGGTAACCGACGAGAAGAAGCACAATGGTAATGTGATAAATTACTGTATTTATCGGCGTATAACACGCACCATTTAGGAGGGAATTTTAAGGAAAAAAAACTTTTAGGAGGGAAGTTGAAGGAAAAAAAAACTTACATTTATATGCCCATCAATGCAGCCTTCCCCAGTGCAGCCTTGCATCCTGCGAACCCCAGCCATCCTGTCTTTCAAAATCGCCGACCGCGATTTGAAAATGGCGCTGCCGGCACCGAAATACACAGAGCCGGTCCTCGGCTCTTCTCAGCGGCTCTCGGCCACTTTCGGCTCCACTCGTAGTCCCGAGCAGTCTCATTTGGCATGCGTTGTCGGCCCCATGCTGTGCCAAGTGAAGACACGCCCCTCTCATTTGGCATGCTTTGTCGGCCCCATGCTGTGCCAACTACAGACACGCCCCTCTCATTTGGCATGCGTTGTCAGCCCCATGCTGTGCCAAGTGAAGACACGCCCCTCTCATTTGGCTTGTGTTGTCGGCCCCATGCTGTGCCAAGTGAAGACACGCCCCTCTCATTTGGCATGCTTTGTCGGCCCCATGCTGTGCCAACTACAGACACGCCCCTCTCATTTGGCATGCGTTGTCGGCCCCATGCTGTGCCAACTACAGACACGCCCCTCTCCTCTGACTTGCGTTGTCGGCCCCGTGTAATGCTATTAATACAGCAAGTCACTCAGTATTCCCCAATAATCAACACATATTGACCAAGCAATGCTGGAGGTACCACCGGGGAGGGGGGGGGTGTTCTATGCAGCCTTTGCCATTTATTTCTGATAGATGGAATGTCCCCTGTCTGACCCATCCCCCCCATGAGTACAGTTTGGGAGGACAGTCTGCAGCGTTCTTGTGGACCAAAAATTTTATTTTTAGTCGTATTTTAGTCTACAAAAATATTTTCATCTACTAAATGAACACTGGTAGTCACCCTGTGCCATGGCCCCACCCCCCGCCTCTTCCCCGATAAAAGTCCATTCCAAGTCCCTATATAGACCAACAACGTTCTCCATGACAATTAGAAGGGGACTCGGCAAACACAAGAGCCGCTCCTGTAATGGAGATATCAGACGAAGGGTCACCATACACATTACAAACAAAACCTACAATCAAAAGTTGCTTCAATTTAATATGGAGACCAATCCAATCTATCAATGTGTATCCAATCAGGCAGGACCTTCACCACATACTAATGAGTGGATGGAAAGGAGATTGTACAATCAGATTGTAATGTGTGGTGATATAAATACAAATAATCCTCCCGTCAGACAGCCATCATTCTGCAATCGTTTAGGGATCTCCAAACTATGGCCGGGGGGGGCCACATCTGGGTCACATCTTGGGTCAGCAGCTGTAACAAGGAGGAAGGGGGGACTGAAGGGGACCCCAATATAAGGGGAGGGAGGGGGTAGACTCTGATGAGGACCCTGATGTAAGAGGGGGGAGCAGAGACTTTTATGGGGACCCCGATGATATAAGGAGGGGGGGGGAGACATTGCTGGGGACCCTGATGATGTAAGGGGGGGTGGGACTGTCGGGGGCCCTGATGTAAGGGGGGGTGTGGGAACTACTCTGCTGGGGACCCTGATGATGTAAAGGGGTGGAGCGGCTCTGCTGGGGACCCGGTTGATGTAAAGGGGGGGGTGCTGCAGGGGGCCCCGATGATGTAAGGGGGGAGGGGACTCTGCTAGGGACCCTGATGATGTGGGGGGACAATGCTGGGGACCCTGAAGATTTAAGGGGAGGGACACTGCTGGGTACCGTGATGATGTGGGGGGGGGGGGGGGGGCAACTCTACTGGGGACCCAGATGATGTGGGGGAGGGGGGGAATGACACTGCTGGGGACCCTGATAATGTAGGGGCGGGAGCAACTCTGCTGGGGACCCTGATGTAAGGGGGGGACGACTCTGCTGGGGACCCTGATGATGTAATTGGGGGGGGGGGCGACTCTGCTGGACCCTAATGATGTGGGGGGGTAGGACTCTGCTGGGGACCCTGATGATGTAAGGGGGGGGGACGACATTGCTGGGGACCCCTGATGATGTGAGGGGAGGTAGGACTCTGCTGGGGACCCTGATGTAAGGGGGGGGTGTGGGAACTACTCTGCTGGGGACCCTGATGATGTAAAGGGGTGGGGCGGCTCTGCTGGGGACCCGGTTGATGTAAAGGGGGGATGCTGCAGGGGGCCCCGATGATGTAAGGGGGGGAGGGGACTCTGCTGGGGACCCTGATGTGAGGGGGGTAGAACTCTGCTGGGGACCCTGATGATGTAAGGGGGGGGACATTGCTGGGGACCCTGATGATGTAAGGGGGGGGGGACATTGCTGGGGACCCTGATGATGTAAGGGGGGGAGGGGGAGATTACTGGGGACCCTGATGATGTGAGGGGTGGGTAGGACTCTGCTGGGGCCCCTGTGTGAGGGGGGGGGGTGGGACTGTCGGTGGCCCTGATGTAAGGGGGGGGGTGTGGGAACTACTCTGCTGGGGACCCTGATGATGTAAAGGGGTGGGGCGGCTCTGCTGGGGACCCGGTTGATGTAAAGGGGGGGGGATGCTGCAGGGGGCCCCGATGATGTAAGGGGGGAGGGGACTCTGCTAGGGACCCTGATGATGTGGGGGGACAATGCTGGGGACCCTGAAGATTTAAGGGGAGGGACACTGCTGATGTGAGGGGGGGGGAATGACACTGCTGGGGACCCTGATGATGTAGGGGGGAGAAACTCTGCTGGGGAACCTGATGTAAGGGGAGGGGGGGACTAAGCTGGGGACCCTGATGATGTAGGGGGGGAGCAACTCTGCTGGGGACCCTGATGATGTAAGGGGAGGGGGGGACTAAGCTGGGGACACTGATGATGTAAGGGGAGGGGGGGACTCTGCTGAGGACCCTGATGTAAGGGGAGGGGGGGACTAAGCTGGGGACCCTGATGATGTGGGGGGGACTAAGCGGGGGACCCTGATGTAAGGGGAGGGGGGGACTAAGCTGGGGACCCTGATGATGTAAGGGGAGGGGGGGACTCTGCTGAGGACCCTGATGTAAGGGGAGGGGGGGACTAAGCTGGGGACCCTGATGATGTAGGGGGGGGAGCAGCTCTGCTGGGGACCCTGATGATGTAAGGGGAGGGGAGGGGGGGGACTAAGCTGGGGACCCTGATGATGTAGGGGGGGAGCAACTCTGCTGGGGACCCTGATGATGTAAGGGGAGGGGGGGACTAAGCTGGGGACACTGATGATGTAAGGGGAGGGGGGGACTCTGCTGAGGACCCTGATGTAAGGGGAGGGGGGGACTAAGCTGGGGACCCTGATGATGTAGGGGGGGGAGCAACTCTGCTGGGGACCCTGATGATGTAAGGGGAGGGGAGGGGGGGGACTAAGCTGGGGACCCTGATGTAAGGGGAGGGGGGGACTAAGCTGGGGACCCTGATGTAAGGGGAGGGGAGGGGGGGACTAAGCTGGGGACCCTGATGATGTAAGGGGAGGGGGGGACTAAGCTGGGGACCCTGATGATGTAAGGGGAGGGGGGAACTAAGCTGGGGACCCTGATGATGTAAGGGGAGGGGGGGACTAAGCTGGGGACCCTGATGATGTAAGGGGAGGGGGGGACTAAGCTGGGGACCCTGATGTAAGGGGAGGGGAGGGGGGGACTAAGCTGGGGACCCTGATGATGTAAGGGGAGGGGGGGACTAAGCTGGGGACCCTGATGATGTAAGGGGAGGGGGGGACTAAGCTGGGGATCCTGATGATGTAGGGGGGAGCAGCTCTGCTGGGGACCCTGATGATGTAAGGGGAGGGGAGGGGGGGGACTAAGCTGGGGACCCTGATGTAAGGGGAGGGGAGGGGGGGACTAAGCTGGGGACCCTGATGTTGTAAGGGGAGGGGGGAACTCTGCTGAGGACCCTGATGTAAGGGGAGAGGGGGGACTAAGCTGGGGACCCTGATGATGTAAGGGGAGGGGGGGAACTCTGCTGAGGACCCTGATGTAAGGGGGAGGGGGGGGGGACTAAGCTGGGGACCCTAATTATGTAAGGGGAGGGGGGGGACTAAGCTGGGGACCCTGATGTACGGGGAGGGGGGGGGACTAAGCTGGGGACCCTGATGTACGGGGAGGGGGGGGGACTAAGCTGGGGACCCTGATGTACGGGGAGGGGGGGGGACTAAGCTGGGGACCCTGATGTACGGGGAGGGGGGGGACTAAGCTGGGGACCCTGATGATGTAAGGGGGAGGGGGGAACTCTGCTGAGGACCCTGATGTAAGGGGAGAGGGGGGGACTAAGCTGGGGACCCTGATGATGTAAGGGGGAGGGGGGGACTAAGCTGGGGACCCTGATGTACGGGGAGGAGGGGACTAAGCTGGGGACCCTGATGATGTAAGGGGAGGGGGGGACTAAGCTGGGGACCCTGATGATGTAAGGGGAGGGGGGGGACTAAGCTGGGGACCCTGATGATGTAAAGGGGAGGGGGGGGACTAAGCTGAGGACCCTGATGATGTAAAGGGGAGGGGGGGGACTAAGCTGGGGACCCTGATGATGTAAAGGGGAGGGGGGGGACTAAGCTGGGGACCCTGATGATGTAAGGGGAGGGGGGGGACTAAGCTGAGGACCCTGATGATGTAAAGGGGAGGGGGGGACTAAGCTGGGGACCCTGATGATGTAAGGGGAGGGGGGGGAACTCTGCTGAGGACCCTGATGATGTAAGGGGGAGGGGGGGGACTAAGCTGGGGACCCTGATGTACGGGGAGGGGGGGACTAAGCTGGGGACCCTGATGATGTAAGGGGAGGGGGGGACTAAGCTGGGGACCCTGATGATGTAAAGGGGAGGGGGGGGACTAAGCTGAGGACCCTGATGATGTAAAGGGGAGGGGGGGGACTAAGCTGAGGACCCTGATGATGTAAAGGGGAGGGGGGGGACTAAGCTGGGGACCCTGATGATGTAAGGGGAGGGGGGGGACTAAGCTGGGGACCCTGATGATGTAAGGGGAGGGGGGGGCTAAGCTGGGGACCCTGATGATGAGGTGGGGGGGGGGGACTAAGCGGGGGACCCTGATGATGTGGGGGGGAGGGGGGACTCTCTGGAACTGCATTTTACCACCCCCTTTAAGCTGCAATAGACATCAGACAGAGGTATTTATATGACATTTGCAGCAACAAACTACCCAACACCCAGAGATCAGCCGGCGGGGGGGGATCACCCATTTGGGTAAATAGGGGGAGGCGCCCTGTAAACGTTGCGAGGTGCGAGGCTGTGATGCGTTTTGCTGCCAAAAAAAAATGGGGATGTCGCCTCACCGGCTGTCAGTTGTCTCTGAGGGTGCAGATTCTGAGGGTGCAGATCGCTCTTCAGAGGACTGGTGGGTGTAGACAGATTTATAGTCCATGGACCTCATTCTGCTCCCCCCATATAGACCGGGGGAGGAGGGGGGGGAGGGGGGATAGTCTGCAGGGGGAAGGAGAATTACCCCCCAGTGATGGAGCTGCAATACTCTGCAGACGGGGGGGGAGGGGATATTATTATTGCTGATATTCAGTACATTGCTGCAAATAGTAAACAACTTTTTTATAAACCCCTCCCCCCTCCCAATCTATATATCCCCTCCCCCATATATATATCTATTGATCGGTGAGATCAGACGGAGCTCCGATGTGCGGACATTCATGGGACTACAGAGACCAGCAAACACAAAGTACACAAAGTATCCGCTCCCCGTACAATGTATACAAAGTATCCGCTCCCCGTACAATCTATACAAAGTATCCGATCATCACTCACCGCTCACACTCCATCCTCCCCTCCGCTGCCATCACCACTTCAAATCCTCCGCCACACCATCCGCCCCGCCCACCTCCTTCGCTCATTGGCGGACACTCATATGGAGGGCCATGGCCATTGGTGGGTTTGAATATTCATCCGGTGGGCGGGGACTTCTCGCTGTGTGTTTGGAGGAGGAAATACACAGAGAGACCATAGAGTGTGATATATAGAGAGGCCAGAGATCATAGAGTGTGATATATAGAGAGGCCAGAGACCATAGAGTGTGATATACAGAGAGACCAGAGATCATAGAGTGTGATATATAGAGAGGCCAGAGATCATAGAGTGTGATATATAGAGAGGCCAGAGATCATAGAGTGTGATATATAGAGAGAGAGATCAGAGAGCTGACAGCCTGACACTGATAGTGCAGAGAGATCATAGAGTGTAATATATATATAGAGAGAGATTATGGAGTGTAATATATATATAGAGAGATTATGGAGTGTAATATATATATAGAGAGATTATGGAGTGTAATATATATATAGAGAGATTATGGAGTGTAATATATATATAGAGAGATTATGGAGTGTAATATATATATATATATAGAGAGATTATGGAGTGTAATATATATATAGAGAGAGATTGTGGGGTGTAATATATATATATATATATAGAGAGAGAGAGAGAGAGAGATTATGGTGTGTAATATATAAATAGAGAGATTATGGAGTGTAATATATATATATATATATAGAGATTATGGAGTGTAATATATATATATATAGAGAGAGAGATTATGGAGTGTAATATATATATAGAGAGAGAGAGAGATTATGGAGTGTAATATATATATAGAGAGAGAGAGAGAGAGATTATGGTGTGTAATATATATAGAGAGAGATTATGGACTGTAATATATATATAGAGAGAGAGATTATGGAGTGTAATATATATAGAGAGAGATTATGGAGTGTAATATATATATATATATAGAGAGAGAGATTATGAAGTGTAATATATATATATAGAGATTATGGAGTGTAATATATATATAGAGAGATTATGGAGTGTAATATATATAGAGAGAGATTATGGAGTGTAATATATATATATATATAGAGAGAGAGATTATGAAGTGTAATATATATATATAGAGATTATGGAGTGTAATATATATATAGAGAGATTATGGAGTGTAATATATATAGAGAGAGATTATGGAGTGTAATATATATATATAGAGATTATGGAGTGTAATATATATATAGAGAGATTATGGAGTGTAATATATATAGAGAGAGATTATGGAGTGTAATATATATATATATAGAGAGAGAGAGATTATGGAGTGTAAGAGTGTAATATATATATAGAGAGATTATGGAGTGTAATATATATATATAGAGAGATTATGGAGTGTAATATATATATAGAGAGAGATTATGGAGTGTAATATATATATATAGAGATTATGGAGTGTAATATATATAGAGAGAGATTATGGAGTGTAATATATATATAGAGAGAGATTATGGAGTGTAATATATATATATATATAGAGAGAGAGATTATGGAGTGTAATATATATATATAGAGAGATTATGGAGTGTAATATATATATAGAGAGATTGTGGAGTGTAATATATATATAGAGAGAGATTATGGAGTGTAATATATATATATATAGAGAGAGAGAGATTATGGAGTGTAATATATATATATAGAGAGATTATGGAGTGTAATATATATATAGAGAGATTATGGAGTGTAATATATATATAGAGAGATTGTGGAGTGTAATATATATATAGAGAGAGATTATGGAGTGTAATATATATATAGAGAGATTATGGAGTGTAATATATATATATAGAGAGATTATGGAGTGTAATATATATATAGAGAGATTATGGAGTGTAATATATATATATAGAGAGATTATGGAGTGTAATATATATATAGAGAGAGATTATGGAGTGTAATATATATATATAGAGATTATGGAGTGTAATATATATAGAGAGAGATTATGGAGTGTAATATATATAGAGAGAGATTATGGAGTGTAATATATATATAGAGAGATTATGGAGTGTAATATATATATAGAGAGATTATGGAGTGTAATATATATATATAGAGAGATTATGGAGTGTAATACATATATATAGAGAGATTATGGAGTGTAATATATATATATAGAGAGATTATGGCGTGTAATATATATATAGAGAGATTATGGAGTGTAATATATATATAGAGAGATTATGGAGTGTAATATATATATATAGAGATTATGGAGTGTAATATATATATAGAGAGATTATGGAGTGTAATATATTTATAGAGGTAGATATAGAGATCACTTTAACTCTAAACTGATAACCTGTAAAGGCTTTTAAGGCCTTGTCTGTGGAGACATTTGGGCTCTGCAGTTTGTCATCATTTCACAGCTGGGCTCATCTGTAAATCTTACCATGTTGGGTATCTGATTAAATGACGTCACATCATCTTTTTATATCTTATCATAAAATTGGGGATTATATGGTGTTTGTGTGCACTACAATGTGTGTACTCTTCCTGGGCTCTAATAGGCTTCAAATAAGGTGAACTGCGAGCGCAGAGCATTCACACAGCTGTGTTAGAACAGCAAATGAATATTCGCTTTCCTAACACTGAACCACCTCTCAGCCGATCAGGTGCGCGGGTCTGTTACCTGTCACCTGATTGGCTGAAACGGCAGGCGCTACAGGCAGCCACAGAGACATGGTAAGTGCCGGGCAGACGGCGAGCGGGCGGGGGGGGTCACAGTGGCACTATTTGATGGGCACAGTGGCTGCTTTTTATGGCACAGTGGCTGCGTTTGATCGGCAGAGTGGCTGCGTTTGATCGGCAGAGTGGCTGCGTTTTATGGGCACAGTGGCTGCGTTTTATGGGCACAGTGGCTGCGTTTGATGGGCACAGTGGCTGCGTTTGATGGGCACAGTGGCTGCGTTTGATGGGCATACCGGCTGCGTTTGATGGCACAGTGGCTGCGTTTGATGAGCACAGTGGCTGCTATTGATGGGCACAGTGGCTGCAATTGATGGGCACAGTGGCTGCATTTGATGGGCACAGTGGCTGCAATTGATGGGCACAGTGGCTGCATTTGATGGGCACAGTGGTTGCATTTGATGGGCACAGTGGCTGCAATTGATGGGCACAGTGGCTGCGTTTGATGGGCAGAGTGGCTGCAATTGATGGGCACAGTGGCTGTGTTTGATGGGCATAGTGGCTGCGTTTGATGGGCACAGTGACTGCTTTTGATGGCACAGTGGCTGCGTTTGATGGGCACAGTGGCTGCAATTGATAAGCACGGTGGCTGCATTTGATGGGCACAGTGGCTGCAGTTGATGGACACAGTGGCTGCAATTGATGGGCACAGTGGCTGCATTTGATGGGCACAGTGGCTGCAGTTGATGGACACAGTGGCTGCAATTGATGGGCACAGTGGCTGCGTTTGATGGCACAGTGGCTGCGTTTGATGGGCACAGTGGCTGCAATTGATGGGCACAGTGGCTGCGTTTGATGGGCACAGTGAGGCTGCAATTGATGGACACAGTGGCTGCAATTGATGGACACAGTGGCTGCATTTGATGGGCACAGTGGCTGCGTTTGATGGCACAGTGAGGATGCAATTGATGTTTTTTTCCCAGAATTTTTCAGTTTGTTTGCGCCCCCCCCAAAAATTTTGAGCACCAGCCGCCACTGATCCTGTCCTACAGTACATAGGTGGTTACACTTCAGCACTGCAGACTGCAAGATGCCGATGCCAAGGCTGCCAGCTGGAAGGATTGGAGACTCTCTTACAGGGAAAGGATTGACCTGATTAAAACTTACCTGATCCCGGTAATTCTGCATGTCAGCTTTGTCTGTGTTTTGCCCGTGTCTCTCTATGCGAAGATACCGGGCACTTTCATCCCCTTCCTGCCCAGGCCAATTTTCAGCTTTCAGCGCTGTCGCATTTTGAATGACAATTGCGCGGTCATGCTACACTGTATAAAAAGGTCCAATTCACCGCGCTAAGTGATATAAGGCAATACTATATGTTATATACCGTATATACTCGAGTATAAGCCATCCCGAAAATAAGCCGAGGCACCTAATTTTACCAGAAAAAACTGTGAAAACTTTTTGACTCGAGTATAAGCCTGGGGTGAGAAATGCGCAGCTACTGTAAGTGGAAAAGAGGGTCAACAATGCCCATTTGCAGCCTCACTGTGCCCATTTGCAGCCTCACTGTGCCCATTTGCAGCCATAAGTCCCCCGAACTTCAAACTCGGTAATTAAGGTAGTTAAGCTAGATGCCCCCTAGCTGCAGCCAAAATTTGGGGTCTCTGGACCCAAACAGTCCCGAAATGACATTGCTGCAGATTGACACAGTTGACTGACTTTGGGGCCCCGTATCTCTGTGCCACTTGGTGCTAGGAACCCCAAATTTGGTGTGTAAAGCTGGGGTTCCTAGCACCAAGTGGCCCAGAGATACGGGGCCCCAAAGTCGATTCGGAAAATGTCACTCTGCTGCAGAAAAGTGCTTGACATTTTCTGAACTGACTTTGGGGCCCTGTATCTTGGGGCCACTTGGTGCTAGGAACCCCAGCTCTGGATATGTTGTAGTATTGGTTCCACTGGGTTTGCACACCAAATTTGGGGTTCCTAGCACCAAGTAGCCCCAAGATACGGGGCCCCAAAGTCGGTTAGGAAAATGTAATTCTCTAATGCAGAAAAGTGCTTGACTCAAGTATAAGCCGAGGGGGGCATTTTCAGCACACAAAAATATGATGAAAAACTCGGCTTATACTCGAGTATATACGGTAAATTGCAATGTGACAGTCCCAACAGAGTGCTGTTGGGTGCCCCACATAGATGTACACTCACCCCTCTGTGTTGACCTACATATCGCTGGTATGGTCAAACAAGTGTGTGGGGAGACCCCTTGAGATATCCGTTGCTGGCGGTGCTTGAAGTTGATATGCCTCATAAAGATGGATAGGAATAAAGAAGAAACCTCATTGCGCAATACCTGTTTGAGAAGATTTATTGGTAAAAACAATATGATACACTCACATGTAGGGGTGCCTACGTCCTTGCACCCGGTGTGAATAGCAGGTGATTATTTTAAGGGAAATCGGCCCACAATGGATGGTTGACCGCTGCCGCGGTTCCGCTCGTAAGTTGGTCGCGGACGGAAGTGTGTCGCTATGACGCGAACTAGCCTAGACACGTTTCAGCCAACCAAAGGGCCATCATCAGGAAGCACTGTATGACATTTTTAGCATTTTGTTTACACAACTCGAGCTTTCTTTTGGTGGTAATTTTTTTTTTTTTTTAATCAAAAAATGTTTTCTTAAACATATGTAAAGAACTGTCAGAAACCATGATTTAGAATGAGACAGAAGTACAGTTAAATCACACTTGTTTAATAATAATAAAAAAAGGTAAACAGTGTCAAAACATAGCCAGAGTTCAAGAACCAGAACGGATAGTCAGACAAGCCAAAACGTCAGGGAGCCAGAGATGAGCGTAGTAGAACAGCAAGCAGGATCTGGAGCCAGAAGGGATGTCATCCAAGCAAGTCTTTCACAGGAACACAGGAGAGCGTCTCTAGAGATGTGACCAAGGTGAAGGCAGAGATCATCTGGGCTGGACGGCTTAAGTAGGCAGGACTGACGAGCAGGATATCATCAACAGGTGAGTCAATGTGGAGAGATAGAAGCTGGCAATTAGCCGACAGCTGAGCGGCCAGCTCAGAGAAGGAAGGGCTGAGCCCAGCCCTGACAACAACTTCCCATGTACATACATTGCGCTTGCAAAAATCTACATTTACCTCTCAGGTTCGTCAATGTGCCATCAGAATTATTATACATACTAATCAAGATCTTGTGCCGTCAAAACTTGTTCATATATTTAATACAACCGTTACATTGTGTCAGAAACGTGGCATCATTATCCTGTAGGGCATTGTAGAAGTCTGGAAATTACCAACTCCCTGGGGCTCAGTCCTGGCGTATATCTAACCATGGTGACCAAATACCTTCAAATCTACCCAGGCTCCCCCTGTGTTGATGGATATATCTTTTCATAACAAGGGTGTTCCCCATGTGTGTTATCCATGAGGCGACTGTGGGTGCTTTTGGTGGTATTTAATCAACCCTGGGTCCCAATCAGAGTTTCCCTCAAGATCAGGGTCTCAATCAGAGTCTCCCCTTACATCAGGGTCCCAATCAGAGTCTTCCCTTACATCAGGGTCCCAATCAGAGTCTGCCCTTACATCAGGGTCTCAATCAGAGTCTCCCCTTACATCAGGGTCTCCATCAGAGTCACCCCTTACATCAGGGTCTCCATCAGAGTCTCCCCTTACATCAGGGTCCCAATCAGAGTCTCCCCTTACATCAGGGTCTCAATCAGAGTCTCCCCTTACATCAGGGTCCCAATCAGAGTCTCCCCTTACATCAGGGTCTCCATCAGAGTCTCCCCTTACATCAGGGTCTCAATCAGAGTCTCCCCTTACATCAGGATGTCAATCAGAGTCTCCCCTTACATCAGGGTCTCAATCAGAGTCTCCCCTTACATCAGGGTCTCCATCAGAGTTTCCCCTTACATCAGGGTCCAAATCAGAGTCTCCCCTTACCTCAGAAGCGGAGACCATAGGCAGCATCTTGAGGATATGTTAGTGACATTAGCTGAGGATTGGATAAAATCCTGTAGCAGGCCGTAGTTTAGAGACCCCTGGACTGGAAAGTGTAGTGTACATAGAGCAGTGTACACAGTGGCGGTCCCTGCACTGTGGGCACACGGGCACCCACCCCCCCATCCATGCGCCCAGCCCCTTTCAGGACACCGGATGCATGGATTCCTATAGCGAGGGCGGGAGGGGGTGGTACTTCTTTTTGAAGCACCTGATTAGAGCCAGAGCCAGGATGGGCTCGGGGCGCAGAGAGTGCACCCTGATCCCACCCAATTGTGTGAGGATAACAAATTAATTTTGCTATTTTCACGCTAACCTTCCTCCCCACCATCAGGAGGCAGGGCGTCAGACCTGTTTCCTGATTGGCCAAAGCGCCAGGCCACCCTATTGGATGCCTGGCATTTAGGAAGAGGAGCGGAGGAAACACACTGGAGTGGAGGTAGCTGCCGCCCTGGTGCATTGGAGAGGTGCTGCTGTGGAAAGTCTCCTCTGTCAGAGTCACGAGAGCTGCGAATGGGGTGGTCAGTGGGCACAGTGGCTGCATATGATGGGCACAAGTGGCTGCATTTGATGGGCACAGTGGATGCATATGATGGGCACAGTGGCTGCATATGATGGGCACAGTGGCTGCATATGATGGGCACAAGTGGATGCATATGATGGGCACAAGTGGCTGCAAATAATGGGCACAATGGCTGCATATGATGGGCACAATGGCTGCATATGATGGGCACAGTGGCTGCATTTGATGGGCACTATGGCTGCAATTGATGGGCACAGTGAGGCTGCAATTGATGGGGGGGTTCAGTACTTTTCAATTTGTTTGCGCCCCCGAAAAAATTTTGAGCACCAGCCACCACTGAGTGTACATGACCACAACTAACGTCCACTGCTCCGTTATAACAAATGGAAGGGAGGGGGCTACAACGTAATGGATGTGTATGGATTGTTTTAGAAGAATAAGGATATTGTTTTTGGTGACTTGGATACAATGTTCCTTCTATCTGCAGATATCCAGAACTGGAGCCACTATGGATTGCTTCTACTGTGGAACAAACTGACTGTAACAGCCGTTCTTGGGGCACCCATTGGGTCAGCCCCCCAGTCTTTCCATTCCCAATGGAGAAAGAATAGCAGCACCTCGATCGGAATGTATAAAGAATGATACGGAGAAGGGATCTGATTTGATGTATTTTTTACTTAGAAAAGTTACATATATAAAATTTTACAGTAAAATACAGAGAATATTAATAATAATGGAATCCCCCCTTGTCACTCAGTAAACCCCCAATAACAATGCAGTAACTGTGATCCACGGCACAGGAACGATGTCCAAAGTTCAAAGTTATGGAAGGGCGGGCCGGCTACAAGCATGCAACGATCAGACTGAACAATAGAGAGGAATTCATGAGGCCCGCCGGCTCCCGCCAAACCATGAATGTCACATTTGGCATCTATACAAAACGTGAAGGTCAGAAGCAGACATCACAACGATCGTTTGTAGTCTCAGCCCTCTATAAACATGTTATCACATCCACCAGAACTGGAGCTACAAACTGTTCCTGGAAAAGTCCTGTTCCTTTATGTCACCGTTGTCTACAAGGACATTGTAATAAGAGGCAAAGAACTCCAATGGCCCAAGGCCAACGATTATAGATACCCATCAAAAAGTTGTCTGTAAACCAGAATCTGTAGATCAGCGCTTCTCAACCTTTTTTCACAGCGCCCTTTAAAAGTATGAACAATCCAGATTCACCGACGTCTACTGGGTAAAAATTATAAATGTTGCCTATCAATGGGAAACAGATGTGGGACGATGCACACGACCACCTTGAAAACATTAACTTCATGTCAGAAGCCCTCCTTAGGTTTCCCCACCACATCAGATGTCCCTCCAACACATTAGAGGACCCTCCATCACATCAAAGCTCCCCCTCTGCATCAGAGGTTTCCCCATTCCCATGAAAGGTTCCCCTTTGCATCAGAGGTTCCCCCATCACATCGGAGGTCCCTCCTCCCCATCAGAGGTCAACTATCACATCAGTGGTCCCCCATCACATTAGAGGTCCCCCCTCCACATCAGAGGTTCTCCCATTACATCAGAGGTCCCCCCACCACATCAGAAGCCCGCTCTCCACATCAGAGGTCCCTCCATCACATCAGAGGTCCCTCATCACTTAAGAGGTCCCCCCACCACATCAGAAGCCCACCCTCCACATCAGAGGCTCCCCCATCACATCAGAGGCCCCCTCCACATCAGAGGTCACCCCCATCACATTAGAGGTCCCCCCTCTGCATCAAAGGCTCCTCCATCACATCAGAAGTCCCCCCTCCGCATAAGAGGTTCCCCCATAAGATAAGAGATCCCCCTTCCACATCAGAGGACCCCCCCACCACATCAGAAGCCCACCCCCGCATCAGAGGCTCCCCATCACATCAGAGGCCCCTTCCACATCAGAGGTTCCCCCATCACATCAGAGGCTCCCCCATCACATCACAAGTCCCCCTCCACATCAGAGGTCCCTCCATCACATAGGAGGTCCCCACTCACATCAGATTTCCCCCCCTCCGCATCAGAGGTTCCCCCATCCCATCAGAGGTTCCCCTTTGTATCAGAGGTTTCCCCATCACATCAGAGGCCCCTCCTCAGCATCAGAGGTCAACCATCACATCAGAGGTCCCCCCACCACATCAGAGGTTCCCCCATCACATCAGAAGTCCCCCCTTTGCATCAGAGGTTACCCCATCAGATCAGAGGTCCCCTCTCCACATCAGAGGTCCCTCCTCCACATCAGAGGTTCCTCCATCACATCAGGGGCCCCCCTTCACATCAGATGTCTCCCATAAAATCAGAGGTCCTACGTCACATCAGAGGCCCCCCATTATATCAGACGTCCTCCATCACATCAGAGATCCCCCATCACTTCAGAGGTCCCCCTTCGTGTCAGAGGTCCCCCTACCACATTAGCGAGCTCCATTTATATCAGAGGTCCCCCATCATATCAGTGGTTCCCTCTTCACATCAGAGCCCCCCTGCTCCACACATGGAGGCACCTAATCACATTGGAGGGAGTCAAATGGGTTCAACCCGATATATATGATGATTTACCATCATTGTGGGAATCCCTGAGCCTGTTTAAATCTGATTGAGTCGATCGCCTGTAATTGGCAGTCTGCTTCTAGCCTGATTCAATATGCATAAGCACTCTTGACTTCCTAAGCATGTCCAGCTGGACCAGCTGTGTATAATGAAGTATCCCACTTGGGAGACATATGTCCAGCAGTTTGCTCCACATATGCCTACTGGCAGTATACTGAATCCCGGCATATTTCCACAAGTAGACATGTGCAATTAATTTTATTACGAATCGAAATTGAGACCAAAACTTTCTTTTGGTGGTATTCGATCACCACTGGGTTTTTCATTTTTTTTTTTATTGTAGCACCCTCTAGCTGTAGAGTTTTGTGTAGTGTAGGTAAATGTATGCAGGCGTGGCTGTTTTGTCCTGGGTTGGGCAGAGATCCAGGGAGAGCTGGATGACTCACAGGCAGCATCACTGAGACCTCCCCTCTATTTCTAGAATGTGCTTGAACCTTCTAGAAAGACGGGAGGGGAAGTAAGGTGGAGCTGCCTGGAGTATTCTAAGGGCCCTGACCAATCCCCAGCTTGGGTTGGGCAGAGGGCAGGCTCCCTCAAATACTCTGGGTCAGCCCAGCTGGGGAGGGGTTGTTCAGCTGGAAGCTGGAGATGGAGTGTCAGGCTGTCATGGCCTTTGAGGCAGCCCCCCAATCTGAGGGGGAGGGGGGGTGACCTTAGGCCTGGGCTCAGGTGCGGACGGGACCTTCCTCAACCCACGGAGGTGTCCTGGCCAGGAGGCACTGGGAGCAAGGAGGACAGCGGGAGAACACTGCCGGGCGAGTCTCCAAGAGAACAGGAACAGCCAAGAGGGCTGTTGAGTGACACATAGTGTAGAAGGCTGAAGATGGAGTGTTAGGCTGTTGTCGCTTTTGAGGGAGCTCCCCATTCTGGGTAGGGTGGGTGACATTGGGTCTGGGCTCAGGTGCGGATGGGACCTTCCTAAACCCATGGAGGTGTCCTGGCCAGGAGGCACTGGGAACAAGGAGGACAGCAGAAGAACACTTCCGGGCGAGTCTCCATGAGAACAGGAACAGCCAAGATGGCTGGTGAGTGACACACAGTCAAGAGGACTGGGAGGCACACCTGAGAGGACTGGGATGGAGAAGTCTGGGATGGGTGCAGAGCCAGTCAGGAGGACTGTGGTGGCATGGGCAGTGAAAAGGGGAAGCTGCAGCCAGGAGGGCTGGCAAGGCCTGAAGAGGTGGTACTGGGAGCAGTAGCCACATGCACTACAGCTAGCACCAAGGACTTCTATTTTTGCTACACCATAGGGGCCCGCAGTTCCTGCCTGCAAAGGGCATTCTGCTAAGATCCAGCTGAGTGGGGCCCGCGGTTCCTGCCTGCAAAGGGCATTCTGCTAAGATCCATAGGTGTGCTGGCGGATGATTGGGTCTGAAACCTGTGCCAGCTGGTCTCTGGGAGTGATAGTCTTCAAGCAAGTCTGTGCTGGAGGTAGAAGATGAGAGAATGTATATACAGGAGTGTACACATAGTTCAAGTCCCAACAGAGTTTAATTGAGCAAATGGGCATCCCATAGGCACCCTTCCCCCATTCAAGTTCAATTCCCCTAAATTAAAAAAACAAAACAAAAAAAACAAAGCTGCAGGGACTGCTTCTTGTCTCAGAGTGACTGGAAATTCGTGTGCCTGGCTGTTCGGGGTGGGAGACAACCACATTAGGGACCTAATAAAGGGGGTCCAACCCGCTACCAGCAAGGAGGATCTAATAAAGGGGGTCCAACCCACTACTAGTAAGGGGGACCTAATAAAGGGGGTCCAACCCGCTACTAGTAAGGGGGACCTAATAAGAGGGTTCAACCCGCTACCAGCAAGGGGGACCTAATAAAGGGGGTCCAACCCACTACTAGTAAGGGGGACCTAATAAAGTGGGTCCAACCTGCTACTAGTAAGGGGGACCTAATAAAGGGGGTCCAACCCGCTACCAGCAAGGAGGACCTAATTATGGGGGTCCAACCCGCTACTAGCAAGGTGGACCTAATAAAGGGGGTCCACCCGCTAATAGCAAAGGGGACCTAATAAAGGGGTTCCACCCGCTACTAGCAAGGGGGGCCTAATAAAGTGGGTCCAACCTGCTACTAGCAAGGGGGACCTAATAAAGGGGGTCCAACCCGCTACTAGCAAGGGGGACCTAATAAAGGGGGTCCAACACTCTACTAGCAAGGTGGACCTAATAAAGGGGGTCCAACTCGCTACTAGCAAGGGGGACCTAATAAAGGGGGTCCAACCCGGTACTAGCAAGGTACACCTAATAAAGGGGGTTCAACCCGCTACTAGCAAGGGGGACCTAATAAAGTGGGTCCAGCCCGGTACTAGCAAGGGGGACCTAATAAAGGGGGTTCAACCCGCTACCAGCAAGGGGGACCTAATAAAGTGGGTCCAACCCGCTACTAGCAAGGGGGACATAATAAAGGGGGTCCAACCCGCTACTAGCAAGGGGGGGCCTAATAATGGGGGTCCAACCCTCTACTAGCAAGGGGGACCTAATAAAGGGGGTCCAACCTGCTACTAGCAAGGGGGACCTAATAAAGGGGGTCCAACCTTCTACTAGCAAGGTGGACCTAATAAAGGGGGTCCAACTCGCTACTAGCAAGGTGGACCTAATAAAGGGGGTCCAACCCTCTACTAGCAAGGGGGACCTAATAAAGGGGATCCAACCCTCTACTAGCAAGGGGGACCTAATAAAGGGGGTCCAGCCCGGTACTAGCAAGGTGGGCCTAATAAAGTGAGTGTTTATGCAAAAAGTATCCGTGCTTTGTGAGTACAATCACAATCACGAATATGCACAGCGGAGAACCCTTTCTAGGCACAGTAATCACATCTGAGGATTTTTTCCTTCATACTCCCTGTTCCTGTTTTTTCGTTTCTACATTTGTACATGTACTTTTCTCTCAAAGTTTGGACTATTGTCTTTTAAGGCTGCATTTTATAATATATATGAATTTCAGTATTAAATGTTATTAGCGCTACATCATTCTATTTGTACATTTCTATCCAGGATTTGTATATATTGGTCTTGATTGTTACAGCTGCTTTATAGGTCAGGTTATATGTTTGTGCTGATTGATTTTCTGTTTTTATTTCTGTTCTAAGTTCCAATAAAAAATGGAACGGGTTAGGTCGCCTCAACAAAGGTCCAGAAACAAAGGCCTGTTTCAAGTCATGTAATGCAGAGACAGCTTCAGGGGGGCCTCTCCTTCGCATTCGCACCCTTCTTGGTCAAGGCGATAATAGGAAGCAATGGAAGAGTAATTCCTAATGAACTGCCTGTAATAATTAGTGAACCCAAGAAAGCGCTGCTTGGCCTTGAGGCTTGCGGAAAGAGGCCAGTTGGTAATGGCCGAGACCTTTTCAGGATCCATACGAAGACCCAAGATAGAGACAAAGCATCCCAAAAAGAGAACCTCGCAACATTCGAAAGAGCGTTTCTCCAGCTTGGCATACAGATTGTTTTCTCTAAGGCGCTGAAGTACAATCCGGACATGGTTTCTGTGAACAAGCAGGTTTTCCGAAAAGATGAGAATGTCATCCAGATACATGACAACAAACTGATAAAGCAGATCCCTGAATGTCTTGTTGACAAAGTTATAGAACACAGCTGGGACATTACACAGACCAAAGAGCATAACCAAGTATTCATAATGCCCTTCTCTAGTGTTAAATGCCATTTTCCATTCATCACCCCTCTGTATCCGGATCAGATTGTACGCCCCCCTGAGATCAAACTTAGTGAAAATGGAGGCGCCTTTCAATCTGTTGAACAGAACCAGTATTAAGGGTAAGGGGTATCGGTTTTTGATTGTCAGAGCATTTAAGCCTCGATAGTCAATGCAGGGTTTTAAGGTCCCATCCTTCTTGGCTACAAAAAAGAGCCCTGCTCCCATAGGGGATAAGGATTTCCGAATTAACCCTCTCTTTAGATTCTCTGCAACATACTCAGACATGGCCTGAATGGACAAGGGATAGGTCCGGCCCATGGGCAGGGTTGTTCCGGGAACAAGGTCAATGACACAGTCAAAAGGCATGTGAGGAGGAAGTACCTCAGCCAATTTTTTTGCAGCATACATCCCAGAAACTCACTATATGCAGCAGGAAGAGCAGGAGATACTGATGTGGTGGCCATAGGAATTCTCTCCTTTGGGGTAGCCTTGAGTAGGTAGGATGAGAAACAAGAGGGACCCCAAGCCAGGATCTGCCCAATAGTCCAATCAATGTGTGGAGAATGGAGTAACCAAGGAAGGCCCAATACAATTGGGGGTTGAGGCTTTAGGTAGCACGAGAAAGGATATACACTCCTGGTGAAGTACCCCTATAGACATCTTGACAGGGAAGGTCTGGAAGCTGATGGGCCCCCAAGGAAGAACAGTACCATCAATCGCCGAGACCACCAGTGGAGTGGTGAGAGGTGGAAGAGGAATTTTCATGGAAGACGTAGTTCCCCAGTCCATGAAATTTCCAGCGGCTCCGGAATCCAGGTAGGCCACGACTGCATGAGAGGAAGCATCGACATGGAGCAGCACAGAAAGAAGGAGATGGTATGATGAAGGTGATTTTCCTGGGTCCAATATGCCACCTTCCAGATGTATTAGACCCGCGTTTCTCGGTCGGAGAAAGCAGGTGTCCTGAAAATGACCTTTGCCCCCACGGTAGAAACACAAGCCCAGAGTTCTGCGCCGGACACATTCTTCAGGAGGTAACCTAGTCCAGTCCAGCTGCATAGGTTCCACAGCTGGCGAGGGATGCTCCACGCATCGAGGAAAGGGGATCTCGGGCTGGCTAAGAACCATGGAGTACTGATGCCTTTTCTTTAGGGTCCTCTCCTGGAAGCGAATATCGATCTGATTGCAGACGGGGATGACATCATCCAGACCTGAGGGAATTGTTCTTACTGCCAACTCATCCTTCACTCTGTCAGAGAGGCCTTGTAAAAATGTTGAAACTAAGGCCTCATTATTCCAGCTCAGCTCAGCAGTTAAAGTGCAAAAGTGAAGGGCATACTGTCCCACCGAAGAAGACTCTTGATGAAGACGTAAAAGGGTACTGGCCACGGAAGAAACATGGCCTGGTTCCTCGAAAATATTCTGGAAGAGTTTCAGGAAGTTAGACAAGCTGGAGACCACTGGATCATTCCTCTCCCATAGAGGGGCAGCCCAGGCTAAAGCCTCGTTGGTCAGGAGGGAGAATAATAAGGCTACTCTTGCTCGATCAGAGGAAAAGTTGTGAGGCTGGAGCTCAAAATGGATGGTGCACTGACTAAGGAACCCCCTGCAGGCCTTGGAGTCACCAGAGAAATGAGAAGGAGCTGGCAGATGCAACGAATTTGTGGTAGGGACCGTAAGCAGAGTAGGTACAACCACCGGCTACGATTGAGGTTGTTGAACCTGGGATCCAAATGAGGCCTGAAGCTGTTTAAAGCGGGTGGCCAAACCTTGCAGGAATTGCGTCACTTGGGTCTGATTAGACTCCTGTGTCTCGAGTCTGCGGACTACTCCCTGCAGCTGGTCAATGGCAGGTAGCGGCACATCAGCTAGGTCCATGGCCCAAGCAAACTGTCAGGTCACCTGAGGCCAGGTGACAGATGCACATCGTTGGGGTCAGGAGTGCACCGCTATGGTAGTGGACCCTATGACTGACTGCTGCGGATGGAACTCTGAGTGGTTCAGAAAAGCAGGTCCACTGGAGCACCAACACAGATCCCACTGGGAGCTAAAGCATAAGATTCCCCAGGGCACAGAGTCTAAGAGCCAGCAGGTGTTCACCAGAGCCTCTAGTGGTGAGGATGGATTGCGCTGCAACTGGCTCCAGGTCACGGCCCCCAGGGTCTCCCAGCTCACGCTCACGGTAGGCTACAGGAAGATAGAGAGGAAGCAGCAGCCCAGGACAACAAAGGGATAGTCAGGAGATAAGCCAAAGGTTGGAGCAATTAGCAGACAAGGATAAACAGAGAACACGCCAGAGGTCAGGGTAACAAGCAGGCAGGCATAGTCAAAGAACAAGCCAAGATCGGTAACAGAAACAGACGTAGAGCACACGGCAAGCAGGAGACAGTTAACGAAACACACAATATTGCTCGGACAAGGCAGGCTTGGACAGCACAGTGTTAAATAGTGTATCCTGTAGAGGCTAGGGTGGAGCCACGCTGATAGAAGATTACTTAACCATGCAGGTGTGAGAGTGCAGCCCAAGGCTGACACACAGACCAGGTAAGCAGACAGACAGGGCATGAAGGTATTACTGGCGATTCATGACACTCTGACTGTTTCTCCTGCAGCTCCCTGCTACTACATCCTTACAAGCTCGGGCCTTTCACTGTCCTAGCATGGACAGTACGGAGCAATGTGCTCCTAGCAGCTTCCTTGCACAGACTTACCCCCTCGGGAGGTTTTTGCCACTGACCTCTACTCTCACCTCTAACATAAGCCAAGTGCACACCTGGCTCATTAGTGCGCCTGTTTTCTGCAAAACATGTCCCAAACCGGCAAAATAAAAAGGTGGCACAGGCTCGCAGCCCCCCCTCCAATCCTTACCTGAGCCCCCTCCGATCCAGCCAGTGGAGGCCCATAATGCAGGGACCCCCTATCTATGCGTCCGACCTGCTATTGACTGATCCACCGTGTATGACATCTGGCCTGGCTCCTGATTCTGCTCTTGGTCTGGGGTCTGCAAACCCCTTAATCTGAGGTCTGTTTTGCTATTTGGCAATTTATTGAAGGGAGTGAGGGGGTGAGATAGAAGTTTATTCTAAAAGAACCATTACCATTAGCAAACATACAGAAGGAGCCTTCATTGATCTTTGAAATAATAATGTATGTAATGTCCTTTGAAACTGATACTGAAAAATTAAAGTGGAGCTCAATCCAAAAGGGGAAGCTTCACTTGTCTGCCTTTGGGGGGAGTGGGTACCTAGTTCCTCGGAAGTTTGGCCCTCTCCCCCTCTCCTCTTTCCCCCCCCCCCGAAGCCGGCCCATTCACAGAGCGCATTGCGATTCACGCATGCGCAGTAGGAACATGACTGTGAAGTTTCCCTTACCCAAGGTGGCGACGCCAGCACCCGAGAGTCGATTCAGGAATCGGCTCGGGTGAAGATGGTGCTGGACGCCTGGGCAGGTATATTACCACAGTATTTGTAGCTACTCACTTTATTTTTGGAGGGGGGGGGGGTGGAACTTCTCTTTAAAAAGGAGACCCATTGGATAAAGTATTAGACCTTTGAGAGATGGGTGTTGAAGTGACCAAGTATATAGACAGTGGCAATACTCAGGGATGGGACAAGGGGTGGGGCAGGAGGGAAAGCCGCCCCAAGCACAGGTGTAAGGGGGAGCACCTCCTCATCACACATACACTTCAGGTAAGTGGCTTGCCACCAGCGGGATGTAGCTTCATGCCCACCTTGACAGCTACTGCAGTCACACTGTACTATAACATGCCCATTCTCCACCTCGTCCACCATAGCTGACACTAAAAGCATACCGTGCATGCACAACTACCTTCTGGTTCAAGGATATGCAATTAGCTGACCTCCAGCTGTTGCAAAACTACAAGTCCCATCATGCCTCTGCCTCTGGGTGTCATGCTTGTGACTGTTAGAGTCTTGCTATGCCTCATGGGACTTGTAGTTCTGCAACAGCTGGAGGTCCGCTAATTGCATATCCCTGTTCTAGTTGCTGAAAAGCAAGTGATTAGCTGCGCATGTGCAGTGCACACCCAATGCCAGGCATGAGCAGCCAAAGCAAGGGGGCAGAGAATGGGCATAGAGCTGTATACCCATTCTACTGTGTGCATTAGCAGTGGTGTAGGGGGTGACGTTCTGCATCCTTGCCCTGGGCACTGGACGAACCTGTCCTGGTACTGCCATTAGTTACAGTTTGAAAGGAAAAGTAGGTGTCACCAGCACTGCAACAATGCTCAATACCAGCTACGATTAATGTAAGCCATCTGAGAAACCCTGATCAAGGCAACATTGACCAAAATTTTAAGAAGCCTACTAAGTCTACTCCATTAGGTGTCTGGAGCTAGGAGAGTTGGGTGCTAAAACGACCAATTAAATGGATGGTCCCATCACTCAAACTTTAAATTAAACTAATGCTCATCACAAGATTGTATTAGTCACCACAAATGTGATATTTTGGAGCCACCTGAGGATCCTTCACCAAGGCAAGGGGGACCCAAGATTCAAGGAGCCTGACCCATTCCTGGTCCTGGTACTACCATTACTTACAGTTTGAAAGGAAAAGTAGGTGTCACCAACACTGCAACGATGCTCAATACCAGCTACGATTAATGAAACCCTGATCAAGGCAACATTGACCCAAATTTTAAGAAGCCTACTAAGTCTACTCTATTAGATGCCTGGAGCTATGAGAGTTGGGTGCTAAAACGACCAATTAAATAATTGATGCCACCACTCAAATTTAAAATCAAACTAATGCTCATCACAAGATTGTATTAGTCACCACAAATGTGATATTTTGGAGCCACCTGAGGGTCCTTGACCAAGGCAAGGGGGACCCAAGTTTCAAGGAGCCTGACCCATTCCAGACCTATGAGAGTTGGGTGCTGAAGAGTCCAATTAAATTGATGGTGTCAATACTCACAATTTAAGCTAAAACAACACTCAGTACAAGCTTTCATTATTCTAGACAGATATGATATCTTAGAGCCACCTGAGGACCTCTGACAAAGCAACAGCCACCCCAAATTCAAGGAGCCTGGCCCACCTCAGACCTATGAAATTTGGGTCCGGAAGTGATCAATAAAATTGATGAAACCATCATTCACATTAAATTAAAACACTGCTCAATAGGAGCTTTCATTAGTCCTGACAGATGTGATATCTTAAAACATGGGTGCTCAACCTGTGGCCATCCAGCTGTTGTGGAACTACAAGTCCCACCATGCCTCTGCCTTCTGGAGTCATGCTTGTAACTGTCAGCCTTTCAATGGCTCATGGGTTTAGTAGGTCTGCAACATCTGGAGGGCCACAGGTTTAGCACCCATGTCTTAGAGCCACCCGAGAACCCCTGATCAAAGCAACAGTCACCCTATATTAGTCACCGCAAATGTGATATTTCAGAGCCACCTGAGGATCCTTGATCAAAGCAATGATGACCCGAAATTCAAAAAGCCTGGCCCACTCCAGACCTATGAGGGTTGGGAGCTGAAGTGACAAATTAAACACATGGTACCGTTACTCACCGTTTAAATAATGCTCAATACAAGATTCTATTAGTCCTGACAAATGTGACATTTCAGAGCCACCTGAGGACCCCTTGATCAAGGCAACTATGATCCAAAATTCAAGGGGACCGTCCACTCGATCAAGTGTCAGACCTTTGAGTGTTGGATGCTAAAGTAATACAGATCATGCCATTATTCCCAATTTAAAGAAAAAGTAGGTGTCACCACCAGCACTGCAATACAAGCTTTTATTAGTCATGACAAATATGAGCCACCTGAGAAACCCTGACCAAGGCAACATTGACCCCAATTTCAAGGAGCCTTGCCCACTCCATTAAGTGTCTAGAACTATAGTTGGGTGGTGAAGTGACCAATTAAATGGATGGTACCATCATTCACAGTTTAAATGAAAACAATGCTCAGTACAAGATTTTCTTAGTCACCAAAAATGTGATATTTCAGAGCCATTTGAGGATCCCTGATCAAGACAACAATTACCCCAAATTCAAGGAGCCTGACACACTCCAGACCTATGAGGGTTGGGTGCTGAAGTGCTAAATGAAATACATGATGCCATTACTCAAAGTTTAAAATAAAATAATGCTCAATACAACCCCCCCCCCCACCCCCCCCCCACCCCCCGATTGAGGTTGCTCAAAGCAAGCTTTTATAAGTGATGACAAACATGAGCCACCTGAGAAACCCTGATCACGGTAGCATTGACCCAAATTTCAAGGACCCTGGTCCACTCATTTAAGTGCCCAGAACTATAAGAGTTGGGTGGTGGAGTGACCATTTAAATAGATTGTGCCATTACTTGTTATTAAAAAAATTCTCAATACAAATGTAATATTTCAGAGCCACCCGGAGACCCTTGAACAAGGCAACAATGACCCAAAATTCAAGGAGGTTGGCCAACTCTGGATCTATGGAAGTTGGGTGCTGAAGTGACTAATTAAGTGAATGGTACCATTGCCAATAGTCAGTTGAAATTAAGACAATGCTCTGTGCAAACTTTATTAGTCATGACAGATATGATATCTTAGAGCCACCTAAAAGACCTCTGATCAAGACAATTTATGGAGCATGGCTCACTCAATAAAGTGTCTGATCTTTTGGAGTTGGGTTGCTGAAGTGACCAATTAAATGGATGGTACCATCAGTCATAGTTTAAATTAAAAAAATGCTCAGTACAAGATTTTATTAGTCACCACAAATGTTATATTTCAAAACCACTTGAGGATCCTTGATCAAGGCAACAATGACCCCAAATTCAACCAGCCTGGCCCACTCTAGTAAGTGTCCAGAACTATAAGAGTTGGTTGGTGAAGTGACCATTTAAATGGATTGTGCCATTAAAGGCTCAATACAAGATTTTATTAGTCGCCACAAATGTGATATTTCAGAACCACCTGAAGACCCTTGAACAAGGTAACAAAGACCCAAAATTCAAGGAGGTTGGCCAGCTCTGGATCTATGGAAGTTGGCTGCTGAAGTGACGAATGATGCCATTGTCAATAGTCAGTCGAAATTAAGATAATGCTTAGTGCAAGCTTTATTAGTCATGACAGATGTGATATCTTAGAGCCACCTGAGGACCTCTGATCAATGCAATCTATGGAGCCTGGCCAACTCATTAAAGTGTCAAATCTTTGAGGCTTGGGTGCTGAAGTGACCAAGTACACAGATGATGCCATTACCTACAGTTTAAAGGAAAGGTAGGTGTCACCAGCACAGCAATACAAGCTTTTATTAGTAACGACTGATGTGAGCCACCTGAGAAACCCTGATCAAGGCAACATTAACCCTAGTCCATGCCATAAGGTCTCCAGAACTATAGATGGGTGGCAAAGTGACCAATTAAATGGGTGGTGCCATTTTTCATAGCTTAAATAATTGTTAACACAACATTTTAATGGTCACGACAAATGTGATATTTCAGAGCCACCCATGGATTATTCACAATTTAAAGGAAAAGTAGTTGTCACCAGCACTTTAATACAAGCTTTTATTAGTGACAACAAATATGAGCCACCTGAGAAACCCTGATCAAGGCAACATTGGCCCCAAGTCCAAGGAGCCTTGCCCACTCCATTAAGTGTCTAGAACTATAGTTGGGTGCTGAAGTGACCAATTAAATGGATTGAGCGCCATTATCACAGCTTAAATAATTGTAAACACAAGATTTTATTGGTCACGACAGATGTGATATTTCAGAGCCACCCAAGGATCCCTGATTAAGGCAACAATAGACACGTGCAATGCCGAAAAATTTGTTCGTTTTCGTTTCATTTGGGTTTTTTTTCTGTTTTTCAGGTCATTCGTTATGATCGCAATTTGTAGATTAGAAAATTTGTAAATTCAAAAATTCGTAATTTCGTAAATTTGTAAATTAGAAACTTTGTAAATTCGTAAATTAGAAAATTTGTATATTCGTAATTTCGTAAATTTGTAAATTAGAAAATTTGTAAATTCGTAAATTAAAAAATTCGTAATTTCGTAAATTTGAAAATTCGTAAATTCGTAAATTTGTAAATTTGAAAATCCGGAAAAACTAAAATAATAAAGAAAATCCGAAAATTCGAAAGAACGAAAACCTGAAAATTCTAAATAATAGCTAACTAACTAATAATAAGCTAACTGTTAAATTATAGGTATTGGAATTTCCTTTAAAATTTGGCTGTTAGTGAACGTAACGAATACAAATTTATCCGAAGTTACTAATTATCCAAAATAACGAATGCCGTATCTAAACAAATGGAATGGAATGAATTAATAATAAATAATAACAATAAAACGTTTTTATTATTAATACTATTGTTATTTATTATGATCAATTTGTTAAGTTCCATTCGTTTAGATACGGCATTCGTTATTTCGGATAATTCGTAACTTCGGATAAATTCGTATTCGAATTCCAATACCTATAATTTAATAGTTAGTTATTATTTCAGATTTTTTAATTTCGAATCTATGAATTTTCGAATTTACAAATTTACGAATTTTCGAATATTCGAACTTACCAATATTCAGAAAAATTCGTTAAACTGGTTTTCGTTAATTCGGATGTTTCGGAATTAACAAATTTGTTGGAATGCATTAAGAAACAAATTCAGAACTAAACGAATTGCACATGTCTAGGCAACAATGACCCAAAATTCAAGGAGCCCGACCCACTTCAGAGAGTTGGGTTCTGAAGTGACCAATTAAATGGATGGCGCCATGATTCACAGCTTAAATAATTGTAAACACAAGATTTTATTGGTCACGACAGATGTGATATTTCAGAGCCCCCCATGGACCCCTGATGGAGGCAACAATGACCCAAAATTCAAGAAGCCCGACCCACACCAGGGAGTTGGGTGGGGAAGTGACCAATTTAATGGATGGCGCCATTATTCACAGCTTAAATGATTGTAAACACAAGATTTTATTAGTCACGACAGATGTTATATGTCAGAGCCCCCCATGGACCCCTGATGGAGGCAATAATGGCCCAAAATTCAAGAAGCCCCGACCCACTCCAGATAGTTGGGTGCGGAAGTGACCAATTTAATGGATGACGCCATTATTCACAGCTTAAATGATTGTAAACACAAGATTTTATTGGTCACGACAGATGTGATATTTCAGAGCCACCCATGGACCCCTGGCGGAGGCAATAATGGCCCAAAATTCAAGGAGCCCCGACCCACTCCAGATAGTCGGGTGCGGAAGTGACCAAATTAATGGATGGCGCCATTATTCACAGCTTAAATGATTGTAAACACAAGATTTTATTAGTCACGACAGATGTTATATGTCAGAGCCCCCCATGGACCCCGATGGAGGCAACAATGACCCAAAATTCAAGGAGCCCGACCCACTCCAGAGAGTTGGGTGCTGAAGTGACCAATTAAATGGATTACACCATCACTCACAGTTTAACTTTTGAAAAAATGCTAAGTACAAGCTTTCCTTAGTCACGACAGATCTGATATATTAGAGTCACCCAAGGACCCCCGATAAAGCCAATGGTGACCTAAAATTCAAGGAGCTTTATCCGTTCCAGGCCTATGAGAGTTGGGTGCTGAAGTGACCAGTTAAATGGGTGTTGCCATTACAGTTTGAGTTCAAACAATGCTCAATACAAGCTTTCATTAGTCTTGACAGATGTGATAGCTTAGATCCACCTGAGGAACCACCATCAAGGCTTGTGCTATATGCTGCCTGAACCTTCTCAACAGTTCATGCTGGATACAGGATTCATCATAGATGACAAATAGTGACTGCCATGATATATTGTTGTTTTTTTTTTTTCCCCAAAGGCATCTCTCAAATTTTAATAGAAAGCAACAATAGATTAATTTTCAATTAAACCCCCATCGCGCTATTTCATGTAATCCTCTTTTATGCAAGCTTGAAAGAATTCTCAGACCGAAACGTCGTTGGTATCAGCTGCACAAAGACGCTGCCTTAAAGTCTCGGCCTTATTTGGAGCCTTAATTCTATAATCCTCTTACGAAGTGAATATTACATTTCCTCGCCAGCTCACAGCTTTTTTTTTTTTTTTTGCAATTCCAATACAATTAAATTCATACCGGGGATAATTTTATTAGAAGTAACTCTTTTTCAGCAACTCGCCATAACACCGTGGTCCTGTCATTGAAAGTATGGGCATCCTTTGCAACAGTTTGAAAAGTTCTTACGGAAACGCGTAGTCTCTGGTTTCCATGACGTCAAGGTGCCTGAAGGAAACGAGTTTTGGGTCGTTGGTTCGAGACTGACCCAAGCATTCTTTTTGCTCTCCTTCGTTTGAATTTAGTGTCCACGTTGATCGGGTGCTTGGAGCTGAAACCAGGGAAGATCCACCAGACCGAGCGCAGGAAGCGTGGTATGTGTGGCTTGGTCCATCTACGGATTTATCCTGCCACGGCAGAACAGCTGTGAGGGTTTCCCAGCATGCGCTGCGGAACGACGTAGAAGAAATGCAAAACAGTATTGGGTCCAGAGCGCTATTGAGGTACCAAAGTGGCAGCGATAGGTAGGTCTTCAGCAAGGTGTAGAGCTTATGGATGTGTGTGTTCCAGTTGTCTATGTAGATCTGCATGAGTGACGAGGCAGTATCGGGAAAATTGCACAGGAAGAACGCCAACACTACAGCCCCTGGAAGAAAGGACATTAGTTAGTAAAACTCAGCTAAAAAAAAAAAATGTAATATATCTTTAAAGGAGAATAAAAAAAGAAAAGGTGGGAGCCACGCATCTCACATTCACTATATTGTCAAAAGTATTGGGAATGCCAGTCAAGTTCCACCACCGCAAACTGTCTTTTTGGACCTAGCTTTGTGCACCGGTCCAAATCATTTGGTGGAGGGGGGGATTATGGTGTGGGGTTGTTTTTAAGGGGTTAGGCTTGGCCCCTTAGTTCCAGTGAAGGGAACGCTTAAGGCGTCAGCATACCAAGACATTTTGGGCAATTTCATGCTCCCAACTTTGTGGGAACAGTTTGGGGACGGCCCCTTCCTGTTCCAACATGACTGAGCACCAGTGCACAAAGCAAGGTCCATAAAGACATGGGTGAGCGAATTTGAGGTGGAGGAACTTGACTGGCTTGCACAGAGTCCTGACCTTAACCCAAACAGAGTCCTGACCTTCTCGTCCAATATCAGTGCCTGACCTCACAAATGCGCTTCTGAAAGAATTGTCACACACTCCCATAGACACACTCCTAAACCTTGTGGACAGTGGACGGCCTTCCCAAAAGAGTTCAAGCTGTTATAGCTGCAAAGGGTGGGCCAACTCAATATTGAACCCTATGGGCTAAGACTGGGATGCCATTAAAATTCATGTGCGTATAAAGGCAGGTGTCCCAATACTTTTGATAATATAGTGTATCTATATACAAGAGAACCAAAAAAACAAAGGTGGGAGCCTCACATCTCACATAGCTGTTCTGCATAGTTTCTAGCTTGTACCTTGGAAGATGTACCATAGATCGGGGGTCTCCAAACTTTCTAAACAAGTTTACTGTCCGACACTGGTGTCAGTAAGAGGAAACTAGTACACATCTTCTCCCCCCACTTAAAATCCCTGGACGGGATTAATGTATAACTAAAGGCAAAACTTTTTTTTTGGATGCAGTGGAGAGGGATTAGACCCCCTGTCTGTACCCCCGTTAGGGAGATTCACATTCTCTATTTGTCCGGTTTACCATTATCATTTGAAAGTAACAGAAAATCCCAAATTTTGGGTTGTCCCCAGGAAAACAATAGAGGGTAAAATCGTCCAATAGGGACACTAGTTCTGGTGACCTATGGGTCCCCAAGAGATTCCCTTAATTTGCAGGGATTTCCTCTCACTTCCTGTTTTGGCTATGGGACAGGAAGTGAAGGTAAATCTCCCAAATGGGACACAGATGGCAAAAAAATTAAACTGACAGGGATTATAACCCCTCCCTTGCTCGATCCAAAATGAAAAACAAAAAAAAACAAAAAAATGTTTTGCCTATAGTTCTACTTTGACCTTCCTGACAAGGCTGCATCAAGTCCTCCCTACTGCCTAACATACAGTAGAAAGCAGAGCAACCACAGGAGAACTGGAGTAGGAAGCTGCCACTGGAGGAAGTACAGAACAAGAAACCATTTGATTGGGGTGCAAATAGTTATTAGTTTAACCACTTCATTAGTTTAACCACTTCAGATTTGGCTGCTGAATGACCAGGCCATTTTTTGCGATTCAGCACTGCGTCGATTTAACTGACAATTGCGCGGTCATGCGACGTTGCACCCAAACAAAATTGACGTCCTTTTTTTTCCCACAAATAGAGCTTTCTTTTGGTGGTATTTGATCGCCTCTGCGTTTTTTATTTTTTGCACTCTAAACAAAAAAAGAGCAACAATTGTGAAAAAAACACAATATTTTGTACTTTTTGCTATAATAAATATCCCCATTTTTTTTTAGGCCGATATGTATGGCCGATATGTATTCTTTGAAAAAAAGAATTCCAAGATCCATGGAGTCATAAGTTCTAGGTCACCACATCCCAGGATAAATAGAAAGAACATACAATCCCCATAGGTAGGTGGGACTTTAAAAGTGACCAGGAACAATATATTTTTGTCAAAAAAGGTAAATTTATTACAAAACACATACAGGTGATACTCGAAAAAATTTGAATATCGTGCAAAAGTTCATTTATTTCACTAATGTAACTTATCAATGGCGTCACTAGGGGGGGCCAGAGGGGACCCTGACCCCCCCCCCAACATTATGCTGTGCCCCACCATGTGCCCCCCCATTTAAAAAAATATATATATATTTATTTATTTTTTTACAAAAAGGCAATGTCTAAGAGGGAGAGCGTCTCCAGTCAGCTCCTGCGGGTATTTCCTTCCCCCTCCCTTTGCTCGCTGACACTGCATAATGAGAGTGCTCACACAACCACGGCCGCACTGTCCTGCAGGGGCAGGACAGCAAGAGGATGCTGGGGAACCCCACAGTGGCAGAACACCAGGGCCCAGTGGCAAAACAACCTTTGCAACCCTGATAGTTCTCCCACTGCTTTGGACCCTTATATTTTCTTGGTATGCTGGTGACATATATCTCTTGTTCTCTGCCAACCTGGGGGGGCCCCAATGCAGTAGGAAGGGAGCTCACTGCAGAACATGTGAAAGGGCCCCGTTGTGGGATCGTAGTAAAGGGCCCCAGGATATATATATATATATATATATATATATATATATATATATATATATATATATATATATATATATATATATATATATAAAATTGCATTTTATAGTTGCCCCTCTACTATTGTCCCTGTCCCCCCATGTGCCCCCCTAAATATGAAAGCTGGAGACGCCACTGAAACTAATATATGAGATAGACTCATTACATGCGAAGCAAGATAGTTCAAGCCGTGATTTGTCATAATTGTGATGATTGTGGCTTACAGCTCATGAAAACCCCAAATCCACAATCACAGAAAATTATAATATTACATGCAATCAATAAAACAAGGATTGTACATAAAACAATATCAGACCTCTGAAAAGTATAAGCATGCATATGTACTTAGTATTTGGTTTGGGCCCCTTTTGCACCAATCACTGCCTCAATGTAGCGTGGTATGGAAGCTATCAGCCTGTGGCACTGCTGAGGTGTTGTGGAAGACCAGGATGCTTCAATAGTGGCCTTCAGCTCTTCTGCATTGTTCGGTCTCATATCCCTCATCTTTCTCTTGGCAATGCCCCATAGATTCTCTATGGTGTTCAGGTCAGGCGAGTTTGCTGGCCAATCAAGCACAGTAATCCCATGGTCATTGAACCAGGTTTTGCTGCTTTTGGCAGTGTGGACAGGTGCCAAGTCCTGCTGGAAAATGAAGTCAGTATCTCCATAGAGCTTGTCTACGGAAGGAAGCATGAAGTGCTTCAAAATCTCCTGGTAGACGGCTTTGTTGACCCTGGACTTAATGAAGCACAGTGGGCCAACACCAGCAGATGACACGGCTCCCCAAATCAACACAGACTGTGGAAACTTCACACTGGACTTCAAGCATCTTGCAGTGTGGGCAGGGCCGATCCTAGGGTCACCGGCGCCTGGGTGCAGAAATATTTCTGGCGCCCCCACATGGGCGTGGTCATCTTACCAACTCCTCCCCTTTACAAATGTTTCTATGGCAACGACTCAAACACAGAGATGCTCCCCTAAGAAGTCTTTGTTACCCTGGGATCCTCCTGTGATCTTTTAATAAAGAAAATACAGGAAGAGCGTACACTAATGAGACCTGGAGGGGAGTCTCTCTGATGCACACAGAGAGGGCTTCTGTTAGAGAGTCTGTTAGAAAGAGCCCCCAGACATAATACAGAAGATGGTCAGAGACTGCAGACATGGTACAGGAGATGATCAGAGACTGCAGACATAATACAGGAGATGATCAGACTCTGCAGACATACTACAAGAGATGATCAGAGACTGCAGACATACTACAGGAGATGATCAGAGACTGCAGACATAGTACAGGAGATGATTAGAGACTGCAGACATAATAAAGGAGATGATCAGAGACTGCAGTTTCTATGGGCGTTAGTAGATAATGGCCGATCGGCCCTCTCACCTGACCCAGCGATACAGCGGTGGTTCCTCTGATCAGGAGTCAGCTCACTCTGAATTGCCCGTGGCGACTCCGCTGTGTAGAGCCTAGATCTATATTCCGGCAATGACTCCATTCCTTTCTCTGCCAGGGATGGCGCTAGGCTGTGTGGCTTTCCCTCTGGTGGCGCAGGTCAGCGGGGTTCTCTCAGCACTGTCCGCTCCCTCTGGAGTCCTGGGTGTATTTCCCTGAAAGCTTTCCCGGGCTCCTGTATCTCTCTCTCTCCCATTTAGCTGAGCATGCTGTGTGAGCTGCAGTTTCCGTGTTACAGTGGGGCTGCCAGTCCTCGGGACTACATGTCCCACACGCCTTTTCTCTGCTCCTTTTTCTATTCTTTTTCTTCCCTGGGTATATGAAGGCAGGGGAAGATACATAGTGGGCAGCTGTGCTGGCAAGCGCTGCTCACTAGTACAGCAGCGTGCGCAAGAGGGAGAGGGAGGGGGGAAAGAAGAGCCCGCAGCTGCATTGGCATCACTATGGTTGGGGTCACCCCCCCTTCCACCAACTATAATCGCCCCTCAGTACAGACCCCCTCCACTAAGTATAGACCCCCTCCACTAAGTATAGACCCCCTCCATCAGTGCAGAACCTGCACTAAGTATAAACCCCTCCCTAAGTACAGACCTTACACAGTGCAGACCCCCCCAGGAAAACCCCCCTCCATTAGTACAGACCCCCCCAGGACAGACCCCCCCCTCCATTAGTACAGACCCCCCCAGGACAGACCCCCCTCCATTAATACAGACCCCCAGGACAGACCCCCCTCCATTAGTACAGACTCCCCAGGACAGAGCCCCCCTCCATTACTACAGACCCCCCAGGACAGAGTCCCCCTCCATTACTACAGACCCCCCAGGACAGAGCCCCCCTCCATTACTACAGACCCCCCAGGACAGAGCCCCCCTCCATTACTACAGACCCCCCAGGACAGAGCCCCCCTCCATTACTACAGACCCCCCAGGACAGAGCCCCCCTCCATTACTACAGACCCCCCAGGACAGAGCCCCCCTCCATTACTACAGACCCCCCAGGATAGAGCCCCCCTCCATTACTACAGACCCCCCAGGACAGACCCCCCCTCCATTACTACAGACCCCCCAGGACAGAGCCCCCCTCCATTACTACAGACCCCCCAGGATAGAGCCCCCCTCCATTACTACAGACCCCCCAGGACAGACCCCCCCTCCATTACTACAGACCCCCCAGGACAGACCCCCTCCATTACTACAGACCCCCCCAGGACAGACCCCCCTCCATTACTACAGACCCCCCAGGACAGAGCCCCCTCCATTACTACAGAACCCGCAGGACAGAGCCCCCCTCCATTACTACAGACCCCCCAGGACAGACCCCCCTCCATTACTACAGACCCCCCAGGACAGAGCCCCCCTCCATTACTACAGACCCCCCAGGGCAGGACCCCCCCTCCATTGGTACAGACCCCCCCAGAACAGAGCACCCCCTCCATTACTACAGACCCCCCAGGACAGAGTCCCCCTCCATTACTACAGACCCCCCAGGACAGAGCCCCCCTCCATTACTACAGACCCCCCTCCATTACTACAGACCCCCCAGGACAGAGCCCCCCTCCATTACTACAGACCCCCCAGGACAGACCCCCCTCCATTACTACAGACCCCCCAGGACAGACCCCCCTCCATTACTACAGACCCCGCAGGACAGAGCCCCCCTCCATTACTACAGACCCCCCAGGACAGAGCCCCCCTCCATTACTACAGACCCCCCAGGACAGAGCCCCCCCCCCTCCATTACTACAGACCTCCCAGGGCAGGACCCCCCTCCATTAGTACAGACCCCCCAGGACAGAGCCCCCCTCCATTACTACAGACTCCCCAGGACAGAGCCCCCCTCCATTACTACAGACCCCCCAGGACAGAGTCCCCCTCCATTACTACAGACCCCCCAGAACAGACCCCCCTCCATTACTACAGACCCCCTCCATTACTACAGACCCCCCAGGACAGAGCCCCCCTCCATTACTACAGACCCCCCAGGACAGAGCCCCGCTCCATTACTACAGACCCCCCAGGGCAGGACCCCCCTCCATTAGTACAGACCCCCCAGGGCAGGACCCCCCTCCATTAGTACAGACCCCCAGGACAGAGACCCCCTCCATTACTACAGACCTTCCAGGACAGAGCCCCCTCCATTACTACAGACCCCCCAGGACAGAGCCCCCCTCCATTACTACAGACCCCCTCCATTACTACATAGCACCCAGGGCATGAGCCCCCTCCATTAGTACAGACCCCCCAGGACAGAGCCCCCCACCATTACTACAGACCCCCCAGGGCAGGACCCCCCTCCATTACTACAGACCCCCCCTCCATTACTACAGACCACCCAGGACAGAGCCCCCCTCCATTACTACAGACCCCCCAGGACAGAGCCCCCCTCCATTACTACAGACCCCCCAGGACAGAGCCCCCCTCCATTACTACAGACCACCCAGGACAGAGCCCCCCTCCATTACTACAGACCCCCCAGGACAGAGCCCCCCTCCATTACTACAGACCCCCCAGGGCAGGACCCCCCTCCATTAGTACAGACCCCCCCCAGGACAGAGCCCCCCCCCTCCATTACTACAGACCCCCCAGGACAGAGTCCCCCTCCATTACTACAGACCCCCCAGGACAGAGTCCCCCTCCATTACTACAGACCCCCCAGGACAGAGTCCCCCTCCATTACTACAGACCCCCCAGGACAGAGCCCCCCTCTATTAGTAATGACCCCCCAGGGCAGGACCCCTCCTCCATTACTACAGACCCACCCCTCCATTAGGGTACAGTACATAATGATAAAAACACCCGGGCGGCAGCTGGAGAGGAGAGTGTGCAGCCGCGCCGCCCGGGTGGAGAACAGAACACTACACAGCAGGAGTGAGAGACACAGAGAGGAGGAGAATGTGTCAGCACGGACCGCTCCGCTCCCCCTCCCCCTGCGACATCACTCACTGCACGGCTGGTCTCTCTCCACACAGAGACCAGCCGCTCTGCCTCCCTTCTCATCTTCGGCTGGCTGAAGGAGGGAGGGGCTTGAGCACTGAATACAGCGGCGCCTTTCTTCTTAGAACACCAGCGGAAAGGCGCCGCAGGACACAAACAAGAGGAGGAAGAGGGAAGGGAGCACTCTGGCGCTACAGCGCCCCCACCTCTCTGGCGCTGGGGTGCACTGCACCCCGTGCACCCCGCCTCGGACCGGCCCTGAGTGTGGGCCTCTCCATTCTTCTTTCATACTCTGGCTCCTTGGTTTCCAAATGAGATGCAAAATTTGTTCTCACCAGAAAAGAGGACTTTGACCACCGAGCAACAGACCAGGTCTGATTTTCTTTAGCCCAGGTAAGACGCTTCTGACGTTGTTTGTTGTTCAGGAGCGGCTTGACAAGAGGAATACGACATTTGAAGCCCATGTCCAGGATCCGTCTGTGTCTGGTGGCTCTTGATGCACTGACTCCAGCCTCAGTCCACTCCTTGTGAAAGTCCCCAACACTTTTGAATGGATTTTTCTTGACAATCCTCTCCCGGCTGTGGTCATCCCTGCTGCTTGTGCACCTTGTTCTTCCACATAACTTTCTATTAATGTGCTTTGATACAGCACTTTGGGAACATCCAACTTCTTTTGCAATTACCTTTTGAGGCTTTCTCTCCTTATGGAGGGTGTCAATGATGGTTTCCTGCACAACTGTCAGGTCAGTAGTCTTTCCCATGATTGTGATTCCTACTGAACCCGACGGAGAGACCATTTAAAGGCTCAGGATCTCTTTGCAGGTCTTATAGCTTAATTATCTGATTAGAGAGGGACACTTTGAGTCTAGAATATTCCACCTTTTCACAATATTCTAATTTTCTGAGATTGTGGATTTGGGGTTTTCATGAGCTGTAAGCCATAATCATCACAATTATGAAAAATCACGGCTTGAACTATCTTGCTTTGCATGTAATGAGTCTATCTCATATATTAGTTTCACCTTTTATGTTGCATTAGTGAAATAAATTAACTTTTGCACGATATTCTAATTTTTCGAGTATCACCTGTATAATGAGTAAAAGACTTAAGTCATAAAAGACAAAAAGTACATCAATATTGATAAATTTGATTGAATTTGCATAGTACGTGCAGACACAGATAGGCTTTTTGGATGAACCCAAATATATGTATTCTTCTACATATTTTTGGTAATAAAAATCGCAATAAGCATATTTTTTTTTTTTTTTGCCACGTCAGTGTCCATTTTCGGGGGAGTAAGTTTCAACTTTACCGTTCAATATTTACCTGACTCGTTATTCACATCATAGTGGCGTTTATTACTCCCCCACCCCCTATTTTTACAAGTATCGCTTAAGTTTAATCTACATTGCTTGCAACACAGCAGCATCCCTTTTCAATAATGACAGGTAGATTAAATCTGATGCCTCCCTTATCTAAGCCCCCTTCCCTTCCCCTCCCAACCGCCCCCAAACCCCCCCACCTCCCCGAAGTCCTTTATCTCCTTCAACCATAGGCCTCAGAGCCAGCTAGTTCAACACCACAAATGGACTCCACTCCTGTTGCGTCTTACCAATCCCTGACTAACTACACGAGGACTATATTAATTAGACCTATTAGATTCCCAATACCTCTACTGATCTTATTGAGCTTTTAAATTTTTGCCAACCCCTCCATTTTTCCTCAGACTCGTCCATTTCCACTCCCTCAATATATCTCAGATATTCTAAGTTCTGGGTTTAACTTGTTTTGTCGTACCATTCTTGTAATGTTGGGCCGCTTCTTTCCTGCCAGTGTCTCACTATAAGGCTTTTTGCTGCATTCAAAAGTTGTGGTATAAGTGTTCTCAAATATAACTCAGTTGACATTCTGAAGCCATGAAATAGGCATGCCCATGGATCATCCGGAACTACTATTTGGGTTATCTCACTAAAAATTTTCCTTATCTCGTTCCAGTATTTTTTTATTTCTGGGCATTGCCACCAGATGTGTGCCATTGTACCCAGCTCTTTGCATCCCCTCCAACAATATTGCGAGGTTTCGCTCTGATACTTAGATGCTCTGTCTGGGGTAATGTACCATCTTGACAAACATATATGGTTTAACTCGGACACCTTATAGTTTACTGATGTGTTATGGACTCGCTTTAATAAAATTGCAGCCTCCGCGTCTGCGAGTTTTGATTTTAATTCTGTCTCCCATTTTTTGATAAATACTGGAATGTCTGTTCCCTTCAAATCAATCAACACCCTATAGATCTTCGAAATCCCCTTCTTCCCTGCCTTACCGACACACAGTTTCTCTAACGGCTGTAAGTTATCCATCATTCTAATAGGTTGGGGGAGTGTTTCAATGAAGCGTTTTAGTTGAAAATATCGCCATCTATTGATGGCCATAAGATCACTTTTATTTTTTAAGTCCTGAAAAGAACAAAGTTTGCCCCTCTCCATCACATCCTTAAAGCGGAGTTCCACACAAAAATTGAACTTCCGCTTTTCGGAACCCTCCCCCCCCTCCGGTGTCACATTTGGCACCTTTCAGGGGGGAGGGGGGTGCAGATAACCTGTCTAAGACAGGTATTTGCACCCATTTCCGGCATAGACTCCCATGGGAGTCTATGCCTCTTCCTGTCCCTCCGCGCTGTCTCCTGGGAAACACACAGGTCCCAGGAGATAGTGGGGACCAGTTGCGATGCGCAGCGCGACTCACGCATGCACAGTAGGGAACCGGGAAGTGAAGCCGCAACGCTTCACTTCCTGATTCCCTCACCTAGGATGGCGGCGGCAGCTACCGAGAATCGAGCGGGTTATTGGCGTCGGCTGCCGACATCGCTGGACCCTCGGACAGGTAAGTGGCCATTTATTAAAAGTCAGCAGCTGCAGTATTTGTAGCTGCTGGCTTTTAATATTTTTTTTTTTTTGCGGTTTGGGTGGACTCCTGCTTTAAGCTGTGCTCCTGCTTGCAGGATCCATCTCCCACTCAAAGTCTCCATACCTGGTGCAAAAAATTCTGTGTCCTTCAGAGGGATCAAAGGGGAGTTACACTCCCATTGCTCCCTTTTATGCAGTTTATCCCATACTTTTAAAGTGTATCTAGTGATAATATGTGTCTCAGAACTAAGTTTCTTAAAAAGTGGAGGAATCCAAATTACTTTACTCATGTCTACTTTACTAATCGTGTTATCCATTTTCACCCAACGCTTTTCTTTATTGCCTTTTGCCCATTCTATAATTCTTGATAAAATAATTTCCTCGTGATAACATCTTATGTCTGGTGCACCCCAACCCCCCTTCTCCTTGTCCCTAACCAGTGTTGCAAAACTTATACGCGATTTTTTCCCTCTCCAAATAAATTTTGAAAAAAGTGAGTGCAGTTTTTTGAAATATACTTGTGGTAGTGGAATAGGGAGCATTTGCATTTTATATAGAATCTTTGGCAGTATTGCCATCTTAAGGATGTTAATTCTCCCCCCCCCCCCCCCCATGACAGCTGTCCTCTTGTAATTCTGTTCAACTCCCCCTTGACCTCATTAAGGAGAGGAACAAAATTAACCTGAAATAGCGACTCTCTAGACCCGGTTATCTTTATCCCAAGGTAATTTATCTCTTTTTTTCCCCACGCAAATGGGAACTCCTTATGGACCATACGATCCTTTTTGTCCATCTTATTGATTTCTAATATTTCAGATTTGGCCGGGTTGATCTTGAAATTTGATATTTCCCTGTATTCTTTCAAAGTTTTAAGCAGGTTAGGGAGAGTTATCCTAGGTCTGGTGATATAAAAAAGAATGTCGTCTGCAAAGGCAGCCAACTTGTGAACTTCGTCTCCGTCAAATACTCCCGTGATATCCGGGTTCCGCCTTATCCTTGTTAGCAGGGGTTCGAGCACGAGCACGGACAGAAGGGGGGACAGTGGGCACCCCTGTCTAGTTCCGTTGGTCATTACAAATGACTCGGAGAGTGTTCCTTTGACTTTGACCCTTGCAGAAGGACGGGCATTAAGTGCCTTTATCCATTCAATAAGCGTATATTGACTGCGACATTATGGCGGACAGATCGGACACTTTTGACACATTTTTGGGACCATTGTCATTTATACAGCGATCAGTGCTATAAAACTGGCAGGGAAGGGGTTAACACTAGGGGGCGATCAAGGGGTTAAATGTGTTCCCTGTGTGTGTTTCTAACTGTAGGGGGAGGGGACTGACCTAGAGGAAATGACAGATCGTGATTCCCAGCCATTAGGAACTCACAATCTGTCTCTCCTCTCCTCACAGAACAGAACAGGGATTTGTGTGTTTACACACACACACGTCCCTGTTCTGCCTCTCGTGCCCGCGATCGCTCGTGGCCGGCGGTCATCGCGATTCATTTAGTTCTGGTAGGGATTTTAAGGGGAACTCTAGGCCAAAATGTTTAAAAAACGGTGTGGGGGCCCCCCTCCCCGAAAAAAATCCATACCAGCCACTTTTCAGAGCATGCAGGCTAGTAAAGGGAGGGGGGGCGAGCGAGCGCCATCCCCTCCTTAACCACACCAGGCCAAATGCCCTCAACAAGGGGGGGGGGTCTCAGCTCCCCCACCCCAAAGCACCTTGTCCCCATGTTGATGGGGAAAAGGGCCTCTTCCCCACAACCTTGGGTGGTGGTCGTTGGGGGTCTGCGGGCTCGAAGCTCATCGGAAACCGGAAGCCCCCTGAAAACAAGGGGGCCCCCAGATTCCGCAACCCCCCCCCCCCTAAGTGATTGAGTATAGGGTACATAGGTACATAGGTTTCCTACCCATTCACCAAAAAAAGTGAATAAAGACACTACACAAGTTTTTGACAATTCCCTCGGTATAGATCCATCGTCAATCGCAACGCCCGCCACACCGCTCCCTAATAAGGTATTCTTCACAGAGAATTTGAATAGTTCCGAAAATTTGGAATTCATCAGAAAACATATAAATGAAACTAAATTAAATGAATTTCAACAAAATTTGTTACTATTTCATTCGGAGATTCGGATACATCCGAATCTCCAAATAACCAACAATTCAGCCGAATTTACATACGGACCGAAAGGCATTGCTCATGTCTGGTTGTAAAGCAACAAGTGTCTTTATAAACAAAGCCCAATGCACTCACCCATTAGCTGACGGGCCTTCTTTTCTGACAAGGGGCGCCTCTGAGGCTGAGTTACGCCCTTGGAAGAAAACCGCCAATGCGTTCTTGTTAGGCCAATCTTCTCCCTCTGGCGATGGTTGATACTGAGGTGGTGGTAGATCAGTAGGTGGAAGATGATAATGGTAGCCAGGGGCACCACGAAGTATAAGATGCTCCGAATTTGCAGGATGCTCTTGTATATAATGTAGGGTTTTGGCTCCAGCATTTCACAAACGGTGGAATCAAGCACCACTTCCTCTTGGGTGGTGGCCGTATAGTCCAAAATGCAAGCTGCAGACTCTCCGTACACCAAAGCCACAGGAATAGTGCTGATAAACGATAAAATCCAGATGAAGGCCAACAAATAAGCCATGCGAGATTTCCGAAGCCCGGTGATGGACCACATAGGATGGCATATGGCAAAGTACCTCTCGGAAGTGAAGGCGATAATGGTCCAGCTGGTGGTAGCACAGTAGATGTGCCGAATCATGAAGTACAATTTGCACACAGTGTCGGAGAGTGACCAAGGGTAATATTGCCAGAAATATCGGTAAAGAGTTACTGGGATGGTAAAGAGCAACAAAATGTCTGCCAAGGCCAAACTCAAGAGGTAGAACCGGATTGCGCTCACCTTCATCCTTCCGTTTCTCATCAGTGTAAGGATGCTAATCCCGTTGGCCAAAATACCAAAGAAGAAGAGTAAGCTGCAAAAGACGGTGGCGGGTATGGCCACATAATTGGGCTCCTGCTTTTGGGCTCCAATGAAAAGGCGGTTCAACGCCCCACGGGTATGGTTGAAGGCCATGCCGTCGTTCCACGAGGACTCGTTTTCGAAGTTGATGTGGTTCTGGCATTCGTTCAAAACACGTGTCTTTGAGCGGTTCATTTCAGAAACTCAAGTTCAGAGGGTTCAATACTAAAGAGAGAGAAGAGAAAACAATAATTACTATAAAAGAAGCTAAATTAGGTTGCAATAAGTACACTCTGATTGCTCTTTTCACAGCTCTAAGTGACTGCCATTAATTGAATGGTTGAACAATGGTCAATGATTAAGGGAATCGATTTATTATTCCGTCATGCAAATCTCTGATAAGGCAATTCGTTTAGTGGCTGAGTAAGTCAAACACCATTATAGAGGAGAGGCAAAATATATTAAAGCCGCCACTGAATAATACAGTATGAAGACTCCAGATCATGGCATACAGGAAAAGACACTGAAATCATCACAATCAATGCTTAGGGTAAAATTCTACCCAATTCATCTAAGATCATAAATATATATAACAGTGGTCTCCAACCTGAAGCTCGGGGGCCGGATTTGGCAATTTGCTCACCTTTATCTGGCCCTTGGGGCACTATTCCTCCCACTGATACCAATGATGGGGCACTATTCCTCCCACTGATACCAATGATGGGGCACTATTCCTCCCACTGATACCAATGATGGGGCACTATTCCTCCCACTGATACCAATGATGGGGCACTATTCCTCCCACTGATACTAATGATGGGGCACTATTCCTCCCACTGATACCAATGTTGGGACACTATTCCTCACACTGATACTAATGATGGGGCACTATTCCTCCAACCGATACCAATTATGGGGCACTATTCCTCCCACTGACACCAGTGATGGGGCACTATTTCTTCCACTGACACCAATGATGGGGCACTATTCCTCCCACTGACATCAATGATGGGAAACTATTCCTCCCACTGACACCAATGATGGGGCACTATTCATTCCACTGACACTAATAATGGAGCACTATTCCTCCCACTGACACCAAAATTGGGGCATAATCCCTGCTGCTAACACCAACAATGGGGCATTATTTCTCCCACTAACACCAATGATGGGGCACAATTCCTCCCACTAATACCAATAACGGGGCACTATTTCTCCCACTGACACCAATGATGGGGCACTATTCCTCCCACTGACAATTAATATGGAACACTATTATGTTTCACATTTTTTTTTGTTTATTTAGTATCTGTACACTCACTACTTTACATTGTAGCAAAGTGTAATTTCCTCAGTGTTGTCACACAAAAGATAGAAGAAAACATTTACAAAAATGTGAGGGGTGTACTTACTTTTGTGAGATCCTGTGTGTATGCTGATGTTATATAATGAGAGTGTTTGCTGTGACCAGAGATCTCCTTTACCAAAAACATTCACCATTGTAACAATTTTCACGTCCTCATACGAGGAGGGAACGTACACCATCTATTTTCTATATTTGGAGTACTGACGCCGCATGCACCGTATTCTCAGATGGCGCTTTATTAGGTGCAGCTGCTACTTAAAGCAAAATGGAAAATTGTACCGCTGCCAAAGAGCGAGCTAAATATGATCAGCAGGCGCTGTTGTTGCTCCGAAGACATAAGAATAGGGAAGAAAATTGATCCAAGCGGCTTTGCTAGTGCCAGATGGTTGCCGCCTCCCAGCATGTGTCGTCCACCTGAGACTCTCATGTACTACAGTCTGTAGAGTTGGGGCTCATTCACCAAACAAATGAGCTTAGCTCTACTCTCAGCAAGGCATTCTGCCCCAACTCTAACCACTTGCCGACCACAATACGTATATATACATTGTGGCTTGCAAGTGGTTTGCCGGGATTATGTCTGAAGTAGACATGTGCAATTCGTTTCGTTACAAATGTATTTTTTCACCAAAATTCGACAAATTTCTTGATTCGGAAATATTAGAATTAAGGAAAACCCAATTTAACGAATTTTTCGAAAATACGAAAATACAAAAATTCGAAAATCCGAAAATACAGAAATGCGAAGATTCGAAAATCTAAAATGAGAAAATCCGAAAATTAGAAAACCCAAATATTAGAAAATCTGTAATACTAACTAACTAACTAATAATAACGAACGAATTTGTTACTTTGGATAATTTGTATCTTCGGATAAATTTGTTACGTTCGCCAACAGCCAAATTTTATAGGACATTCCAATACCTATAATTTAATAGTTTGTTAATTATTAGTTAGTTATTATTTCGGATTTTCATTCTTATTTTCGTTCTTTTGAATTTTCGGATTTTCTTTCTTATTTTTGGATTTTCTCATTTTTCAGATTCTCGAATTTCCGAATTTGTCCAAAATAACGAATTTCAATCATAACGAATGACCCGTAAAAACACATTTTTTGGCAGTGCACATGTCTAGTCTGAAGCTATCATCCATAATCCCCGGAATTGTTTTTTTTCCAGCTGGCGATTCTCTTAATCATGAAAGAAGCCCGAGCAACTAATTAGCAGCTGGATCGCTTTCAGAAGCAGCAGGAGGGGTCATTCCCCCCTCCCCGTCCCTTCGCTCCGTGGTTTCTCGTGCTTACTGTTCTTACCGGCAAGCCCGGGAAATGGTCTGAAGGATCACGCAGCTGGTCACAGAAGTGAACAGAGACCAGATCATCTCTGATCACCTCTATGATCTTGGAGGACTGGAGCGGCGTCATGACGTCACTTCTGATCTAGTGTGGACGTAGACAATTTTTTTTTTTTTTAAGCAAAAGATACACTTTTTTTTTTTTTTAGCTTTTGATTTCAAACGTAGAGGAGAGATCTGGGGTCTCATAGATCCCAGATCAGTTTTTTCTTTCACAGAGAATAGGCACAGGTACTCCCCAGTAGAAAACATTGGAAAAAGAATTGGACTGTGCAGGCCCAAAAGGGGAGCAACTCTTCAAGAAGATATGTTAAAACACTCTCAATTCATCTCCCAATAGACGCCCCACCCAGAAACCATAGACCCCCCCCAGCAAGAATAGGCCCCCATAGCAACAAAAGATCCCCCCCTCACAATAGATACCCTAGCTGCCAGTATTAATAAAATCATTGGCAGCCAGCGGCAATAGAGCTCCTCTAAAACAGTAGATCCACCCCAACAATAATATACCCCCCAACAATAGACCCTTCAGCATTAAAAGGACCCCCCCCCCCCCCAGCAATAACAAATCCCGGTAGCCAGCAACAATAGAACCTCTTACATTGGTGATCAGTGGGAAGAATGTTTCTTACATTGGTGATCAGTGAGAAGAATGTTCCTTACATTGGTGATCAGTGGGAAGAATGTTCCTTACATTGGTGATCAGTGAGAAGAATGTTCCTTACATTGGTGATCAGTGGGAAGAATGTTCCTTACATTGGTGATCAGTGAGAAGAATGTTCTTTACATTGGTGATCAGTGAGAAGAATGTTCCTTACATTGGTGATCAGTGGGAAGAATGTTCCTTACATTGGTGATCAGTAAGAAGAATGTTCCTTACATTGGTGATCAGTGAGAAGAATGTCCCTTACATTGGTGATCAGTGAGAAGAATGTTCCTTACATTGGTGATCAGTGAGAAGAATGTTCCTTACATTGGTGATCAGTGGGAAGAATGTTCCTTACATTGGTGATCAGTGGGAAGAATGTTCCTTACATTGGTGATCAGTGAGAAGAATGTTCCTTACATTGGTGATCAGTGGGAAGAATGTCCCTTACATTGGTGATCAGTGAGAAGAATGTCCCTTACATTGGTGATCAGTGAGAAGAATGTTCCTTACATTGGTGATCAGTGAGAAGAATGTCCCTTACATTGGTGATCAGTGAGAAGAATGTCCCTTACATTGGTGATCAGTGAGAAGAATGTTCCTTACATTGGTGGTCAGTGAGAAGAATGTTCCTTACATTGGTGGTCAGTGAGAAGAATGTTCCTTACATTGGTGATCAGTGAGAAGAATGTTCCTTACATTGGTGATCAGTGAGAAAAATGTTCCTTACATTGGTGATCAGTGAGAAGAATGTTCCTTACATTGGTGATCAGTGGGAAGAATGTCTCTTACATTGATGATCATTGAGAATAATGTCTCTTACACTGGTGGTCAGTGGTCATTGCAGTGATGGTCATAATGCCACCTCTACAGACAATTAAAAAGGTCATTGGTATCAAGTGGCATAGTCTGTGGGTCTATGCAGGCTCCTTTAGATGGGAGGTCTATCAGCTCAAGGAACCCTATTGCAACCACTGGGGGAATTCTGTTTGACATGGAAGTGCTATTGAGTCGGCATGTATCAAAATACAAAAAGGAATGTTCTGGCAACTTGTGGACTCCCCACTACTACTGCAACTGCTTCAGCCAAGCAAGGGTCAAATTGGATATTAAATGAGTGGCCACTGAGTGTATAACTCCTCTGGGAGATGGTTGTAAGTTTTGCATGAGGATAGACACTACCGGCCTACGTTTTACATCGAGATCAATGCATAATAACAACACAAACCAACATGCCAATCAATGATGTCTATGAAGCCAGCCTTGATAAGTATATGGTATGATATACAGATAATGATTGTAATAAACATGTCATGCTTCAGTAGCATTATTAAATATAATTAAACCGCCCAAGGGGTTCAATAAACCCGAGTGACAGAAATTATAGGAATTAATTTTAACGTACATAAAAGACCATGACCAGCAAGTCATTTATTATACAAGGATATAAATACCCCCCACCCCCCTCCTACAGACATAAGTGTTACAACAATACGTAGAAATGTACATAATGGAAAGAGATCTCTTCTCTAAATCAATAAAGGAGCTTAATGTGTCTGACTACGTAAAAGGAAAATAATAGAATAGAATATACTGTAGAAAAAGGCAACATTTATTATATTGTATGTATAGCATGTGTGACAGACTCACCCGGGATAGAGGCTTTTGGAGGTGACTGAATGCAAGCCTCTTGCCGACCGATCCTGGGCCCTGGCATTTGGGGGAACGGTGCTCTTTGTGAGCTGTATGCCTGGGGACCCTTGAGGTGGTATTACTGTGGATTTGGGTCCTGGTTCCCCAGGACACACAGACTCTGGGTACCCTGGATTTGCCATATTAGAAATACTGGCTGATTCATAATGCTGGGACAAATACTGTTGGGAGATGCTGATGTCAATTCCAGCCACCTGTCTGTCTGTTGCCTGCTAGAATATGTATTGTAAATAAGTCTAGTATGGGATCTAAGAGTCATTAGATGCCCATTGTTGTTTGTGTTAATTACTCTGCTATTGTGTGAAGAAGAGTTCTGTGTTGATTTGTGATAATGTTGATTGGGTTTTCTAAGCTACAAGACGGCCAGTCTGGCCTAAAGGTCATGACTGAGTCATCTAGGCTGTCTAAAGGGATTAGTTAATTAGCCCATGTTAAATAGGTTTCTGGTCACAGGTGTATGTTCAGAGTAATATGAGCAGGAGGTCTGCACCTCCTCTCTTACTGTATAAAAGAGCCTGTATTCCTTTCAATAAAAGAGATTCCTGGTTGAACTTACATACAGCCTGCCTGGTGTTTGTTCTGAGCTACACAACTGGATTAGAACGGCACAGAGCTGTAGTTCTAGTCCCGGAGCATCGGATGACCGAACCATCAGATGTTGCGATCTGCAATCTGATTCTATAGCAGCAGAGGAGTGTCGGGAGAGTGGAACCGAGCGAGCAGGGGCTCGTCACAGCATGCTTGTGTGTGTGTATATATATATATATATATATATATATATCCGTGTATATATATATATATATATATATATATATATATATATATATATATATATATATATATGGCTTGTGTGGCTATTTTATATGTAACATTTTTCCTTAACCCCTTCCCGCCCGCGCTATAGCCGAAGGCTACGGCCTATATTGCCGGGAGGGTGTCCATGTACATCCTCCCGTGCTCGAGCGCCTGCGAGCCCCCTGGCAGGGCGCCGCTCTCTGTGATCAGCGAGTCCATCACAGATCGGAGTAAAGGGCCGATTCTGGCCCCTTATCATGTGATCAGCTGTCAGCCAATGACAGCTGATCATGTGATGTAAACAGAAGCCGGTAATTGGCTTTTTTTTCCTCAAGGTTGACAGCGCGAGAAGGAAAAAAAAAGCTGATTACCGGCTTGTATAAGAGGGACATCGGTCTGCTGCCTCATCAGTGCCCACCAGTGCCACCTACCAGTGCCCATAAGTACTGCTAAGCAGTGCCCACCAGTGCCACCTATCAGAGCCCATCAGTGCCACCTATCAGTGCTCATCAGTGCCTCATTATCAGCTCCACCTATTAGTGCAGCCTAATCAGTGCCCACCAGTGCCGCCTCATCAGTGCAGCCTATCAGTGCCCATTAGTGCCACCTTATCAGTGCAGCCTATCAGTGCCCATTAGTGCTGCCTTATCAGTGCAGTCTATCAGTGCCTATCAGTGCTGCCTTATCAGTGCCACCTATCAGTGCCAATCAGTGCTGCCTTATCAGTGCAGCCTATCAGTGCCCATCAGTGCCGCCTTATTAGTGCCATCTATCAGTACCCATCGGTGCCGCCTTATCAGTGCCACCTATCAGTACCCATCAGTGCCGCCTTATCAGTGCCACCTATCAGTGCCCACCAGTGCCACCTACCAGTGCCCATAAGTACTGCTAAGCAGTGCCAACCAGTGCCACCTATCAGAGCCCATCAGTGCCCATCAGTGCCTCATTATTAGTTCTGCCTATCAGTGCTGCCTATCAGTGTCACCTAACAGTGCAGCCTAATCAGTGCCCACTAGTGCCGCCTCATCAGTGCCGCCTTCTCAGTGCAGCCTATCAGTGTCCATCAGTGCCGCCTTATCAGTGCAGCCTATCAGTGCCCATCAGTGCCACCTTAGCAGTGCAGCTTATCAGTGCCCATCAGTGCCGCCTTATCAGTGCCACCTATCAGTGCCCATCAGTGCCGCCTTATCAGTGCAGCCTATCAGTGCCCATCAGTGCCGCCTTAGCAGTGCAACTTATCAGTGCCCATCAGTGCCGCGTTATCAGCACCACCTATCAGTGCCCATCAGTGCTGCCTTATGAGTGCAGCCTATCAGTGCCAATCAGTGCCGCCTTATCAGTGCAGCCTATCAGTGCCGCCTTATCAGTGCCACCTATCAGTGCCCATCAGTGCAGCCTCATCAGCGCACATCAATGAAGGAGAAAAATTAACTGTTTGCAACATTTTATAACAAAATATAAAAAACTTTTTTTTTTTCCTAAATTTTCAGTCTGTTTATTTAGCAAAAAATAAATAACCCAGCTGTGATTAAATATCAGCAAAAGACAGCTTTATTTGTGTGAAGAAAATGATAAAAATTTAATTTGGGTACAGTGTTGTATGACCGCGCAATTGTCATTCAAAGTGTTACAGCGCTGAAAGCTGAAAATTGGCCTGGGCAGGAAGGGGGTGGGAGTGCCCAGTGAGGAAGCGGTTAATGAAAGTGTAATTCCCCTTTCAGACACTTTATGCCTTTCTATCGTTCCCTGGTCCCTACTGGATTGAAAATGATTATTTTCATATTTTTTTATTGTTTTGTGTTGTTACCAGTGTTTGTATAATTACAGTGTAGCATACTGCAGAGGGCTATGGAATATATGTTGCTTTATAATATTGTTGTCGTTGTTATTAACAATAATAAGAATAATAATAACGATGATACTTATAATAACAATATCAACAGTAATAATAGTAACAACATAAACGTTATAATAAAAAAAACAAAGCTCAATAAGTAAAAAAGAAAAATAAATACATTATATGTAGATGGGGAAAAATGTTTACTTTTTCCCTCTTCCTATAATTTGATTTTTTTTTTTTTTTTTTTACTTACTCGGCTTAGTTTTTGAAATGGAGACTGGAATTGAAAAGTAATTTATAATTAAACTGAAAAATGGCTTGTCTGGCTATTTTATATGCAATATTTTTATTTAATGAAAGTTCCCTGTTCCCTGATCCCTACAGGATTGTAAATTATTTTCATATTTTTATTGTTTTGTACAATTACAGTTTGGCATACGGCTTTATAATATATGTTGCTTTATATTAACCCCTTTGCACCTAAGGGTAAAACAAATGTTAATGCCTAAGCACAATTTTGCAAAATTTGACATGTGTTAGTAAAACCGTACATATCATCACAACTATTTTGTTCCCCCAGGTGGATTATACCGTTTTTTTTTTCGTTTTTTTTTCAGGACACATTGGGCTTTCATTTAGTGGCAAATGATAACGGATATCTCCTGATTTTTTTTATTATCAAAGGAAAACTGGCCTAAAATAGAAAAATTATTATTATTATTTTTTAAAGTGCGCATTTTGCTTTTTTTATCCTACCTAAAACACACTGACACTAATTTAAAAACAAAAAAAAAACAAAAACAAAAAAAACATATGTATATATATATATATATATATATATATATATATATATATATATATATATATATATATATATAAAAAATATATATATATATATATAAATATATATATATATATATATATATATATTTTTTTTTTTTTTTTTAAATACATTATGGGTAGATGGGGAAAATTTTAACTTTTCTCTTCTACCTATAATTAGATTTTTTTTTTTTTACTTATTGGACTGCAAAATGGTCTGTGTGCTTATTTTATATGCAATATTTATATCTAACAAAAAGTGTAATTTCCCTTTCAAATGTTCTACGCCATTGGCATCAATCCCTGCTCTCTACAGGATTTTTGTTTTATTGTTTTATATTAACAGTGCATAATTACAGTGTAGCATACTGCAGAGGGTTATATAATTTATGATGCTTTATATTCATTTTGTTATTAATAGCAATGATACTAATAACATCAACAGTAATAATAATAATATACATTTTATAATAAAAAAACAAAAACAAAGCTCAGTAAGTAAAAAATAAATAAAAAAAAAACATTAAAGGTAGATGGGAAAAATGTATACATTTCCCCTCTACCTATAATTACTTTTTTTTTTTACTTTATGGAATTGCTGGACTATTATTAAGAGTGTTTGTATAATTACAGTTTAGTATATTGTAAATGACTATTGACTATATGTTGCTTTATATTATTATTTGTAATAATAATAATAATAATAATAATAATAATATCAACAGTAATAATAATAATAATAATACAAATAATATAAACATTATAATGAAAAAAAACAAAGCTCAGTAATTAAAAAAATTTAATAAATAAATACATTATAAGGTAGATGGGAAAAACTTGTACCGGTACTTTTCCCCTCTACTTCTAATTTAATTTTTTTTTACTTTATGGACTTGCTGGATTATTGTTAACAGTGTTTGCATAATTACAATCTAGCATACTGTTTAGGGTTATAGAATATATTTTGATATATTAAATATTTATTATTATTATTAATAATAATAATAATAATAATAATAATAATAATAATAATAATAATAATAATAATAATTAAACATTATAATTAAAAAAACACAAAGCTCAGTAAGTAAAAAAAAAATTAAATAAAAAAACATTATTGGTAAATGGGAAAATTTATACTTTTCTCCTCTACCTATAATTATTTATTTTTTTACTTTATTGACTTGCTTGATAGTTGTTAACAGTGTTTGTATAATTACAGTTTAGCATACTACAGAGGACTATAGAATATATTTTAATATATATTATTATTTTTATTATTATTAATAATAATGATAATATCAACAGTAAACATAATAATAATAATATAAACATTATAATAAAAAAAACAAAGCTCAGTAAAAAAAAAAAAAAAACATTATAGGTAGATGGGAAAATGTTTACTTTTCCCCTCTACCTATACTTATTTATTTTTTACTTTATTGACTTGCTTGATAGTTGTTAACATTGTTTGTATAATTACAGTTTAGCATACTGCAGAGGACTATAGTATATATTTTGATATATATTAATATTTTTAATAATAATAATAATAATAATAATAATAATAATAATAATAATAATAATAATATTAATAATAATAATAATAATTAATAATAATATCAATAGTAATAATATAAACATTATAATCAAAAAACAAAGCTCAGTAAATAAAAAAAAAAAAAAAAAAAACATTTATAGGTAAATGGGAAAATGTTTACTTTTCCCCTCTACCTATACTTATTTATTTTTTACCTTACTGACTTGCTTGATAGTTGTTAACAGTGTTTGCATAATTACAATTTAGCATACTGCAGAGGACTATAGAATATATTTTGATATATATTAATATTTTTATTATTTATAATAATAATAATAATAATAATAATAATAATAATAATAATAATAATAATAATAATAATATAACAGTAATAATAATAATAATATTATTAATAATATAAACATTATAACAAAAAAAAAAAAAAAGCTCAGTAAATATATAAATAAATAAATAAAACATTATAGGTAGTATAATTTTCCCCTCTACCTATAATTTTATTATTTTTACTTATTTTATTATTTTTTATTTTACTATGAACTTGCTGGATTATTGTTAACAGTGTATAATTACAGCGAAGCATACTGTAGAGCAGTATAGAATATACAGTATGTTGCTTTATATTAATATTGTTGTTATTATTAGTAATAACAATAATAATATTAACAGCACAATTATTATTGTTATTACAGCTGAGCGCAAATAACACAGTAATTCGCGTTTCTATGAAGAAATCAATAGGAACGTATTTCAGTCTGGATATTATTAATAGCAGGGGAGTAAAAATCCGAATAAAGATGCTTGGAATGGTCAGAGCCAATTATCTTCCCTCGCAGCGAATTCATCCGGCGCATTCCTGACAATGGCCGTGGATTCGGATGTCACATTTGCCGGTCGATCGTAAATAGAAGGCTGATAGTAACTGCAGGGAGCGCAATGTATATAAAACGGGTCCCGGTGGGATCACAGACAAGCAGCCTGCTATTAATAACATTCTGATTTCCAAACATGTACAACCGGCGCTGATTTGGTGGTGGAAATTATAGAAGGATTAGAAGGCTGCGCACAGGGACTGGGCGCATATTATGGGATTTCAGCACATTCTGCTGTATAATATCTATTAGATTTATAAAAGATAAAGGATTTTAAAAGTTTTAGTGCAATAAAACTTTGTAGGCACAGCTATAGGGAATACAAATAACAGATTCGGGAGGGTTGATGATGGTGAAGGTGCAACAATCTAGAAAACAGAATGCAGACCGTAGGCATTGGCACAGGGTGTTCCGGGCGTGCCTGGGCACTCCCTAATCACCCCGTCGGCACTGATTTCCGCCCTGCAGTGCTACCAGCCTCCCTCCTCTTCTCTCAGGAGCGGGGAAGGGGCTGGTAAATATTCAGTTAACCGGCCCCCCTTTCTTTTCTGAATAAACAGAGCGAGTGATCTCTACCGATCCCTCCTGTCTTCGTTCTTAACTGAAGCATAGTAAACTATGGTTACTGCAGGCTGCAGCGAAGGGGAGTGGGGAATCTCTGTCCTCGGTTTCGTTCTCTGGCTCAAAAGTAAGACATCAGGGGTCTGTTTAGACCAGGGGGTCTCAAACTGTCTGCCCTACAGCCGTTGCCAAACTACAAGTCCCATCATGCCTCTGCCTTTAGGGGTCAGGCTTGTAACTGTCAGTCCTGCATTGCCTCATGGGACTTGTAGTTTTGCAACAGCTGGAGGGGCCGCCAGTTTGAGAACCCTGGTTTAGACCCTTGATATTTCACCAAAGCCCCCCAACGGGGCTCCTGAATAAAAAGTGTTTATTTTATTTTATTTTATTTTTTTTTAATTATTTTTTACAAATTGTATTTTTTTTTTTTTTTTTAATTAGGATAAATTTCTAACGCCGTCCACTGCCCTACTGACACCAATCTTTGCTCTACTGAACATGTCCACTGCTCTGCTAATATCCACGCATGTGTGCTTGTGCCTTAATGCAATAGGCTGCTCACACATAGGCATGCACAGGAGATGTGCCAGATGTGCCAAGGCACACCTTAATCACTGCGGGTGGTGACGATTCCCCCTATTGCCCGGGCCTTCCCCCCGTGTTGCTCCACAAAATCTCTTTCTTCCATTCAATCCTCACCATCATGGGGAAGACCAAAGAGATGTCAAAGGACATCAGGGAGAAGATTGTAGACCTGCACAAGGCTGGAATGGGCTACAAGACCATCAGCAAGAAGCTTGGTGAGAAGGAGACAACAGTTGGAGTGATTATTCGCAAATGGAAGAAATACAAAATAACCATCAATCGTCCTCGGTCTGGAGCTCCGTGCAAGATTTCTCCTCATGGGGTGAGGATGGTCATGAGAAAAGTGAGGGATCAGCCCAGAACTACACGGGAGGAGCTTGTGAAGGATCTCAAGGCAGTTGGGACCACAGTCACCAAACAAACCATTGGTAACACAATACGCCGCCGTGGATTGAATCCTGCAGCCCCCGCAAGTTCCCCCTCCTCAGGAAGACACATGTACAGGACCGTCTGAAGTCTTCCAATGAACATCTAAATGATTCAGAGAGGGATTGGGAGAAAGTGCTGTTGTCAGATGAGACCAAAATGGAGCTCTATGGCATTAACTCGACTTGTCGTGTTTGGGGGGCGAAAAAGGCTGACTATGACCGTAAGAACACCGTCCCTACAGTCACACACGGAGGTGGAAACATGATGCTTTGGGGCCGTTTCTCTGCTAAAGGTTCAGGCCGACTTTGCCGCATTGAGGGACCAATGGACAAGGTCATGTATTGTAAAATCTTGGATGAGAACCTTCTTCCCTCAGCCAGAACACTGAAGATGGGTTGTGGATGACAATGGCCCAAAACATACCACCAAGGCAACAAAGGAGTGGCTCAAGAAGAAGCACATTAACCACTTCAGCCCCGGAAGGATTTGCCCCCTTAATGACCAGACCATTTTTAGCGATATGGCACTGCATCGTTTTAACTGACCATTGCGCGGTCGTGCGACGTTGCACCCAAACAAAACTGACGTCCTTTTTTCTCCCCTACAAATAGAGCTTTCTTTTGGTGGTATTTGATCACCTCAAATCATCAAATCAGTTAGACCATCAAATTAGTAAGACCTCATCTGGAATATGCAGTTCAGTTTTGTTCTCCAGTTCTCAAAAAGGATATCGGGGAACTGGAGAAAGTGCAGAGAAGGGCAACCAAACTGATAAGAGGCACGGAGGAGCTCCGCTATGAGGAGAGATTAGAGGAACTGAATTTATTCTCTCTTGAGAAGAGGAGAATAAAGGGGGATATGATCAACATGTACAAATATATAAAGGAACTTGGTGTTGGTTTATTCTCTTTACGGTCAACACAGAGGACAAGGGGGCACTCTTTACGTCTAGAGGAAAAGAGATCTCATCTCCAAATACGGAAAGGTTTCTTCATAGTAAGAGCTTTGAAAATGTGGAATAGACTCCCTCCAGAGGTGGCTCTGACCAGCTCAGTAGATTGCTTTAAGAAAGGCCTGGATTCTTTCCTAAATGTACAGAATATAACTGGATACTGACATTTATAGGTAAAGTTGATCCAGGGAAAATCCGATTGCCTCTCGGGGGATCAGGAAGGAATTTTTTATCCTGTTGAAGCAAATTAGAGCATGCTCTGCTGGGGTTTTTTTGCCTTCCTCTGGATCACCTGTGGGTATAGAATTGGGTATATTGGATTGTACGATATTTTTTATTTTATTTATTTATTTTTTTAATGGTTGAACTAGATGGATTTGTGTCTTTTTTCAACCTGACTAACTATGTAACCTCTGCATTTTTTATTTTTTGCGCGACAAAAAAAAAACCAATATTCTTTACTTTTTGCTATAATAACTATCCCCCGAAAAAATTAAAAAAAAAACATTTTCTTCTCCAGTTTAGGCCGATATGTATTCTTCTACATATTTTTGGTAAAAAAAAATCACAATAAGCATACATTGATTGGTTTGCGCAAAAGTTATAGCGTCTACAAAATAGGGGATAGATTTATGGCATTTTTATTATTATTATTGTGTTTCCCCGAAAATAAGACCTACCCCGATAATAAGACCTAGCATGATTTTCCGGAAGGGCTGCAATATAAGCCCTACCCCGAAAATAAGCCCTAGTAAAGTTTGTTTAAAAATTTTTAATCCACCTTGCAGAACGATTACACTGCTATAAGGCGTGCGTGACTCCCTTTGTAACTGCCATCATACAAAATACTTTATTTTACAGACTCGCCGGAGGACTTCTCCTCCTCTCCTGGCTGACGTCTGCGGGCCCCTCCCCCTTCAGCGCACGGAGCGGGCTTACGTCAGCGGGGATATCGGCTCTTGCCTCTTCTGCTCTCCTCCGGGCTGACGTCTGCGGCCCCTCCCCCCTTCAGCACACGGAGCGGGCTGACGTCAGCGGGGATATCGGCTCTTGCCTCTTCTGCTCTCCTCCAGTGTTCTGCCGAGAAAGTTCCCCTCGGCGGATAATGACCCCCCTGTAGTACGCAGGCGCAGCGCTTGCTCAGTAGGAACAACAATGGAGCCGCCGAAAAGAGCCGAAGCTGAACACCTGAGTCAGCTGTACACGGCGCCTGCGTGCCAAGACAATAGTAAAAAAAAACACTTTGTAACAGGCCCCTCGCGGGCTCGCTACGCTCGCCACGCTTCGGGCACGGCCTCGCTGCACTTGGCATTTTAATATTCTAACTCTATGTCCACTTGGATGGTGGGGCTTTAACATGGACTTAGGTTAGAATGTAGTGCGCAGGCGCTGTATACAGCTGACGATCAGCTGTTCTTCTTCTGCAATTTTCGGCGGTTCCGTAGTCGTTCGTACTGCGCAAGAGCAGCACATGCACAGTACAGGGGGGTCCTTATCCCCTGGGGGAACTTTCTCGGCAAGACACTGGGCTGACGTCTGCGCAGTGGCGTCTCCAGCTTTCATATTTAGGGGGGGCACATGGGGGGACAGGGACAAAAGTAGGGGGCAACTATAAAATGCAATTATATATCTCTATATATCCTGGGGCCCTTTACTACGATCCCACAATGGGCCCTTTCACATGTTCTGCAGTGAGCTCCCTTCCTACTGTATTGGGCCCCCCCCATGGTGTCAGAAAACAAGAGCTATATGTCACCAGCATACCAAGAAATTATAAGGGTCCAAAGCAGTGGGAGAACTATCAGGGTTGCAAAGGTTGTCTTGCCACTGGGCCCTGGTGTTCTGCCACTGTGGGGTTCCCCAGCCTCCTCTTGCTGTCCTGCCCCTGCTATTGACAGCGCTGGTCTGGCATCTCTTGGAATTTACAGGCTGGTTCTCCTGTCCTAAGGATGGGAGAAATCAGTCTGTTTTTTCAGTAACTGAGAGTCCTGGTGGAGTCCTTCCTGCAACTCGCTCTTCTCCCTGCCAATGAGGATGCAGGGGAAGGAGCAGATCGGGCGGCCGTGGTTGTGTGAGCGCTCGCATTATGCAGTTTCAGCGAGCAGAGGGAGGGGGGAGGAATCACCCGCAGGAGCTGACTGGGGACGCTCTCCCTCTTAGACATCGCCTTTTTGTAAAGGGGCACAGCATAATGTTGGGGGGGGGTCAGGGCCCCCTCTGGCCCCCCTTAGTGACGCCATTGCGTCTGCTGCTCCTCCCCCTTCAGTGCACGGAGCGCGCTGACATCAGCGGGGATCTCGGGGCGGAGAAGAAGAGCTCAGGCAGATCATGTGACGCCCATGGGGGGCTGTAAAAAAAGCTGTAACAAAGGTATTTCCCGTAAATCAATTACAAAGGGAGACACGCTGCACCCCATACCAGCACAATTCCTACTAAATGGATTACATAATTCTATGAGGATTTTAAGATTTTTTTTTTATGTCAAAATACTGACTCCTGACCTGACAGGGGGAGGGGGGAGAAGACGGGGGACACAGGAGATGGATAGATGACACAACACTATGCAATCTATCATGCTTTAAAGGAACAGGATTTTTTTTTTTTTTAGGGCGACAACCACTTTAAGATCATTGCACATACCGTAAATAAAACATCCCCTGAAAATAAGCCCTAGTGTGTTTTTGGTTGCCAAAATGAATATAAGACACGGGCTTATTTTCGGGGAAACACTGGTATTTTTTTTTACTAGTAATGAACAATGAGCGAGAAATGCAGAGGTCTCAGTGCAGTAGTTCCTAGAGGGCTATAAGGAACCTGTTGGCGCTAAATAAATCCTTTATAATAATAAAAATAATAATATTAATAATAATAATAATAATAATAAATATGTTTGGGTGATTTGATCCTTTTAAAAGGAATTATTTTTCCAATTTGCAACAGTGATGTTTTTAACTCCAAGTTCTGGTAGCAAAAATGCTGCCTATTTGGAACATAAATTCATAAGCCCCGCGTGCGTGAGGCCTATTTTAAAGTGGAAAAGACGTTTATCTCAGATCAGGCACCTGTATTATATTTGCACTTATTGTCACAATAAAAGAGTACTGATGTTCAGTGTTGGGAATGTAGCCTCTAATTATGCATTATTATAAATGATATTTGAATGCGGAAATAGGGGGAGTATTTCTGTGTATGATGACTGAACTGCTGAGAATGTCAAGCCGCATGTTCAGAAAATTGTGTAGTGTTGGCTATGAAGCCAAAATGAGCTGGAGAGTTATGTCAAGGTGCAACTTGAGTTCTATTATTATATTGTTATTGTGTCATTATAAGTATTCCCGGGAGCAGGAGCACATTGTTGATTGAGTATATTGTGATGATATAATGAGATTAATTAAAAGAAATGTGATGTTTTCTAATTAGCTGTGAAGCAAGCTGTGAGTCTCTGCTAAAGAAGGTTTATTGTGGACCTTTCCTTCCACTCTGCTCCACCTAACGATACGTTCCATAGGTGAGGCTCTGGGCTGACCTCTCATTTTGAGAATTTTGTTTCAATGGCTGTCAGACTGATGCCATACTGAGGCTTTGTCTTCAGCATTTTGAGTCGTTGACTTGGAACAAGGGTAGAGAGAAGGGATTTCTGACTCATATACAACATGCTTTTTCTCGGTCTGGCATTAAAGTCAGACAAGGAGGCCTGTCATGGTCAGGGGTCAGGCTTCAGGCTTGGAGGCCAGTAGCTATAGCAGTAGAGAGGCTCCCACCGACCAGCTGGATATGTGAACAAGCAGGTCACCCTGGCGGATGACACAAGCTCACTCAAGGTGCAGGGTCTTAGCACTAACTGGTATTCACCAGAGCTCCTGTTAGTGGTGATGGTTTTTTGTTGCGTGTTAGTACCAGGTCGTGGTCCTCAAGATCACCCTACTCGGAGGTGAGCAAGCCGGGGTTCAGCAGCAGATATAGCAGGTAGGGATCAAGCAGAAGCGTAGTCAGTAAACAAGCCAAAGGTAGGTAACAAGTGGTTGCAGTTTGGGATCATACAGAAGCTTTGTCCAGGAAACAAGCTAAAGGTCAGATGGCAGTAGGATTAAGGAGAGAGCGCAATAATCTGGCAAGCAGAAAGTGCAAAGGAGTGGCTAAAATAGGAATTTCTTGGTTCATTGAGTATATTGTGATGATATAATGAGAATAATAAAACCTGTGAAGCAAGAGTCTTTGCTGGGGAAGGTTTATTGTGGACCTTTCATTCCAACCAGCTCCACCTGCAGATACATTCCATAGATGAACCTCTCATTTTAAGAATTTTATTCCAATGGCTGTCAGGCTGATGCCATACAGAGGCTTTGTCTTCAGCATTTTGAGTTGTTGGTTTGGAACAAGGGTAGAGAGAAGGGATTTCTGTAACATTTACAGCATTGCTTGTTCTGGGTCTGGGATCTTGAAGTATTAAAGCCAGACATGGGGGCCTGTCACGGTCAGGGGTCAGGCTTAGAGACCAGTAGCTATAGCAGTAGAGAGGCTTCCACCCATCAGTTGGATAAGTACACACACAGGTAACCCTGGCAGGTGACACAGGCTCGAAGCTGAAGAAGAAGGAAGGAGGAGGAAGAAGGAGGAAGAAGGAGGATGAAAGAAGAAGAAGAAGGAGGATGAAAGAAGAAGAAGGAGGAGGATGAAAGAAGAAGAAGAAGGAGGATGAAAGAAGAAGAAGAAGGAGGATGAAAGAAGAAGAAAGAAGAATAAGAAAGAAAGAAGACAAAGGAAGAAGAAAAATGTAAGGGGGGCTCTCTGGGGACCCTGATGTAAGGGGGGGCTCTCTGGGGACCCTGATTTAAGGGGGGATCTCCAATGTAAAGGGGGGCTCTCTGGGAAGCCTGATGTAAGGAGGGGCTCTCTGGGGACCCTGATGTAAGGGGGGGCTTTCTGGGGACCCTAATGTAAGGGGGGTCTCTCCGATGTAAGGGGGGCTCACTGGGGAGCCTGATGTAAGGGGGGGCTCTCTGGGGACTCTGATGTAAGGAGGGGCTCTCTGGGGACCCTGATGTAAGGAGGGGCTCTCTGGGGACGCTGATGTTAGTGGGGGCTCTTTGGGGACCCTCATTTAAGGCAGGGGCTTTCTGGGGACCCTGATGTAATGAGTGGGCTCTGGGGACCCTGATGTAGAGGGGGGGATCCGCACTCAGATATGTAGCGATAATATACAGTATGTATATATATATATATATATATATATATATATATACACACACACACATGTATATTATACACTTATGTGTATGCCCGCCGAAGTATATGACTTTCTTTACTTCGCTGCCCAAGATCTTTTTGTAGACCTAGCAATGCCCCTGGTGGGGGCCCTTCATGGTTTCTTGCACTGGGGCCCTGAAGATTCTAGTTACGCCTCTGGTACACTGCCCCACACTCTATCCATAGCATATAATTTGCTGATCACACCTCCAGAGGAACACCAGTTCAGAGACCGACCTAGACTGCACATTCACTCCAGAGCAGAGGAACTATATTAGGTTCGCTCTCAAATCCACTATTTACACAAAAATACTGTTGTGATGGTATCGAACACCGTCTCAGTTACACAAATTTTTCCCAAACACTACCGATTAGTGTTGGAGATGCCAGGAGGAGTGAGGAACATTGCTACATATCTTTTGGTCCTGCCCCAAACTTGAAAACTACTGGAAAGAGGTACAGAGGATTGTTCAAAAATTCACAGATTATGTGGTCCCGGATGATCCGGCCTTCTTTCTTCTCCACGCCGCCACTATCTCAGCTACAATTTACAAACGCTCTGTGGTACGCCATATCCTTGATGCAGCTAAATCGTGTATTCCCCTTTCTTGGAAACGTCCGCAACCACCAACCATTAAACTCTGGCTCCACAAAGTGGAAGAAATCAATAAAATGGAGGACTTGATCCTTACTGCATGGCATTAACGGGAACGATACTCCAAGACTTGGATGCTCTGGAACACGTTTGTCTACTCTGAGGAGGGAAGAGCTTTCTTTGAGGGATGAGCTTCTGGTCGAGGGCCACTCTTCAATATATTCAGGAAGATACACTAGAGAAACTATATGGTGATGCCGGTTATGATTCCTCTCCCAAAGCCGACCCCCTGCCCTGCCTTTTGTTTTGTTTTTATTCCCCCCCTACCATTCTTTCTTTTATCTTCTTCTCTTTTCTCTATGAAAAAAATGGTGAGATAGTAAAGTAGTACCTGTTTTCTTATGGTGCATAGTTGATCAACTATTCCCAATTTTCCATCACTAAAGAAGAAGAAGGAAATAGGAAGCAAAAGAAGAAGAAGGAAGAAGAAGGGAGCAAAAGAAGAAAGAAGAAGAAAGAGGAGGAAATAAGAAGAAAGAAGAAGAAGAAGAAAGAAGAAGATGAAGGTTGAGGACCAACAAAGAAGAAGTAGGAAGGAAGCAAAAGAAGAAGAAAGAGGATGAAAGAAGAAGAAAGAAGAAAGAAGAAAGATACAAGATAGAAGCAAAAAAGAAAGAAGAAGAAAGAAGAAGAGGAGGAGGAAGAAGAAAGAAGACCAAAGAAGAAGAAGGAAGAAGATAGAAGCACAAGAAGAAAGAAAAAGAAAGAGAATGAAAGCAGAAGAAAGAAGAAGAAGAAATAGGAAGAAAGAAGAAAAAGAAGAAAGAAGGAGAAAGAAGAAGAGGATGAAGAAGAAAATGAAGAAGAAGAAAGAGGACCAAAGAAGAAGATAGAAGCAAAAAGAAGAAAAAAGAAGAAAGAAGAATAAGAAGAGCAGGAAGAAGAAGAAAGAAGACCAAAGAAGAAGAAGGAAGCAAAAGAAGAAAGAAGAAGAAAGTGAACCAAAGAAGAAGAAAGAAGAAGAAAGAAGAAGAAGATTAAGAAGAAAGAAGAAGAGGAAGAAGAAGAAGAAAGAGGACCAAAGAAGAAGAAGGAAGAAGATAGAAGCACAAGAAGAAAGAAAAAGAAAGAGAATGAAAGCAGAAGAAAGAAGAAGAAGAAATAGGAAGAAAGAAGAAGAAGAAGAAGAAGAAAGAAGGAGAAAGAAGAAGAGGAGGAAGAAGAAAATGAAGAAGAAAGAGGATCAAAGAAGAAGAAGATAGAAGCAAAAGAAGAAGAAAGAAGAATAAGAAGAGGAGAAGAAGAAGAAAGAAGACCAAAGAAGAAGAAGGAAGCAAAAGAAGAAAGAAGAAGAAAGAAGAAGAAAGAAGAAGAAGAAGAAGAAGAAGAAGAAAGAAGAAGAAAGAAGAATAAAGAGAACCAAAGAAGAAGAAGGACGAAGAAAGAAGAAAGAAGAAGACGTAATAATTATCATAGAGAAGGTTACCTGTGAACATGTGAAATGTGAATGACCTATGTAAGGAAATAGAGAAGTTATGCCCACTTTTTGCATACAGTACATTCAGTGCAGCCCTCGTATTGCACTCAATACATACATCAGCATTACAATCCTATTGCACATACACATTGAACACACATCAATAATTGTATCTCTAATATTATTCTCCAGCTAGAGAAATCTATGATAGTTGTGAATAAAATGAGAAGATTTCCTTGTGCCCTCGGCCTCCACACAAGTCAAAACATATTAGCAGATTATCAATAAAGCGTGGAGCTCATTAGTGGAGTTGTACCGATGAATTTCGGAGACTTTGTTGTCAGTACAGAGGAGGAAGTGACAGTGAAAAGAGACACTCAGAAAGCCTGCAGGGTGCTCACTCCTCCATCAGTGATCTCTGAGGATTGCTTCTTCTGAGTTCAACTTTATAGAAAAAACGATCAATAGGACGCTCGTTGTGCAGAAAATCCATGGCCGGATGAACAGGGTGAGTACTGTACAGACTGTAATCATTGTCGGCTTCAGTATAATGAACTTATTATCACTACCTGAGCTAATAGACAGGATGTATCTACTGCATGCTATACCTGAAATGTGACATGAGTGTGATGTTATACTGTATATACAGTATCTCACAAAAGTAAGTACACCCCTCACATTTCTGTAAATCTTTTCTTCTATCTTTTCATGGGACAACACTGAAGAAATGACACTTTGCTACAATGTAAAGTAGTGAGTGTACAGCTTGTATAACAGTGTAAATTTGCTGTCCCCTCAAAATAACTCAACACACAGCCATTAATGTCTAAACCGCTGGCAACAAAAGTGAGTACACTCCTAAGTGAAAACGTCCAAATTGGACCCAAACTGTCAATATTTTGTGTGGCCACCATTATTTTCCAGCACTGCCTTAACCCTCTTGCGCATGGAGTTCACCAGAGCTTCACAGGTTGTCACTGGAGTCCTATTCCCCTCCTCCATGACGACATCACGGAGCTGGTGGATGTTAGAGAACTTGCGCTCCTCCACCTTCCGTTTGAGGATGTCCCACAGATGATCAATAGGGTTTAGGTCTGGAGACATGCTTGGCCAGTCCATCACCTTTACCCTCAGCTTCTTTAGCGAGGCAGTGGTCATCTTGGAGGTGTGTTTGGGTTGTTATCATGTTGGAATACTGCCCTGCAGTCCAGTCTCTGAAGGGAGGGGATAATGCTCTGCTTCAGTATGTCACAGTACATGTTGGCATTCATGGTTCCCTCAATGAACTGTAGCTCCCCAGTGCCGGCAGCACTCATGCAGCCCCAGACCATGACACTCCCACCACTATGCTTGAATGTAGACAAGACACACTTGTCTTTGTACTCCTCACCTGGTTGCCCCCACACACGCTTGACACCATCTGAACCAAATAAGTTTATCTTGGTCTCATCAGACCACAGGACATGGTTCCAGTAATCCATGTCCTTAGTCTGCTTGTATTCAGCAAACTGTTTGCAGGCTTTCTGGTGCATCGTCTTTAGAAGAGGCTTCCTTCTGGGATGACAGCCATGCAGACCATTTTGATGCAATGTGCGGCGTATGGTCTGAACACTGGCAGCCTGACCCCCCCCCACCTCTACAACCTCTGCAGCAATACTGGCAGCACTCATATGTCTATTTCCCAAAGACAACCTCTGGATATGACGCTGAGCACGTGACCTCAACTTCTTTGGTGGACCATGGTGAGGCCTGTTCTGAGTGGAACCTGTCCTGTTATACCGCTGTATGGTCTTGGCCACCGTGCTGCAGCTCAGTTTCAGGGTCTTGACAATCTTCTTATAGCCTAGGCCAGTGATGGCGAAGCTTGGTACCCCAGATGTTTTGGAACTACATTTCCCATGATGCTCATGCACTCTGCAGTGTAATTGCGCATCATGGGAAATGTAGTTCCAAAACATCTGGGGTGCCAAGGTTCGCCATCACTGGCCTAGGCCATCTTTATGTAGAGCAACAATTCTTTTTTTCAGATCCTCAGAGAGTTTTTTGCCATGAGGTGCCATGTTGAACTTCCAGTGACCAGTATGAGAGAGTGAGAGCGATAACACCAAATTTAACACACCTGCTCCCCATTCACACCTGAGACCTTGTAACAATAACGGGTCACATAATACCGGGGAGGGAAAATGGCTATTTGGGCCCAATTTGGACATTTTCACTTAGGGGTGTACTGACTTTTGTTGCCAGCGGTTTAGACATTAATGGCTGTGTGTTGAGTTATTTTGAGGGGACGGCAAATTTACTCCGTTATACAAGCTGTACACTCACTACTTTACTTTGTAGCAAAGTGTCATTTCTTCAGTGTTGTCACATGAAAAGATACAAGAAAAGATTTACAAAAATGTGAGGGGTGTACTTACTTTTGTGAGATAATGGGGGTTATTTACGATAGAGAAATACACTTTGCACTACAAGTGCACTTGGAAGTGCAGTCGCTGTAAATCTGAGGGGTAGATCTGAAATGAGGGGAAGCTCTGCTGATTTTATCATCCAATCATGTGCAAGCTAAAATGCTGTTTTTTATTTTCCTTGCATGTCCCCCTCGGATCTACAGCGACTTCACTTCCAAGGGCACTTGTAGTGCCAAGTGGATTTGCTCTTCATAAATAACCCCCAATGCATATTGGCCATTCAGCTGTTGAGAAGCCAGGGGGGGGGGGTTTAATGGAGGGTTCTAATGGATTACATTATTATCAGGTAACAACTTTTGTTGGGGAAAAAAATAGCAAATAATCTAGTATAGACAATTGGAACACAGGTTATATTATAATCGAATGTTATTAAAAATTCCCTTCCCTTTTCAATCTGCAGCCGCTGTAATTTTCTGTAAAATGCAATATGGCCACCTGGAGGCGCTCTGTACAGAGATCCCTTGTAATAGAAATAAGGGATGACAGGTCATCTTTTTGGAGAGATCTGGGGCTTAAGTTACGTCATGACGTCGCACAGGTAAAAAAAAAAAAAAAAAAACTTGCAAAATGCAACGTATATACTGTATATGACCTCAAATCTCTTCTTTACCTTTTAAAAGCAAAAGATCAAAAAAAAAATTTTTTTTTTGCTGTAAAAAAAAAAAAGTACTGCCAGCCTGGAGCTGACGTTACGTCATGACGTTGCTCAGATTAAAAAAAAAAAACTTGCAAAACGCAACGTATATACTGTATTTGTATTGCGGTCGGCATATTTAAATAATAATATTTAAATATATTTAAATAATGAATTAAAACATTTATTATTTAAATATTTATTTATTTATAAAGCTTCTTACAGAGGATGGTATATAACGCTGACATTGAGTACTAGAAAAAGAAGTCTGCAAATTCCCCGTATTTCCATAATCTCAACACTTAAATGAGAATATTTAAATATTTTTTTTTACATGTAAAAGAAATGAGTTTGATGTTAGGAATCCTATCAATGTATATTAATCTCCTATAAATGTTGTTTCTATATATATATAATGAATTATGTATACCTGGGGGCAGCCATGGGAGCTCATTATATATACGTCATCCACTTTCCTGCTTTTGCTGTTCCACACAAGGCTTGTGCTTACCTGCTACTTATCACAGCGCCAGTCTGTGACTCAGTAAAAACAATGCACTCCCCGTGCGGCTAATCGTTTTAAACAATTTGATGATTAGAGGAATTGTAAAAGCTAATCTACATATCTGAACATCTAATTAAAATGGTAAAAATAGATTAAAAAAAGGGGGAAGCTTGTAAAACGTCAAGTTTATAAATAATTAACAAGGTGAGTAAATGTAGCGCTAAGAATAATAACACAGTAAAGTGAATAAACAATCAAATAATAATATAGTAAACATCTAATATGGTGATGAAGCCCATCATGGTAAGATAAGTAATGTGAAAATGAGTCCCATAAAATAAATCCAGTCCTAAAAAGAAGAATAGAATGGGAGTCCTGTCCATAGCTATAAAGTGATAATCTTCAAACAAGTAGAATGAGATGGCTGTAACGAGAAACATCCATTATGGTGAGTCCCCTCTAAGTATATGAGATTAAACACTCTTACCGGAAGCGGTGGACCCGGATGTCAGCGACACCGAATCATAAAGGCATGGATATCCAAAGGGATGGCTCTCCAAAACGATCAAAACGACCCAGGATCTCCAGTGATGTCTCCAAAGGACCTCATGGGTTTCGACCAAACTGGGTCGAACCTTGAGGCAAGGTTGATCGCTTCCCACATTGCTCTTATTTTATTTGTGATCACTTTTACTCTATGAATGTCGGTTTTTATAATAAACCAACTTTGTTTACCTGCACTATTGGATCCTCCCCTTCTTTTCTTCCTGCATACGCTGGTTGGATGTAAGTTGCTGTGGCGTTCCCACTGTGCACTGGTCTTCCCAGTTTGGTTGAAACCCATGAGGTCCTTTGGAGACATCACTGGAGATCCTAGGTCGTTTTGATCGTTTTGGAGAGCCATCTCTTTGGATATCCATGCCTTTATGATTCGGTGTCGCTGACATCCGGGTCCACCGCTTCCGGTAAGAGTGTTTAATCTTATATACTTAGAGGGGACTCACCATCCTGGATGTTTCTTGTTATAGCCATCTCATTCTACTTGTTTGAAGATTATCACTTTATAGCTAAGAGAGGAGAGAACAGTGTGCAGCCGCGCCGCCCGGGTGGAGAGCAGATGGAGACAGGCTTGGGCGGGAGTGAGAGACAGAGGAGGAGAACACGTCAGGCACGGACAGACTGCCCCCCCAGTGATGTCACTGCGCGGCTGGTCTCTCTCCACACAGAGACCAGCCGCTCCGATCTCCGGCGGCTGCTCTCCTTCTCTGATAGGAGGGGGGATGGGCTTGAGCCTCGAAAAATACAGCGGCGGCAGTGACCTGCCTCTGGACACAGAGAGGAGGAGGAGGGAGGGGAGCACTCTGGCGCTTCAGTGCCCCCACCTCTCTGGCGCCCGGGTGCACTGCACCCCATGCACCCCGCCTGGGATCAGCCCTGATAGCTGTGGACAGGACTTTCCTTTTTAGGACTGGATTTATTTTATGGGACTCATTTTCACATTACATATCTTACCATGATGGACTTTATCACCATATTAGATGTTTACTAGATTATTTGTTGATTGTTTATTCACTTTACTGTGTTATTATTCTTAGCGCCACATTTACTCACCTTCTTATTTGAATTTTTGTCACATTCCTGTGTAGCAGCTTTGCTTCCATCATATGGTTATTTTTCTTCTTCTTTTTTTTTTTTTAGGTATTTTATAATTTGCGCAGTATTTTTTCACTCTCTACTATAAATAATTAACCACCATCTCCGGACGATTTAACCCCTCCCCCCCTTCTTTTCACAACCAGGCCATTTTTTTGCGGCACTGCATTAATTTTTTTTTTAAATCAGATTCTTTTTATTGATTTTTAAAACATAAGAAGAGAAAAAACTCTTCCTTAAAACAAAAACAAAAACATACATCAAATTACGTTGCCAAGGACATATTATTATCCAAATATACAGTCAATCAGCTTATGTTTCCTGCAATATTATGGTATATATAGGCTTACAATCAATCTATGAAAACAAATCTTTACATATCTATACCAATTTCAGCTTTACCTCGTATTTTCTATAATTAGTAAGTGTGTCCTTTTAGTACTTTGTACCCCTACTCCGCTCCCGGTCCTTCAACGGACAATCGGTCGGTGTAGAGGTACCTCTCCCCCCTAAACAATGGGGGGGGATAGTGTCTGCTTTCTTCTTTTAACTAATATATAATTAAAACCTTATAACTCGTCACCACAGAGTAAGACAACTTCTCATCAAAATTATTGACATTTTGATCTATATTCTGAGTCCCTATGACATCATAGCATCCTGTATCCATTCAATGTAGACAGCCTCCCTCCTCAAACAAGGGGGGTAGGCGTCTGCGTTCTGCCACCTAGTATTTTATTTTGGACCAATTGGAAGGGGGCTAAACCAGGTACCTCCAACCAAGGGTCCCATATACGTTCAAATTTTGTTGGGCTACCCCTGTGTTGGTATGTCAGCTTTTCCCTCAACAGAGTTTCATTTATGGTATTCACCCATTCTGCGTGTGTCGGCGGTGCCACCGAAAGCCATTTCTTAGCTATAAGTTTTCTAGCCATAAACAACATTCTGGTGATTGCTATATACGTATGTGGTGTATATAGTTCTTCGTCCAACCAACCCAACAGACACAGCTTGGGGTCAACCACAAATGTAAGATTCCATATTTTATTTATAGAGCAGATTATTTCAGACCAGTATCTTTGTAATTTTGGGCACTTCCAGAGCATGTGTATAAGGGTGCCATTATCTACCTTACAACGGGGGCAAAATGGTTCATCTCTTCTGTTCCATTTATATAATTTATAGGGGGTACGGTAGGTTCGGTGTATAATGAATAGTTGCGTGAGTTTTTGGGAAGAGGAAAGAGACACTTTAGGCACAGCCTCCATTATAGCAGACCATTCCTCATCTGTAATGTGACCTATATCCTCCCCCCAACTTGTCCTGCATTTTAGTGACATAGTCTTGGATATCTGCATTATTAGTGATTCATATATAGATGATATCTGCCCTTTCCTAGACATTGAGTTTACCAGCTGTGTGAGCACTGTTGGTCTAGTTAATTCCCACTTAGAAAGTGTAGTTTGTGCTGAGATGGCGTGCCTAAGTTGTAAATATTGAAAGAACACAACATTTGGTATGCCATATTCTTCTCTTAGGGATTGAAAGTCCCGTAAAAGTCCTCTTTGGTATAACTGCTTAATATACACCACCCCACTCCTAGACCATACAGAGAAGCCCTTTAATTTACACAGTTCGGGAAAATTGCTATTGTTCCATATACGAGACCATTCAGAGTACCCTTCATAATGAAAATGTTGCTTGGCCTTGTTCCATATCTTATCTATAAGCACCAAAGTTTTGTATTCAGGTACCCTACGGAATTCTCCTGCTTCCAAGCACTCCACAAGGCTCCCATTCGAGAGTAATGTACATATAATATTGCTCGCAGGGTCAGATAACTCAGAGTCCTGCCAACCCGTCAGGTGTTGCAATTGGGCCGCTATAAAATAATAATATGGGTTTGGGACTGCCAGCCCGCCCGAGTCCTTTGCCTCCTGTAGTGTTTCCAATTTAATACGCGGCACCTGTTTCCTCCAGATCAAGGAACGAAATATGGTGTTACATTTTTTGAAAACGTGTATAGGGATCCATATAGGGGCGTTGTGGAGCGCATATAAAAGTTGTGGACCCCAGACCATTTTTATCAGGTTACATCGGCCAACTACCGAAAGGGGCAGTTTTATCCAACTGGCTGTTTTTTCCTGGAATTTTTTAATCAAGGGATTTATATTAAGTTTAACATATAGTTCTAAATTGGGGTGGATGACTATGCCTAAGTATCGAAAAGTATCTACTACCTTTATCTGGTCTGCTGCTGAGGGAAGTGGCGACACAAGGGGGTCCAATGGTAACAATGTGGATTTGTCCCAGTTTATCTTGAACCCTGAATAGGATCCAAATTTACCAATTAACTCCATGAGACTTGTTAAGGAGGCAGACGTGTCGCCCAAAAAGATGAGCGCATCGTCAGCATACAAGGCTATTTTATCTTCCAAATTTCCCCTTTTAAAACCACATATAGCCAGGTTCTCTCTGATAGCAGCAGCCAAAGGCTCTATGGCCAAAGCAAAGAGCAATGGGGATAATGGGCAGCCTTGTCTTGTTCCCCTGTGCAAATCAAAGAAGGAGGACAGTGTGTTGTTAATTCTAATACATGCTTTTGGTTTTCTGTATAGTAGTTTGATCCAGGATATGAATGTCTCTCCCAAGTTGAACTTCTCTAGCACCCTCCAAAGATAATTCCATTCTACGCTATCGAATGCCTTAGCGGCGTCTAGGGACAGGATAGCTCTTTGACCTGTATTATCTGTTGGGATTTGCATGTTTAAATATAGTCTGCGAAGATTGTGTGCTGTGGATCTGTTCGGTATAAATCCCGATTGATCCGGGTGCACTATTTTTGTCACCACCTTAGACAACCGCATAGCGAGGACTTTAGTGAGCAATTTCAAATCATTATTCAAAAGTGATATGGGCCTGTAAGACTCAGGCTGGATCGGATCCTTCCCGGGTTTCAACAGGACCACTACCACTGCCTCGTACATGGAGTCTGGTAATGAATCATTGGTGTGTGCATCCTTAATTGTGCGTAGCAATTCCGGTAAGAGTATGCCACCAAATTTTTTATACATCTCTACTGGGAAACCATCATTCCCCGGGGCCTTAGAATTGGGGAATGTTGCTAATGCAAGTTGCAATTCTTCAAGAGATATAGGTGCATTTAGTAGTTTTTTGTCTTCCCCCTGTATTGTCGGAAGTGAGATTCCATCTAAAAACTCAGTTAGGTCTTCTTCAGGGTAACTCACCTTCGAGGAATACACATCCTGGAAAAAAGTACAGAATCCCTGCATAATTGAAGGGGTGTCCATAGCTACTTGTGTTGGTGATACCGCCAAGCGGTGAATAATTGGTGATGGCTGCTGTGATTTGGCTATTACCGCTAACATGTGCCCTGTTTTTTCTCCCTCTTCAAAGTATGTTTGTGCGGTAAAGAAACGTTTGTTTTCTGCTTGTTGGGTATGTATGGTGCGATAAATTTTTTGTGCGTCTTTCCATTTTCTTTCACTATCAGGTGTGGGTGTCTGTAGGAATTCCTCCTCAGCTTTGTCTACCGCAATGCTGGCGTCAGCTGCCCATTGTCTGCTCCTTGTTTTAATTGCGGCTATTTCCTTAATACACATTCCCCTGATAAAAGCCTTCAGAGTGTCCCAAACTATACCTGGTGGGGCAGAATGTTTATTGTCTAGTAAGAAGTGTTGAATTTGTATTCGCATTTGTTTAGTATCTCTAAACAGAGGAATCCAAAAAGGATTCATCTTCCAGTGTATTGGTAACTTTACAGTGGGGAAGCTTAAACTGAGCTGTACCGGGGAATGGTCGGATAGGCCTCTAGCAAGATAAATAACCTCTGGATCATAACAGTGCGTTAATGTATTACCCAAAACTAAATCAATGCGCGACAAAGTGGAGTGCGTTAGGGAATGACATGAAAATTGTGCCTTAAAAGGAAACTTACACCGCCATAAATCAAAAAGCCCAATCTCCGTCAAAAATTTAGCAAGAGCTGTATATGTCCTGGGGCCCCACTGCATTAATTTAACTGACAATTGTGCGGTCGTGTGACCCAAATAAAATTTATGTCATTTTCTTCCCACAAATAGAGCTTTCTTTTGGTGGTATTTGATCACCTCTGAGGTTTTTTTTTTGTTTTTTGCGCTATAAATAAAAAAAGACAGACAATTAAAATAAATAAATAAATAATAATTTTCTGCTGTAAAAAATATCCAATAAATTTAAAAAAAAAAACTAATTTCTTCATAAATTTAGGCCAATATGTATTCTGCTACATATTTTTGGTAAACAAAATCCCAATAAGCGTATATTGGTTTGCGCATAAGTTAATGCATCTACAGACTATGAGATATTTTGATTTTAATTTTTACTAGTATGGTAATGATAAATAAAATTCTGATCACTTTTATTGCTGTCACCAGGAATGTAAACATCCCTTGTGACAGTAATAGGTGGTGACAGGTACTCTTTATGGAGGGATCGGGGGGTCTGAAAGACCCCGAAATCCCTCCTTTGCACTTAAAAGCATTCAGATCGACAAAATCGTTGCTTTTGAATACTGTAATTTTTAAAAAAATCTGCGCCATTGGCAGCCGAGTAAGCCGGAAGTGACGTCATGGCGTCGCTTCCGGGATTCTACATCGGAGACCCGATCAAAGCCAAACCAACAACACGGTGCAGAGGTGAGGCATTAAGGTGGTGCTGGGGTAGACCCGTGCTTCTGTACTAGAGACTGAGCCAACAGCTGGGGGTACTGTTGGGGGTAGGGGGAGAAGCGGAGACAGTGCACATCAGCTGGGGGCTAGATAAAGTCTAGTATTGGGTTGTATGTGGCCCACGGGCCTTAGTTTGGGAGGCCCCAGTTCCAGGACAATACAGCTGCTTATAGTGATATACAGAGGTTCTGATGAAAAGGTATTAAAGAAATCAAAAAGCCTCCAAATCAAATCAGTGCGTAGCATACTAAATAAGATATTCACGTCTCATTCCATCACATAGGCCATAGATCTGTAAAAGCCATGCTCATCCCAAGGATAGTGAGTGTTGCTTCACCCTTAGCAGCCCCCATTTTCTTAAGGCAAGCAGGCCTACCAGTGATTGGTTGCCCCCAGGTCTTGGTACACAATGCTATACTTCTGTTAAAGTCCAGAGGCTGGTGGTGGTCAGGGCAGGGGGTAGTTGGCTAGCATCATCCAGACACAATCCAAGGTCAGGGAAGGCAGCAGTCATAGCATTATCAAGAAACAGTCCAAGGTCAGAGCAGGCAGCAGATATAGCGTTATCAAGAAACAGTCCAAAGTCAGTGCAAGCAGCAGACATAGCATTATCAAAAACAGTGCAAGGTCAGAGCAGGCAGCAGAAATAGCGTTATCAAGAAACAGTCCAAGGTCAGTGCAAGCCGCAGACATAGCATTATCAAAAACAGTGCAAAGTCAGTGCAGGCATAGCATTATCAAGAAACAGTCCAAGGTCATTGCAAGCCGCAGACATAGCATTATCAAAAACAGTGCAAGGTCAGAGCAGGCAGCAGACATAGCGTTATCAAGAAACAGTCCAAGGTCAGTGCAGGCAGCAGACATAGCATTATCAAGAAGCAGTCCAAGGTCAGTGCAGGCAGCACATATAGCGTTATCAAGAAACAGTTCAAGGTCAATGCAGGCAGCAGACATAGCATTATCAAGAAACAGTCCAAGGTCAGTGCAGGCAGCAGACATAGCGTTATCAAGAAACAGTCCAAGGTAAGTGCAGGCAGCAGACATAGCATTATCAAGAAACAGTTCAAGGTCAGTGCAGGCAGCAGACATAGCATTATCAAGAAACAATCCAAGGTCAGTGCAAGCAGCAGACAAAGCGTTATCAAGAAACAGTCCAAGGTCAGTACAGGCAGCACACATAGCGTTATCAAGAAACAGTCCAAGGGCAGTGCAGGCAGCAGACATAGCGTTATCAAGAAACAGTCCAAGGTCAGTGCAGGCAGCACACATAGCGTTATCAAGAAACAGTTCAAGGTCAGTGCAGGCAGCAGACATAGCATTATCAAGAAACAGTCCAAGGTCAGTGCAGGCAGCAGACATAGCGTTATCAAGAAACAGTTCAAGGTCAGTGCAGGCAGCAGACATAGCAATATCAAGAAGCAGTCCAATATCAGAGCAAGTAGCAGAGTAGAGTAATCCAGAAACATGTGAAAGATAAGTCTGTATTCTAGGCAGGGGAAGAATCCAGTTGTAGGCAGGTCCTGAGTTAGGTACTGATGTCTTCAGTATCACTCTTGCACAGTTTGGTTGCAGCAAAAGATAAACTGTTCTTCAGAGCCGATATAAGCAATCCAGATAATATACATACTCAGTGTTTGCAGTACATGGTACCAGAGGACGGTTTCTGCTATCTTGGGTAGTGTCCGTTCTTTAAAAAGGCAGAGGAATTTTCTGCAGTCTGCACTAGATTTGTGCCTCCGCACCACTTACCGGGGTGTTTGAAGAGATGAGGGAGCCTTCCCTGAGATATCCCACCTCTACCCGGAACATGACCCTGTGCTAACCATGGTCCCTCACAAGTGGGTTCCTCACCCTTCCACTCGCTCACCAGATGTACGCCAAAATGACATGTGGTTCCTTATCTGAAAGGTACCCTCACCCAAGATGCCCACCAAAGTCTCTGGAGAGTTTGGTGTCCATTCAGACTACCTTCCACTCTCAAGGGTCTGGACAGGACCAGTTCCCTTACGAGACTAGCAATAAAGAAATGTACTATGGATAGGACTTTGGAGGCACCAAAATCAATAATTGATGACTGATTTTAGTGCCTCCAAAGTCCCATCCATAGTACATTTCTTTATTGCAATCTTCTCAGGGATGTGGCTCCATTTGGTAGTATTGGCGACCTGACATAGCTGATCCCTTACGAGACTATCCTTCCCATTCAATAATGGCACCAGGCCATCCACAGGTGGGAAGGCTAACTGCACCTTCCTACAAGATGACTAGGACAGGCGGGCAGGAACGGCAAGCCAAGCCAAGGCAGGGTAGGGAGCCAGGTAGCAAGACCTGGGTTTGTGATGCTCAAATAGAGCGCCACGGCACTGCAGCCAATCAAGCCACAGAGGATGGAACTGGTGATGCTGCAATGCTGCCAGCTATCAGGATGCTGTGCAGAAGGAGAGACACCACCAGCCAATAAAAAACAATGAGGCTCCATCTCTGTTGCACAGCAAAGATCCTCAAACAGCTGTATGCAGTTTGGATAAATGACTATAAATTATCAGTGAATGGATTGATTGCAGTGCCCTGGGGTGGCAATCAAACACCCCGAATATACATGTGCCACATCCTAACAATTTGATAAAATTGAGTGGTAGGAAAAATGGACTTTAACGGCACGTGTAGAAAAATATAACAAAATTTTATTCATTCACATGAATTACATATGTATACAGTACACGCTTAATAAAACACAAAAAGATACAGTATCTCACAAAAGTAAGTACACCCCTCACATTTTTGTAAATATTTTATTCTATCTTTTCATGTGACAACACTGAAGAAATGACACTTGTCTACAATGTAAAGTAGTGAGTGTACAGCTTGTATAACAGTGTAAATTTGCTGTCCCCTCAAAATAACTCAACACACAGCCATTAATGTCTAAACCGCTGGCAACAGAAGTGAGTACACCCCTAAGTGAAAATGTCCAAATTGGGCCCAAAGTGTCAATATTTTGTGTGGCCACCATTATTTTCCAGCACTGCCTTAACCTTCTTGGCCATGGAGGTCACCAGAGCTTTACAGGTTGTCACTGGAGTCCTCTTCCCCTCCCCCCATGATGACATCACGGAGCTGGTGGATGTTAGAGACCTTGCGCTCCTCCACCTTCCGTTTGAGGATGTCCCACAGATGATCAATAGGGTTTAGGTCTGGAGACATGCTTGGCCAGTCCATCACCTTTACCCTCAGCTTCATTATCAAGTCAGTGGTCGTCTTGGAGGTGTGTTTGGGGTCGTTATGTTGGAATACTGCCCTGCGGTCCAGTCTCTGAAGGGAGGGGATCATGCTCTGCTTCAGTAGGTCACAGTACATGTTGGCATTCATGGTCCCCTCAATGATCTGTAGCTCCCCAGTGCCGGCAGCACTCATGTAGCCCCAGACCATGACACTCCCACCACCATGCTTGACTGTAGGCAAGACACACTTGTCTTTGTCCTCCTCACCTGGTTGCCGCCACACACACTTGTCACCATCTGAACCAAATAAGTTTATCTTGGTCTCATCAGACCACAGGACATGGTTCCAGTAATCCCTGTCCTTAGTCTGCTTGTCTTCAGCAAACTGTTTGCGGGCTTTCTTGTGCATTATCTTTAGAAGAGGCTTCCTTCTGGGACGACAGCCATGCAGACCAAATTGATACAGTGTGCGGCGTATGGTCTGAGCACTGACAGGCTGACCCCCCCACCCCTACAACCTCTGCAGCAATGCTGGCAGCACTCATACGTCTATTTCCCAAAGACAACCTCTGGATATGACGCTGAGCACGTGACCTCAACTTCTTTGGTGGACCATGGCGGGGCCTGTTCTGAGTGGAACCTGTCCTGTTATACCGCTGTATGGTCTTGGCCACCATGCTGCAGCTCAGTTTCAGGGTCTTGGCAATCTTCTTATAGCCTAGGCCATCTTTATGTAGAACAACAATTCTTCTTTTCAGATCCTCAGAGAGTTCTTTGCCATGAGGTGCCATGTTGAACTTCCAGTGACCAGTATGAGAGAGTGAGAGCGATAACACCAAATTTAACACACCTGCTCCCCATTCACACCTGAGACCTTGTAACACTAACGAGTCACCGGGGAGGGAAAATGGCTAATTGGGCCCAATTTGGACATTTTCACTTAGAGGTGTACTCACTTTTGTTGCCAGCGGTTTAGACATTAATGGCTGTGTGTTGAGTTATTTTGAGGGGACAGCAAATTTACACTGTTATACAAGCTGTACACTCACTACTTTACATTGTAGACAAGTGTCATTTCTTCAGTGTTGTCACATGAAAATATAGCAGCAATCCCTGACAACTCATCTCTTCAGGGAAGCCTATCACGTCCCCAACTAATCTTCTACCACTTCCATCAGCTCATTCCCCACAGTTACAACCTTTTGTACCACCTGCCCCACCCTATTAGATTGTAAGCTCTTCTGAGCAGGGCCCTCTTGTATTTTTATTGTATTATAACTGTACTGTCCGCCCTTAAATTGTAAAGCGCTGCCTAAACTGTTGGCGCTATATAAATCCTGTATAATAATAATAATACTAATAATACTCCCCTTGGGCTAACCAATGGGTCCTCTCTCTATATATCTTTTCATGTTTTATTAAATGTGTACTGTATATATATGTAATTCATGTCAACTATTAAAACTTTGTTATATTTTTTCTACACGTGACGTTAAAGTCTATTTTTCCTACTACTCCATTTTCTCTATATAATATTAGTGTATACTTGCACCATACACCAACCGTTCTCGGCATGTATCTGGGGCATAAAGCAACCGATTTGCATGGCTCTGCCCACTGTCCTAACATGATCCTCATCATTTTGGGTTATGTGATGGAATAAGATATGTAAATACTTTTTGTTCTAAGAAGGCTTTACTGTGCTGAATCGGTTGGAGGGCCCTTTGCCTGCTCCAGCCCCTTCCCACCACCATCACCAGTAATGAAAACACTTGAAGTCATATCAGCTTGAAGGCAATTTCATGGAAATACAAAGACAATTGACCCCGACCTCTCCCTCTGTGTTCTCGCATTATTATGTAAGCTGATTGTTTTACCATGCAGGGAAGGGCGATTTACCCAACATTTGCCGTATTGTAATGTAATGTAAAGAGAAAACTTTACACTTTTGTAATAATTTTCTCCGACCCCCAAAGATTCATCCAGTGCCTTCAGAAATCACATATAGAGAGACACTTTGCTTGTATCATCAATATGTGCAAAGCTTTGCTTGTTTCACATACGTGGAATGATTCTTCTATACGTAGCACTACCCCCCGCAGGGGCTGCAGATGACGGGGGTGCCCCCACTCCTGCACAGCCAGGCAACAAGCATTTTCCACACTTTCTGCAGACACATAGAACAGTCTTGGTTTTTTGTTGTTTTATTAGGGGGTAAAATCTTGGATGGAGAATAGGAATTATGGGATGCCCAGCTTGACTTGCAACCAAACCTGGGACTTTTTCCCCCCTTTATGGACACTCTTCAGAACTGTCCTCTTCCTGAACGCTGAAAGTCTCTGATCAGAAAAGATGCAAAAGCTCCTCAACCACCTGCCGACCGAGCTATAGTCAAATGATGGCGACAGTGCGGTCATCTAGTTCCGGGACGCCTTCATGTAACGCCATCCCGTGATCGCGCCCGCCGGAGGACACTGTTGAACATAGATCGGGGTAAAGAGCCAATCAGCAGTTCTTTATCACGTGATCAACTCTGTCCAATCACAGCTGATCACGGGTGTCAACAAAAGTTGCTTATTGGCACTCTGTTCCTCATACGGCGGAGAGGAGAGCCGATAACCGGCTTCTATAAAAGGGACATTACACTGATAATCAGGGCACTGATTTTCAGTGTCCTGATTATCAGTGCAGTCCCAACAGTGCCCACCAGTGCTGCCAATCAGTGCCCATCAGTGCCTCCTCATCAGTGTCACCTATCAGTGCCGCCTACCAATGCCCATCATAGCCCATCATCTCTATGCCGATGACACACAGATCTATCTCTCCACTCCCCAACTCACCCCCACTATCTCCTCACGGATCTCAAACTTGCTGAATGACATATCGGTATGGATGTCACACCACTTCCTCAAACTTAATCTTTCTAAAACTGGGCTTGTTATATTTCCTCCTTCACGGTCCCTCCCCTGTAACTTCACTATTAATATCAACAACACAACCATTGGTCCCTCCACACATGCCAGAGTCCTGGGTGTAATCCTTGACTCTGACCTCTCCTTCAGCCCCCATATCCAATCACTGGCTAAATCCTGCCGCCTTAACCTCCGCAACATCTCCAAAATTCGTCCCTTTCTGACTAATGACACTACAAAACAACTTATTCACTCCTTGATTATTTCCCGCCTCGACTATTGCAACTCTCTCCTTAATGGCCTACCCTTAAGCAGGCTATCCCCCCTTCAGTCTATTATGAATGCTGCTGCTAGACTAATACACCTCACTAATCGATCCGTGACTGCTGCTCCTCTCTGCCAATCCCTTCACTGGCTTCCCCTCCCCCACCGTGTAAAATTCAAAATGCTAACCATAACATACAAGGCCATTCACAACATCGCCCCCATCTACATCACCAACCTCATCTGCAGATATCGCCCAAATCGCCCCCTCCGCTCCTCCCAGGACCTCCTGCTCTCTAGCTCCCTTGTTACCTCCTCCCATGATCGCCTTCAGGACTTCTCCAGAGCCTCTCCCATCCTCTGGAATTCCCTGCCCCAGTATGTCCGATCAGCCCCTACCCTGTCCACCTTTAGGAGATCCTTGAAAACTCATTTATTCAGGGAAGCCTATCCCACACCCACATAACTGTCCCTGAGCCACCCCCATCAAATCATTCTTTGCAGCTATTACCTTTTGTACCACCACCCCCTCCCTTTAGAATGTAAGCTCTACGAGCAGGGCCCTCCTGTACCAATTGTGTTGTCCCCCTTATACATTGTAAAGCGCTGAGTAAACTGTTGGCGCTATATAAATCTCATATAATAATAATAATAATAGCCACCTATCAGTGGCCATCAGTGGCGCCTATCAGTTCAGTCTCATCAGTGCCTCCTCATCAGTGCCCACCAGTTCCGCCTCATCAGTGCCCATCAGTGCAGCTTACCAATGCCCAACAGTGCCGCCTCATCTGTGCTGCCTATCAGTGCCCATCAATGCCTCCTATCAGTGCCCAACAAAGCAACCTCATAAGTGCCCACCAGTGCCGCCTCATCAGTGCCCATCAGTGCTTCCTCATCAGTGTCATCTATCAGTACCGCCTACCAATGCCCATCAGAGCCACCTATCAGTGCCCATCAGTGACGCCTATTAGTTCAGTCTAATCAGTGCCTCCTCATCAGTGCCCATCAGTGCAGCTTATCAATGCCCAACAGTGCTGCCTCACCAGTGCTGCCTATCAGTGCCCATCAATGCCGCCTATCAGTTCCTATCAGTGCAACCTCATAAGTGCCCATCAGTGCCGTCTCATCAGTGCCCATCAGTGCAGCTTTTCAATGCACATTAGAGCCACCTCATCAGTGCTGCCAATCAGTGCCCATCAGTGCCCATCAGTGCAGCCTCATCAGTGCACATCAGTGCAGCTTATCAATGCCCGTCAGTGCCTCCTCGTCAGTGTCACCTATTTATGCCGCCTACCAATGCCCATCAGTTCCCCCATAGCTATCAGTGCCCATCAGTGCCTATCAGTGATGCCTATCAGTGCCCATCAGTGCCTCCTATTAGTGTAGCCTCACCAGTGTCTCCTCATCAGTGCCCATCAGTGCCACCTCGTCAGTGAAGGAGAAGAATTACCTGTTTGCCAAATTTTATAACAAACTATGAAAACGTTTTTGTTATTTTTTTTCAAAATTTACGGTCTTTATTCATATATTTAGAAAAAAATAAAACTCCAGAGGTGATTAAATACCACCAAAAGAAAGCTCAATTTGTGTAAAAATCAATGATAAAAACAGGGCCATCTTTAATATTGATTGGACCCCGGGCAAACATTTTCCTAGGCCCACCCAAATCCACTTATTAACTATTTGCGGGCGGTGGGGGATCAAGGGGCAGCTGCTTTGGGCCCCACAACAATGACTGGGCCCAGGACAGCTGCCCCTTTTGCCCTGTGTTAAAGACTGCCCTGGATAAAAATGTCATATGGGTACAGCATTGCATGACCGCGCAATCGTCATTGAATAGTGTGACAGCGCTGAAAGCTGAAAATTGGCCGGCTTAGCCACCATTCAAGGCCCACTGCCTGGGGATTGTCCAAGTTCCTCTAAGTAGGCAGATCAAACATCCTGTCCCCCGCCCTCCAGCTTCTAGAAATTTCTCCGAACTTCCAGAACTAGAGGGAGGCACCAGAGACCTGCCTGTGTGAGTCATCCAGCCTGACCTGCAGTAAACTCATGACCCAATTAAGACTCACAAGTTACCTATGAGCCAAAACATAACTGTACCTTTACTCACACCATTAGCACACCAGAGGGTGCTACATATATAAAAAAACAGAGGTATATGGACCATTGGATTTCTTAGGTGGCCCCCCTTTATGCATTGACATACGGCCCCCCAGTATGTCTGGACAGCTTGGTCATCTGCCAATTTGGCACCATCCACAGGCAGCTTAACTCTTCAAAAAGGCACAAAAGTTAAACCCAATGCAATTTTACGTTGGATAATCGCAGTACAGAGGATGTTTTTCCAGCCATTTGAAGTGTAAGAAGACAATGACTGTGTCTGTGAATAACTAACACTGAGTGGACATGGAAGAAATAGGGGGGGGGGGGGACTAGCTAGGGATGAACTAACTAGCACTAAACAGGAGGGTAGGGCACAGGAAGAAACCAAAAATCACATAGTAAACAAGTTTTAATGGCGTCAAACCACCACTTGATGTCAGCATAACTACAGACCAATAATAGCATGATGCAGTTTCAATAAAACAGAAGATTTACAGGAAAGTGGGTCAGAGCGATGACGAATGCCTAAGGCAGTGGGAGGTGCTCGGGATTGTACTGGGCGACTTTCCAACTATTAAGAAGTACCTGCGGGGTCTTATATCTGGGATAGGACATATTTCCCTGTCCCCTGTTCTTGGGAGGAAAGCTGATCTTGCTCAGCCTTGAAGCATCACAACGAAAGTCCACCCAGAAGTGATATTTTAGGTCCCTTTTTAAATGCAGTGCACCCCAACAGACGGCATATGAAGTGCGACGCCCTGCAATGCATTGTGTACAGCAGGGTCACCTATAGTGGGGAACAGGCAGCCCCCCTATACTGAGCCCCCCTTCTGACCCGACCGGGGAGTTTCCTGCTTGCAGGCTGCTTACAATCCTCCATCCTCCCCTCTGCACCCCTCACACCTCTCTGACCACAGCCCCCCAATCCCCCGTGCCTGGGAAGGTGGAGGAGGGGGGGTCCAGGTGGGGCTTGCAGCCCAGGAATTTTGAAGCAGCACAGGATACCATGACAACCAGTACAGACGTGCATATCGTGATGTAGTGGGAAATTCAGGGGGTGTGGAATGTAGTAGGATACAGGAGGTGTCTCTAGTGGGGTAGTGGTGGAGGATGCATGGGGTAAAGAATGGGTGGTAATGGGGGAGGATGCAGGGGGTGCAGAATGTGTAGTAGTGGGGAAGGATGCAGGGGGTGCAGAATGTGGGGTAGTAGGGGAAGCAGTTGGTGCAGAATGTGGGGTAGTAGGGGGTGCTCGATGTGGGGTAGTAGGGGATGCGGTGATGCTCAATGTGGGGTAGTAAGGGAGGATGCAGGGGGTGCAAAATGTTGGGTAGTGGGGGGGGGGGGCAGGGGTGCAGAATATGTGGTAATAAGGGATACAGGGGGCGTGGAATATGGGGTTGTAGGTGATGCAGGGGGTGCAGACTATGGGTGAGTAAGGGGATACAAGGGGGTACAGAATGTTGGGTAGTAGGAGATGCAAGGGGTGCAGAATGTGTGATAGTGGGGGATGCAGGGGGTGCAGAATGTGTGGTAGTGGGGAATGCAGGGGGTGCAGAATGTGTGGTAGTGGGGGATGTGGGGGATATGGAATGTGGGGGTTGTAGGTGATCCAGAGGGTGCAGAATGTGGGGTAGTAGGTGATGCAGGGGGTGAAAAATATGGGGTAGTAGGTGTTGCAGGGGGTGCAGAATATGGGGTAGTAGGTGATGCAGGGGGTGCAGAATGTGGGGTAGTGGGGGATGCAGGGGGCATGAAATGTGGGGTAGTAGGCGATGCAGGGGGTGCAAAATATGGGGTAGTAGGTGATGCAGGGGGTGCAGAATATGGGGTAGTAGGTGATGCAGGGGGTGCAGAATACAGGGTAGTGGGTGATGCGGGAGGGGACAAAATGTTGGGTAGAAGGAGATGCAGGGGTTGCAGAATGTGTGGTAGTGGGGGATACAGGGGGTGCAAAATGTGTGGTAGTGGGGGATGCAGGGGGTGCAGAATGTGGGGTCGTAGGTGATGTGGGGTAGTGGGAGTTGTGGAATGTGGGGTTGTAGGTGATCCAGGGGGTGCAGATTGTGGGGCAGTAGGTCATGCAGGGGGTGAAAAATATGGGGTAGTAGGTAATGCAGGGGGTGCAGAATGTGGGGTAGTGGGGGATGCAGGGGGCATGGAATGTGGGGTGGTAGTAGATGCAGGGGGTGCAAAATATGGGGTAGTAGGTGATGCAGGTGGCTTAGAATGTGGGGTAGTAGGTGATGCAGGGGGTGCAAAATATGGGGTAGTAGGTAATGCAGGGGGTGCAGAATTTGGGGTAGTAGGTGATGCAGGGGGTCCAAAATATGGGGTAGTAGGTGATGCAGGGTGTGCAGAATACAGGATAGTGGGTGATGCGGGGGGGGACAAAATGTTGGGTAGAAGGAGATGCAGGGGTTGCAGAATGTGTGGTAGTGGGGGATACGGGTGGTGCAGAATATAAGGTAGTGGAGGATGCAAGGGGTGCACAATATGGGGTAATGGGGGAGGATGCATTGGGTGCAGAATGAGGGGTAGAGCAGGAATATGCAGGGGGTGAAGAATTTGGGGTAGTGGGAGAATATAGAAGGTGCAGAATGTGGGGCAGTAGAGGGTCTAGGGGGGATGCAGAAGCAGGGTAGTGAGAGGTGCAGAGAGTGCAGAGTGCAGGGGATGCAAAGTGTTGAGGTAATAGGGGATGCAGGGAGTGCAGAATGTGGGGTAGTGAAGGAGGATGCAGGGCGTGCAGAATTTGGGGTGTAGTGGGGGAGAATGCAGGGGATGCAAAGTGTTTGGGTAGTGGGGGATGCAGGCTGTAGGGTAGCAGGGGGATGCAGGTGATGCAGAGTGTTGGGTAGTGGGGGATGCAGACTGTAGGGTAGCGGGAGATGCAGGGGGTGCAGAGTGTTGGGTAGTGGGGGATGTAGACTGTAGGGTAGCGGGAGATGCAGGGGGTGCAGAGTGTTGGGCAGTGGGGGATGCAGACTGTAGGGTAGCGGGAGATGCAGGGGGTGCAGAATGTTGGGTAGTGGGGGGATGCAGGCTGTAGGGTAGCGGGAGATGCAGGGGGTGCAGAGCGTTTGGGTAGTTGGGGATGCAGAGTGTTTGGGTAGTGGGGGATGCAGACTGTAGGGTAGCGGGAGATGCAGGGGGTGCAGAGTGTTGGGTAGTGGGGGATGCAGACTGTAGGGTAGCGGGAGATGCAGGGGGTGCAGAGTGTTGGGTAGTGGGGGGTGCAGACTGTAGGGTGGCGGGAGATGCAGGGGGTGAAGAATTTGGGGTAGTGGGAGAATATAGAAGGTGCAGAATGTGGGGCAGTAGAGGGTCTAGGGGGGATGCAGAAGCAGGGTAGTGAGAGATGCAGAGAGTGCAGAGTGCAGGGGATGCAAAGTGTTGAGGTAGTAGGGAATGCAGAAAGTGCAGAATGTGGGGTAGTGAAGGAGGATGCAGGGCATGCAGAATTTGGGGTGTAGTGGGGGAGAATGCAGGGGATGCAAAGTGTTTGGGTAGCAGGAGATGCAGGGGGTGCAGAGTGTTGGGAAGCAGGAGATGCAGGGGGTGCAGAGTGTTGGGTAGCGGGAGAGGCAGGGGGTGCAGAGTGTTTGGGTAGTGGGGGATGCAGGCTGTAGGGTAGCGGGGGATGCAGGGTATGTAGAGTGTTGGGTAGTGGGGGATGCAGGCTGTAGGGTAGCGGGAGATGCAGGGGGTGCAGAGTGTTGGGTAGTGGGGGATGCAGACTGTAATGTAGCGGGAGATGCAGGGGTTGCAGAGTGTTGGGTAGTGGGGGATGCAGCCTGTAGGGTAGCGGGAGATGCAGGGGGTGCAGAGTGTTGGGTAGTGGGGGGTGCAGACTGTAGGGTAGCGGGAGATGCAGGGGGTGCAGACTGTTGGGTAGTGGGGGGTGCAGACTGTAGTGTAGCGGGAGATGCAGGGGGTGCAGAGTGTTGGGTAGCGGGAGATGCAGGGGGTGCAGAGTGTTTGGGTAGTGGGAAATGCAGACTGTAGGGTAGTGGGAGATGCAGGGGGTGCAGAGTGTTGGGTAGTGGGGGGTGCAGACTGTAGTGTAGCGGGAGATGCAGGGGGTGCAGAGTGTTGGGTAGCGGGAGATGCAGGGGGTGCAGAGTGTTTGGGTAGTGGGAAATGCAGAGTGTTAGGTAGCGGGAGAATGCAGGGGGTGCAGAGTGTTGGGTAGTGGGGGATGCAGACTGTAGGGTAGTGGGAGATGCAGGGGGTGCAGAGTGTTGGGTAGTGGGGGGTGCAGACTGTAGGGTAGCGGGAGATGCAGGGGGTGCAGAGTGTTTGGGTAGTGGAAAATGCAGAGTGTTGGGTAGCGGGAGAATGCAGGGGGTGCAGAGTGTTGGGTAGTGGGGGATGCAGACTGTAGGATAGCGGGAGATGCAGGGGGTGCAGAGTGTTGGGTAGTGGTGGGTGCAGACTGTAGGGTAGCGGGAGATGCAGGGGGTGCAGACTGTAGAGTAGCGGGAGATGCAGGGGGTGCAGACTGTTGGGTAGTGGGGGATGCAGGCGGTGCAGAGTGTTGGGTAGTGGGGGATGCGGACTGTAGGGTAGTTGGAGATGCAGGGGGTGCAGACTGTTGGGTAGTGGGGGATGCAGACTGTAGGGTAGTGGGAGATGCAGGGGGTGCAGACTGTTGGGTAGTGGGAGATGCAGGGGGTGCAGAGTGTTGGGTAGTGGGGGGTGCAGACTGTAGGGTAGCGGGAGATGCAGGGGGTGCAGAGTGTTGGGTAGTGGTGGGTGCAGACTGTAGGGTAGCGGGAGATGCAGGGGGTGCAGACTGTAGGGTAGCGGGAGATGCAGGGGGTGCAGACTGTTGGGTAGTGGGGGATGCAGACTGTAGGGTAGCGGGAGATGCAGGGGATGCAGAGTGTTGGGTAGTGGGAGATGCAGGGGGTGCAGAGTGTTGGGTAGTGGGGGGTGCAGACTGTAGGGTAGCGGGAGATGCAGGGGGTGCAGAGTGTTGGTTAGTGGGGGGTGCAGACTGTAGGGTAGCGGGAGATGCAGGGGGTGCAGAGTGTTGGTTAGTGGGGGGTGCAGACTGTAGGGTAGCGGGAGATGCAGGGGGTGCAGACTGCTGGGTAGTGGGGGATGCAGAGTGTTTGGGTAGTGGGGGATGCAGACTGTAGGGTAGTGGGAGATGCAGGGGGTGCAGAGTGTTTGGGTAGTGGGGGATGCAGACTGTAGGGTAGCGGGAGATGCAGGGGGTGCAGAGTGTTGGGTAGTGGGGGGTGCAGACTGTAGGGTAGCGGGAGATGCAGGGGATGCAGACTGTAGGGTAGTGGGAGATGCAGGGGGTGCAGAGTGTTGGGTAGTGGGGGATGCAGACTGTAGGGTAGTGGGAGATGCAGGGGGTGCAGAGTGTTGGGTAGCGGGGGATGCAGACTGTAGGGTAGTGGGAGATGCAGGGGATGCAGACTGTAGGGTAGCGGGAGATGCAGGAGGTGAAGAGTGTTTGGGTAGTGGGGGATGCAGACTGTAGGGTAGTGGGAGATGCAGGGGGTGCAGAGTGTTTGGGTAGTGGGGGATGCAGACTGTAGGGTAGCGGGAGATGCAGGGGGTGCAGAGTGTTGGATAGTGGGGGGTGCAGACTGTAGGGTAGTGGGAGATGCAGGGGGTGCAGAGTGTTGGATAGTGGGGGGTGCAGACTGTAGGGTAGCGGGAGATGCAGGGGATGCAGACTGTAGGGTAGTGGGAGATGCAGGGGGTGCAGAGTGTTGGGTAGTGGGGGATGCAGACTGTAGGGTAGCGGGAGATGCAGGGGGTGCAGAGTGTTGGGTAGTGGGGGATGCAGACTGTAGGGTAGTGGGAGATGCAGGGGGTGCAGAGTGTTGGGTAGCGGGGGATGCAGACTGTAGGGTAGTGGGAGATGCAGGGGATGCAGACTGTAGGGTAGCGGGAGATGCAGGAGGTGAAGAGTGTTTGGGTAGTGGGGGATGCAGACTGTAGGGTAGCGGGAGATGCAGGGGGTGCAGACTGTTGGGTAGTGGGGGATGCAGGGGGTGCAGAGTGTTGGGTAGTGGGAGATGCAGGGGGTGCAGACTGTTGGGTAGTGGGGGATGCAGGGGGTGCAGACTGTAGGGTAGCGGGAGATGCAGGGGGTGTAGAGTGTTAGGTAGCGGGAGATGCAGGGGGTGCAGACTGTAGGGTAGTGGGAGATGCAGGGGGTGCAGAGTGTTGGGTAGTGGGGGATGCAGGGGGTGCAGAGTGTTGGGTAGCAGGAGATGCAGGGGGTGCAGAGTGTTGGGTAGTGGGGGGATGCAGGGGGTGCAGAGTGTTGGGTAGTGGGGGATGCAGGGGGTGCAGAGTGTTGGGTAGCGGGAGATGCAGGGGGTGCAGACTGTAGGGTAGCGGGAGATGCAGGGGGTGCAGAGTGTTGGGTAGCGGGAGATGCAGGGGGTGCAGAGTGTTGGGTAGCGGGGGATGCAGGGGGTGCAGAGTGTTGGGTAGCGGGAGATGCAGGGGGTGCAGACTGTAGGGTAGCGGGAGATGCAGGGGGTGTAGAGTGTTGGGTAGCGGGAGATGCAGGGGGTGCAGAGTGTTGGGTAGCGGGAGATGCAGGGGGTGCAGAGTGTTGGGTAGCGGGAGATGCAGGGGGTGCAGACTGTAGGGTAGCGGGAGATGCAGGGGGTGCAGAGTGTTGGGTAGCGGGAGATGCAGGGGGTGCAGAGTGTTGGGTAGCGGGGGATGCAGGGGGTGCAGAGTGTTGGGTAGCGGGAGATGCAGGGGGTGCAGAGTGTTTGGGTAGTGGGAAATGCAGAGTGTTAGGTAGCGGGAGAATGCAGGGGGTGCAGAGTGTTGGGTAGTGGGGGATGCAGACTGTAGGGTAGTGGGAGATGCAGGGGGTGCAGAGTGTTGGGTAGTGGGGGATGCAGACTGTAGGATAGCGGGAGATGCAGGGGGTGCAGAGTGTTGGGTAGTGGTGGGTGCAGACTGTAGGGTAGCGGGAGATGCAGGGGGTGCAGACTGTAGAGTAGCGGGAGATGCAGGGGGTGCAGACTGTTGGGTAGTGGGGGATGCAGGCGGTGCAGAGTGTTGGGTAGTGGGGGATGCGGACTGTAGGGTAGTTGGAGATGCAGGGGGTGCAGACTGTTGGGTAGTGGGGGATGCAGACTGTAGGGTAGTGGGAGATGCAGGGGGTGCAGACTGTTGGGTAGTGGGAGATGCAGGGGGTGCAGAGTGTTGGGTAGTGGGGGGTGCAGACTGTAGGGTAGCGGGAGATGCAGGGGGTGCAGAGTGTTGGGTAGTGGTGGGTGCAGACTGTAGGGTAGCGGGAGATGCAGGGGGTGCAGACTGTAGGGTAGCGGGAGATGCAGGGGGTGCAGACTGTTGGGTAGTGGGGGATGCAGACTGTAGGGTAGCGGGAGATGCAGGGGATGCAGAGTGTTGGGTAGTGGGAGATGCAGGGGGTGCAGAGTGTTGGGTAGTGGGGGGTGCAGACTGTAGGGTAGCGGGAGATGCAGGGGGTGCAGAGTGTTGGTTAGTGGGGGGTGCAGACTGTAGGGTAGCGGGAGATGCAGGGGGTGCAGAGTGTTGGTTAGTGGGGGGTGCAGACTGTAGGGTAGCGGGAGATGCAGGGGGTGCAGACTGCTGGGTAGTGGGGGATGCAGAGTGTTTGGGTAGTGGGGGATGCAGACTGTAGGGTAGTGGGAGATGCAGGGGGTGCAGAGTGTTTGGGTAGTGGGGGATGCAGACTGTAGGGTAGCGGGAGATGCAGGGGGTGCAGAGTGTTGGGTAGTGGGGGGTGCAGACTGTAGGGTAGCGGGAGATGCAGGGGATGCAGACTGTAGGGTAGTGGGAGATGCAGGGGGTGCAGAGTGTTGGGTAGTGGGGGATGCAGACTGTAGGGTAGCGGGAGATGCAGGGGGTGCAGAGTGTTGGATAGTGGGGGGTGCAGACTGTAGGGTAGTGGGAGATGCAGGGGGTGCAGAGTGTTGGATAGTGGGGGGTGCAGACTGTAGGGTAGCGGGAGATGCAGGGGATGCAGACTGTAGGGTAGTGGGAGATGCAGGGGGTGCAGAGTGTTGGGTAGTGGGGGATGCAGACTGTAGGGTAGCGGGAGATGCAGGGGGTGCAGAGTGTTGGGTAGTGGGGGATGCAGACTGTAGGGTAGTGGGAGATGCAGGGGGTGCAGAGTGTTGGGTAGCGGGGGATGCAGACTGTAGGGTAGTGGGAGATGCAGGGGATGCAGACTGTAGGGTAGCGGGAGATGCAGGAGGTGAAGAGTGTTTGGGTAGTGGGGGATGCAGACTGTAGGGTAGCGGGAGATGCAGGGGGTGCAGACTGTTGGGTAGTGGGGGATGCAGGGGGTGCAGAGTGTTGGGTAGTGGGAGATGCAGGGGGTGCAGACTGTTGGGTAGTGGGGGATGCAGGGGGTGCAGACTGTAGGGTAGCGGGAGATGCAGGGGGTGTAGAGTGTTAGGTAGCGGGAGATGCAGGGGGTGCAGACTGTAGGGTAGTGGGAGATGCAGGGGGTGCAGAGTGTTGGGTAGTGGGGGATGCAGACTGTAGGGTAGCGGGAGATGCAGGGGGTGCAGAGTGTTGGGTAGTGGGGGATGCAGACTGTAGGGTAGTGGGAGATGCAGGGGGTGCAGAGTGTTGGGTAGCGGGGGATGCAGACTGTAGGGTAGTGGGAGATGCAGGGGATGCAGACTGTAGGGTAGCGGGAGATGCAGGAGGTGAAGAGTGTTTGGGTAGTGGGGGATGCAGACTGTAGGGTAGCGGGAGATGCAGGGGGTGCAGACTGTTGGGTAGTGGGGGATGCAGGGGGTGCAGAGTGTTGGGTAGTGGGAGATGCAGGGGGTGCAGACTGTTGGGTAGTGGGGGATGCAGGGGGTGCAGACTGTAGGGTAGCGGGAGATGCAGGGGGTGTAGAGTGTTAGGTAGCGGGAGATGCAGGGGGTGCAGACTGTAGGGTAGTGGGAGATGCAGGGGGTGCAGAGTGTTGGGTAGTGGGGGATGCAGGGGGTGCAGAGTGTTGGGTAGCAGGAGATGCAGGGGGTGCAGAGTGTTGGGTAGTGGGGGGATGCAGGGGGTGCAGAGTGTTGGGTAGTGGGGGATGCAGGGGGTGCAGAGTGTTGGGTAGCGGGAGATGCAGGGGGTGCAGACTGTAGGGTAGCGGGAGATGCAGGGGGTGTAGAGTGTTAGGTAGCGGGAGATGCAGGGGGTGCAGACTGTAGGGTAGCGGGAGATGCAGGGGGTGTAGAGTGTTGGGTAGCGGGAGATGCAGGGGGTGCAGAGTGTTGGGTAGCGGGAGATGCAGGGGGTGCAGAGTGTTGGGTAGCGGGAGATGCAGGGGGTGCAGACTGTAGGGTAGCGGGAGATGCAGGGGGTGCAGAGTGTTGGGTAGCGGGAGATGCAGGGGGTGCAGAGTGTTGGGTAGCGGGGGATGCAGGGGGTGCAGAGTGTTGGGTAGCAGGGGATGCAGGGGGTGCAGACTGTAGGGTAGCGGGGGATGCAGGGGGTGCAAAGGGCAGGTGTAATGGAGGTATTGAGAGTAGTGGGGGATGCAGGGATTCCGAGTGATGTGTAAAGGGGGTACAGAGAGAATAGTACAGGATGCAAGGAGTGCAGATAGAGGGGTAATGGGGGATACAGAATGTGGAGGATGCAGGGGGTGCCAAGCTCTGGCAATACAGGAGATGCAAAGTCTTGGGGTAGTGGGAGATGCAGGGGGTGCAGATTAGTGGGAGATGAATAGGGAATATATGGGAAGATGTGGGTAGAAGGAGAACTTTTCAGGCAGGCTTCATGGGGTCCCATGAATATTTCTCCTGTACAATGCTGCGGGGGGCATTCACAATGGTTCGGTGGGGATCCCCGGGGCAGTAAATCCCATTCAGTCCATGAGAGATATACCAATCCGGGGCTCTGTTACCATCCACAGTAAGCAATAAAGATTGGGCGACTTTCATATACAATCTAAAGATAATTTTGTATCCATTCCACACGATTGTATAATAATGGAAGACGATTCGATTCGGATATAACAGATTTCGGAGTTGCGGTCGGTTTTGTCATCACCGAAATAAATAAAAACAATACAATGGGAGTTGATTTTATGAACACAGCTCTGCATAGAAACCAATCAGATTCCAGGTTTTATCATCAAAGCTTAATGAAACAATCTGAAGCCGGAAGCTGATTGGCCGCCCCGGATTCTGCACTCTCCAGTTTTAGTAAATCTCCCCTCGATGCGTCTTCTATGACATTCTCCCCCCCCCCCCCCCCCCCCGGCACTGACACACATTGGGGGACTCAGAATGATATAAAATAGAATTAAGCAATGAAATGAAATAATAAAGTCTTGTCACTTACTTGTCTGTAGAATGGAGGGGATGTTGGAGCTGAGCGATGATGGAGGGGATGTTGGAGCTGAGCGATGATGGAGGGGATGTTGGAGCTGAGCGATGATGGAGGGGATGTTGGGGCTGAGCGATGATGGAGAGGATGTTGGAGCTCAGCGATGATCGTCTCTCCGGCTCGGCTTGTTGCGTTCAGTAGAAACGTTCGTACTTCATGATGCTGGGATAGGGAGCGGAGGAGGGGAGTCTGCTGCGTTCTCCTCTATGACTGGTGTACATCTCCTCCTCACCTGCTCCGCTCTTCGTCTGCCGGGAGGATGGAGAAGTGAGCGAGGATGAGGGGAAGGGGGGATGAATGAATCACACGACATCGGCTCCAGTGTGACATCACAGCGCTTTTCAATCATTCAAGGATTTTTCATACATTGTGAGCTCATTTATTTTTCAGAATGAATCCGTCATGACAAAGAAAAAAATAAAAAAACATTAAAAATGACTTTTGCCAAAAAATCTTTATTATGCTAGAAAAATCGATACGATCCGCACTCCGCACTCCGCACTCCGCACTCCGCACTCCGCACTCCGCACTCCGCACTCCGTACCCGCCATACTTGTCCGCGATACTTTTTCTATTCGCACTAACAGCATTCAGAGGGGTTGATTTACTAAAGGCAAATAGACAGTGCACTCTGCAAAGGGCATTCACTCCAGAGCTTAGGAAATGAGCGGGAAGCTCTGCTGACTTCCATCATCCAATCACACGCAAGCAAAAATGCACTTTCTTCCCAAAAGTGAAGCTTTACCTCATTTACTAAACTCTGGGGCAACTGCACTTTGCAAAGTGCACAGTCTATTTGCCTTTAGTAAATCAACCCCACAGTGTCGCCTTCTTCTCGGTTCCAGCGGTACTTGACAGTGAATGAATTGGATAGTGCTCTGTGCTGAGCAGCTTCCTGTTCATTCACACGCTGAAGCATAGTAAACACAGTCTACTATGCTTCAGTTATGAATGAACACTGTGAGTGAGTGTGTTCATTTTAAAAAGGAAGGGGCCGGTAAATTACATATTTACTAGCCCCTTCCCCCCGCTTTCCATCCTAAAACATCCCTTACAGCAGCCAGGGGAAGAGAAGGGAAGCCAGCAGCACTGCAGGGGAAGGGGTAAGGGGTGAGGGGGGGCGCTCTCCTTTCTTACTACTGCCCCCCCCCCAGATCTCTCACCAACCCCCCTCCTCTCTTACTAGTGCAGCCCCCCAGCTCTCTCACCAATCTCCCCTCCTCTTTTACTAGTGCCCCTCCATCCCCCTCACCAATCCCCCTCTCCTCTCTTACTAGTGCCCCCCCAGCTCTCTCACCAATCCCCCTCTCCTCTCTTACTAGTGCCCCCCCCCAGATCTCTCACCACCCCCCCCCTCTCTTACTAGTGCAGCCCCCTCAATCTCTCTCACCAATGCCCCCCAGCTCTCTCACCAATCCCCCTCTCCTCTCTTACTAGTGCCCCCCCCAGATCTCTCACCAACCCCCCCCTCCTCTCTTACTAGTGCCCCCCAGCTCTCTCACCAATCCCCCCTCCTCCCTTACTAGTGCCCCCCCCAGATCTCTCACCAACCCCCCCCCTCCTCTCTTACTAGTGCCCCCCAGCTCTCTCACCAATCCCCCCTCCTCCCTTACTAGTGCCCCCCCCAGATCTCTCACCAACCCCCCCCTCCTCTCTTACTAGTGCCCCCCCCCAGCTCTCTCACCAATCCTCCCTTCCTCTCTTACTAGTGCCCCCCCCCCCCCCCCCACAGCTCTCTCATCAATCCTCCCCTCTTCTCTTACTAGTGCCCCCCCAGATCTCTCACCAATCCTCCCCATCTCTCTTACTAGTGCCCCCCCACAACTCTCTTTAAACCCCCTCTGCTCTCTTACTAGTGCCCCCCCAGCTCTCTCACCAATCCCCCTCTCCTTTCTTACTTGTGCCCCCCCCCCCCCAGTTCTCTCACCAATACCCCCTCCTCTCTTACTAGTGCCCCCCCAGCTCTCTCACCAATCCCCCTCTCCTTTCTTACTTGTGCCCCCCCCCCAGTTCTCTCACCAATACCCCCTCCTCTCTTAATAGTGCCCCCTCTCTACAGCTCTCTCACCAATCCTCCCCTCCTCTTACTAGTTCCCCCCATCTCTCTCACCAATGCCCCCCTCCTCTCTTACTAGTGCCCCCCCAGCTCTCTCACCAATCCTCCCCTCCTCTCTTACTAGTGCCCCCCCAGCTCTCTCACCAATCCCCCCCTCCTCTCTTACTAGTGCGCCCCCAGCTCTCTCACCAATCCTCCCCTCCTCTCTTACTAGTGCCCCCCCCCAGCTCTCTCACCAATCCCCCCTCCTCTCTTATAAGTGTGCCCCCAGCTCTCTCCCCAATCCTCCCCTCCTCTCTTACTAGTGCCCCCTCCCCCAGCTCTCTCACCAATCCCCCCTCCTCTCTTACTAGTGCGCCCCCAGCTCTCTCACCAATCCTCCCCTCCTCTCTTACTAGTTCCCCCCCCCCCAGATCTCTCACCACCCCCCCCTCCTCTCTTACTAGTGCACCCCCAGCTCTCTCACCAATCCCCCCTCCTCTCTTACTAGTGCGCCCCCAGCTCTCTCACCAATCCCCCCTCCTCTCTTACTAGTGCGCCCCCAGCTCTCTCACCAATCCCCCCCTCCTCTCTTACTAGTGCGCCCCCAGCTCTCTCACCAATCCCCCCCTCCTCTCTTACTAGTGCGCCCCCAGCTCTCTCACCAATCCTCCCCTCCTCTCTTACTAGTGCCCCCCCCCAGCTCTCTCACCAATCCCCCCTCCTCTCTTACTAGTGCCCCCCAGCTCTCTCACCAATCCCCCCTCCTCTCTTACTAGTGCCCCCCAGCTCTCTCACCAATCCCCCCTCCTCTCTTACTAGTGCCCCCCCAGCTCTCTCACCAATCCCCCTTCTCTCTTACTAGTGCACCCCCACAGCTCTCACCAATCCCCCCTCCTCTCTTACTAGGCCCCCCCAGCTCTCTCACCCATCCCCCTCCTCTCTTACTAGTGCCCCCAGCTCTCTCACCAATCCCCCCTTCTCTCTTACTAGTCCCCCCAGTTCTCTCACCAATCCCCCCTCCTCTCTTACTAGTGCACCCCCACAGCTTTCACCAATCCCCCTCCTCTCTTACTAGTGCACCCCCACAGCTCTCACCAATCCCCCCTCCTCTCTTACTAGTCCCCCCAGTTCTCACCAATCCCCCTCTCCTCTCTTAATTGTGCCCCCAGGTCTCTCACCAATCTCCCTCTCCTCTTTTACTAGTGCCCCCCCCCGGCTCTTTCACTGATCCCCCACTCCTCTCTCACTTGTTCCCCCCAGCTCTCTCACTGATCCCCCTCTCCTCTAATATGTATGCACACCGACAGCTCTCTAACCAATCCCCCCCTCCTCTCATACTACCCCCCCCAGCTCTCTCACCATTCCTTCCCTCCTCTCTTACTAGTGCCCCCCACAGCTCTCTCCCCAATCCTTCACTCCTCTCTTACTAATCCCCCTCTCCTTTAATACCAGTTTCCCTTCAAGCTCTCTCACCAATCCTCCTCTCCTCTCTTACTAGTTTCCCCCCTCCCAGCTCTCTTACCAATCTCCCCCTCCTCTCTTACTAGTGCCCCCCCCCAGCTCTCTCATCAATCCCCCTCTCCTCTCTTACTAGTGCCCCCCCAGCTCTCTCATCAATCCCCCTCTCCTCTCTTACTAGTGCCCCCTCCCCCAGCTCTCTCATCAATCCCCCTCTCCTCTCTTACTAGTGCCCCCCCAGCTCTCTCATCAATCCCCCTCTCCTCTCTTACTAGTGCCCCCCCAGCTCTCTCATCAATCCCCCTCTCCTCTCTTACTAGTGCCCCCCCCCTCTCACAAATGCAGAATGGTAGGTAGGTGCTTTTTTTAGGCACAGTGCCGCTGACAGCTCTGAGTGTCAGGACTGGAGCATGGAGCGGAGAGTTCTACAGCACTTCACTCACTCCATTCTGCAGTCCTCACAGGCGGGGAAAGAAAACACCTCCGGCATCCCCAATGTGGGCGGTTGTTTGCACCGGGACCCAGGGGACCCACCAGCAAGTGTGGGCGATATCCCCCCCTGGGTGCCTGGCGCAAACACACAGAAGCAGGTGGAGCGCTTCTATGTGACCAGGAGTTACTCTTTCCTTCCACGAGCGGGATCCTGAGAGGCGGGATCAGGGCTATTGAGAGCCGGCATCGGGCCACTGGCAGACGGGATTGGGGCCGCTGAGAGCCGGCATTGGGGCCACTGAGAGGCGGATTTGGGAGCTGAAGACGAGGCAGAGCTGAGAGGTGGCCTGCAAATGATGTCATCAGTTGGTAGGACACCGGCGGTCCTAACAACCGGTGACTGCATTGAGGAGGAGGGGGGAGCAGAGATTGCCGCCCAGATCTTCTCCCAGGAATCCTCAATTGGTGCTGCATGTGAGAGCAAATATTGCACCCACTGAGGATAACCACTACTGAGTGGTTGTTCCAGCCCTGGGATCCGGGACTCAAGCCCAGACCTGCGGGACCCCGGGACTTACTTCAAATCGTGGGATGGTCCCGCGGAATCTGGAACTATTGGGGGGTATGACCATGTGCAGCAATACTGCATCTGCCATGCAATGCTGGGACAAGGTCATCTAGAGCCCAGGGCGAACATGCCAAATTGCGCCCCCCTACCCAAGGTGTACAAGCATTATATGTCAGCAAAAATTCCCCCCCCCAAAAAAAATCGAGGACTTATCTGCATGCTTACCCCCTAAACAAAAATTCCCCCTCCTACCAGTACAAAGCCACCTCCCTGGTGAAATTCCCCCTCCCAGCACAAATCTTCTCCCCCCCCCCCAGTTAAAATCCTTTCATTCCATGTATGCTCCCAGCACAATCTCCCCCCCCCCCAAAAAAAATCCCCCTTACTAGCACAGATCCTCTACCCCTCAAATTTCCCCACTGAGCACAAATCCTCTCCCCCCACTTCAAAACCCTCCTCGCAGCACAGACTACCGTCACCCTATCCTCCATCCTAGCATACATTTGCCCTCCTAGTACAAATAATGCCCCCAAACATCCCTACTAGCACAAATCCCCCTCCCCCTAGAAATGTCCACTCCTAGCACAAATCACCCCCCTACCATAATAATTTTTATAGCAAACCCCCCCCCAAATCCCCCTCCCAGCACAAATCCTCTTCCCCATCCCTCCTCTCGACACAAATCACCACTCTTCCTAGTACAATTCTTACCTCCTGTCACCCCCAAATTTCCCTTCTCAACACAAATTCCCTCCCCCCAATCTCCTTGTGGTACCCCCGTACCTCATATGATACCATAGTGCCCAGGGCAGCCGCCCCTCCTGCCCACCCCTTGTCCCGGCCCTGCCCCCATGCATGTCATTGCTAGAAGACCTCCATCGCTGGTAATGCTGCTGAGCCAACTCTCCATCTCACAATCAAGAAATACCGCACTGGTTACCGCCAGCACCACCCTGGTGTTAAATATCACTTTTTCTTTTAACATCTTGTTCTGTTTGTGAATTGGACTTAACAGCTTACCGCGCTATTATAATTAACGGCAAATTATTTTTCTAACGCTGTTTAACGCAAAATTTTTTTATGAATTGGACTTTATTTACTGCATGCAATAATATATGCAAATGAGTCACGTGACCAAGGTAAAATGTTAGCGCATTGACCCCAAAGTGTGAAAAAAAATATAAAAACGTCATACGGTGAAGTAATTGGTACAATAAATATTATTTGAGGGTGGTTAAGGATTCCCTCTATCTATGGCACCTATGTATTAACTTGTCTATTCCTATAGTTAGCTAGTCTATTAAAATAATCTGATCACATGTTACTGTTGATATCACTATATTACAAGGTTTGCTATGAGACCAAGCACACTGCTTAATAAAACAAAGTCTTATTTATTTCCCAAGAAAATTGGGAAACGCTAACACGAAAATAGATATTACAAAGCATATAACACAGAACATATAATACAAGAATATCAAAGATACCGGTACTTATCACGATGCTTTCCTCAAGATTTTTTTCCGTTAGCTGGGTTTAGATTGCAAAGAGAGCGATGCGACTCAGAGAGCCACCGGCGAAAAGGGTAGAGAGAGGGGGCTCTCTGATTCGTTCAGTCCTTTTATACTTCAATCATACACCATCCAGACCTAACCCCATTGCCATCCCATCTAGACTTTTGACAAAACACAGTACTTGTGGGGCAGCCCTCCTCAATATATTATATTACTGTACGTCCTGCTGTATTGGCCTCTAGGGGCAGCATTGTCCATGTCTATGTTTCCTGGTCAATCTTCAATGCCTTTTGATCTTTTGATCTCCTGTAGCAGGACATTCATCAATCATCTTGTCAGCTATGGCCCCTTTCAAGCTTCCTTGCATCAGACGATCCGGAAGACAATCGCTTTTCAGCCTTGATGGAGGCCTGATATGCTACAAAGCTTTGATGTGCAACTTGTTATATTCCAGACCTGGTATCAACCAGGAAGAACGTCAGACCTTTACCCTTTAAAGCCATGGAACTGCAAGTATCAGCATGGCTGATCTTTGGGAATAGGAAACAGATGTGTAACGGATCTAGGACAGATCCACTTCAAACTCTGGATAATACTAAAACACTGTTACCAATAAACACAGTAACATTGACAGAGAAACTCCAGAAATATGACATTAGACCATGTTGCCTTCCAACATACGGGTACAGTGTTGCATGACATGGTGATCAAATACCACCAAAAGAAAGCTCTATTTGTGGGAAAAAAAATTGATAAAGATTTTGTTTGAGTACAGTGTTGCATGACCGCGCGATTTTCATTCAAAAAGTGCGACAGTGCTGAGAGCTGAAAATTGGCCTGGGCAGGAGGGGAGGTAGGGTGAAGGTGCCCGTTATTGAACTGATTTAATTACATTAAAGTACAATATGACTTGTGTAACAATTGTATACGTTGTATCCATCTGTCTGGTTGCTTTATTTTTTTCCCACGAAAGTGGAGTTACCATTTAATGAGTTGTAACAAATCGATTTTTATATCTACCTGGATTTCATCTTTACTGTGTGCTCAGAGTAATCCCTGCCCAGGTGTATGCCATAATTAATCCTTTTACATAGCGTGGCGCTGAAACGTGGCAGCACCCTGTGGACTTGTCAGTAACGTTTAGCCGAGTTATTTCTTCCAGCTGAAAAGGTTTTCCATCATCTGATTTTCTGGTCTGTCAGGTTTTAGAATATACCTAATTTTACTCCAGAGCACCCAAGCAATTAATTTCTAAAATTTTTATTGAATTGAAGGTTTTCTTTGCTGATTTTGTAAAAAAAAAAAAAAAAAAAATTAATAAAAAATAATACAGGATACGAGGATATTTCTGAAATAGTTGCTTCAGGTTTGCTAAATGTTTGGTCCAGTTGATAACCTGCCATGGCTTCCAATGCCACCTCTACGCCGACAACGCCCAGATCTATTTCTCGTGTAGAACCCGCTTACGGTAGAATAGGCTGCTGGGTAAATTTAGCTCCTCTGTAAATAGTGGAATAGGAATTGATTGCTTAGGGCTGCTCAGTATTTCACAGGCTGCAGGTTCTGCTACTTCCCCTTGTCTTCTAGAGACTTCCATTATTATTATTATACAGGATTTACCCCCACTGGCCACTTTATTAGGTACACATGTTCAGTGCCAATCACATGGCAGCAACTCCATGCATTTAGGCATATAGACGTAGTGACGACGACTTGCTGAAGTTCAAACTGAGCATCAGAATGAGGAAGAAAGGGGGATTTAAGTGACTTTGAACGTGGCATGGTTTTTGTGACGGGCTGGTCTGAGGATTTCTGGGATTTTCACATACAGCCATCTCTTGGGATTACAGAGGATGGTGGGAAAAAGAGAAAATATCCAGTGAGCGGCAGTTGTGTGGAGGAAAATGCCTTGTTGATGTCAGAGGAGAATGGGCAGACTGGTTCCAGATGATAGAAAGGCAACAGTAACTCACTTGTTACACCCAAGGTATGCAGAATACCATCTCTGAAAGCACAACACATCCAACCTTGAAGGAGATGGGCTACAGCAGCAGAAGACCACACCGGGTGCCACTCCTGTAGGCTAAGAACGGGAAGCTGAGGCTACAATTGGCACAGGATCACCAAAATTGGACAATAGAAGATTGGAAAAACATTGCCTGGTCTGATGAGTCTGGATTTCAGCTGCGACATTCAGATGGTGGGGTCAGAATTTGGCGCATGGATCCATCCTGCCTTGTATCACCGGTTCAGGCTGGTGGTGGGGGTGTAATGGTGTTAGGGATGGGCACACTTTGGGCCCCTTAGTACCAACTGAGCATGGTTTAAACACCACGGCCTACCTGAGTATTGTTGCTGACCATGTCCATCCCTTTATGACTACCATGTCCCCATCTTCTGATGGCTCCTTCCAGCAGGATAATGCACCATGTCACAAAGCTCCAATTAGACATGTGCACTGCCAAAAAATGTGTTTGTTTTTGTTTTTGATTCATGCGTTTTTTGTTTTTTCGGAAATTCGAAAATTCGGAATTTGAAAATGCGAAAATTCGGAATTCGAAACTCTAAAATCCAAAAATTTCACAAATTTGGAAATTCAGAAATTTGGAAATCCGAAAATTCAAAAATCTCAAAATAAGAAAGAAAAATCCGAAACTTCGAAAGAACGAAAATCCGAGGATCCAAAAATTCAAAAGGATAACTAACTAACTAATAATAACTAACTATTAAATTATCGGTATTGGAATTTCCTTTCAAATTTGTCTGTTAGTGAACGTAACGAATACAAATTTATCTGAAGTTACAAATTTTCCGAAATAACAAATGCGGATCTAAACAAATGGAACAGAACGAAATAATATTAATAAGTATTATTATTAATTTGTTATGTTACATTTGTTTAGATCCGCATTCGTTATTACGAATCATTCGTAACTTCGTATAAATTCATATTCGTTACGTTCACTAACAGCCAAATTTGAAAGGAAATTCCAATACCTATAATTTAATAGTTAGTAACAATTAAATTATTATTAGTTAGTTATCATTTCAGATTTTCGAAAATTCGGGTTTTTTATTTTTCCGATTTTCGTTATTTTCGGATATTTGCCCTTTTGAATTTTTGGATTTTCATTCTTATTTTTGGATTTCCGAATTTTCAAATTTCCGAATATTCGGAAAAATTCGGAAATTCAAAAGTTCGGAAATTCGAATATTTCAGAATTAACGAATTTGTCTAAATTCATTAAAAAAAAAGGGTTTGGAACTAAACGAATTGCACATGTCTAGGTCCAATCATCTCACCACTGGACAATGAGGTCCCTGTACTACAATGGCCTCCACACTCACCACATCTCATCCAATAGAGCACCATGAATGTGCAGCCGACAAATCTGCAGCAACTGTGTGATGTTATCATGTCACTATGGAGCAAAATCTCTGAGGAACGTTTCCAACACCTTGTATCTATGCCACTAAGAATAGGGTGTCCAACCCGCTACTAGCAAGGACCTAATAAAGTGGGTCCAACCCGCTACCAGCAAGGAGGACCTAATAAAGGGGGTGAAACCTGCTACTAGCAAGGGGGATCTAATAAATTGGGTCCAACCCACTACTAGCAAGGGGGACCTAATAAAGGGGGTCCAACCCGCTACTAGCAAGGGGGACCTAATAAAGTGGGTCCAACCCGCTACTAGCAAGGAGAACCTAATAAAGGGGGTGAAACCTGCTACTAGCAAGGGGGACCTAATAAAGGGGGTCCAACCCACTACTAGCAAGGTGGACCTAATAAAGGGGGTCCAACCCGCTACTAGCAAGGAGGACCTAATAAAGTGGGTCCAACCCGCTACTAGCAAGGTGGACCTAATAAAGTGGCCGGTGAGTGTATATATCGCCAACAGTTTGTGCAGCACTTTACAATGTTAGGGCAGACAGTGCAGTTACAATACAATTCAATACAGGAGGGATCAGAGGGCCCTGCTCATTAAAGCTTACAATCTAAAAGAGAGGGTCAAGTGGTACAAAAGGTAATAACTGTGGGGGGATAATGTGATGGAGAAAGAAAAAGTACAGTTGTTAGGTGGGGGGAGCATGATAGGCTTCTCTGAAGAGATGAGCTTTCAGGGATCGTCTAAAGCGGACAGAGTAGACTGGGGTAGGGGAATTCCAGAGGATGGGAGAAGCTCAGGAGAAATCCTGGAGGTGAGCATGAAAGGAGGTGACAAGGGAACTAGAGAGCAGGAGGTCTTGGGGGGAGGGGACAAAGATAACGATTAGGTTGGTATTTTGAGACTAGGTTAGTGATGTAGCTGAGGGGCCAAGTTGTGGCCAACAGCTTGGGCAGGGTGGGCAGCAGAGCGCAGTACAGGATGGGCAGGTGGGCACAGTACAGGGCGGGTGGGCAGGTGGGCACGGCACAGTACAGGGTGGGCACAGTACAGGGTGGGCAGGTGGGCACAGTACAAGGTGGGCAGGAGGGCACAGTAAAGGACAGGCAGGAGGGAGCAGTACAGCACAGTACAGGAAGGGCGGGAGGGTGTAGTACAGCACAGTACAGGGAGGGCGAGAGGGTGCAGTACAGCACAGTACAGGGCAGGCAGAAGGGTGCAGTACAGGGCGGGCAGAAGGGTGCAGTACAGGGTGGGCAGAAGGGTGCAGTACAGGGCAGGCAGGATGGTGCAGTACAGGGTTGGCAGAAGGGTGCAGTACAGGGTGGGCAGGTGGGCACAGTACAGGGCAGGCAGGAGGGCACAGTAAAGGACAGGCAGGAGGGAGCAGTACAGCACAGTACAGGGAGGGCGGGAGGGTGCAGTACAGGGCGGGCAGAAGGGTGCAGTACAGGTTGGGTAGAAGGGTGCAGTACAGGGTGTGCAGAAGGGTGCAGTACAGGGCGGGCAGAAGGGCGCAGTACAGGGGGGATGTCGCAGTACAGGGCAGGCAGGAGGGCACAGTATAGAGCAGGCAAAAGGTACAGTATAGGGGGTCACTGATGACAAAAGAAAAGAAAGGGGTCACAGCTGGCAGTGCACTGGACAGAGCTCTTTCTCCCATCCCTGCATGGTACACAGCTCAAGCACAGGCACTAAGATCTCCTCCTCCCCACACAGCACATAACAGAAATCTGATTCCATTACACACAGCTACCATCTGCACAGAGTATAGCTGGCTACTGTGTTTAGTTCTGAAGTGCAAAATTCCTTGATCGGAATAGATAGCTCAGCTGCAGTAGCCAGCTATACATTGTGCACATCGTGGCTGCGTGTAAGGGAATCGGACGCTCAAGCTGAGTGCCCTGCAGGGATGGGAAACTACCGACCCAGCATCGGGGTGGTGGAGGGCTTTGGGGGGGAAGCACAACTGAAATCTGGGGGGGCTCAGCACTCCCCTAGATCCGGACATGGTCTTACCACTGCTGCTTGTGTTGGTGGAATGTGTACAGCTCTGATCCCCTCCGGCCCTCCTCTCTAATTCATCCCCTGTGATCGGAGCAGTACACATCGCCCCACACAAGCAGCAGTAGTACTAGAATTCTCTGCTTCAGGGGTCCTTCCTTAAGCCCTGCAAAGTTTCAGAGGAATGCCACAAGTTTGAAGGAGAGGAGGGGGAACTACAGAGGGGTGTTAAGATGGCCTTGCCCACAAGCACCTGCTTACAGTGCTTACATTCTCTGTTAGGGTGTTGGGTGCAGTATTCAGTTCATGCCATGTGGATCTGCTGTGTTGAAGCAATGTAGTCAGCATGCATTCTCCATGCGTCTTCTTTTTCATCATAAGACGTGATGTGTATTCCTTTGTCAGAGGAATGCTTAGGCTTTGATCTCCTATAAGTGGACTCAGCTTGTACTTTTTCTCTGAGGATTTTATTGATGAAAACTCATATGTTCCTGTTCATCAAGGAAATGTGCCGCCATGCAGAAGCATGACAGAATCCATGAAATCCTTTAAGTTATTCAGGAAAGTGGTGAAAACAATAACTTTTCTCGATATTGCCTTATTCTTCTGACTATAGGATAGCAGGCTTGTGCCCGGAGAATGTGGGGGCCCTAGCCTCTGGTGAAATGGGTCAGATAGACCAGAGCCTTGGTTAGACCATGCTGGGCTGTCATTAGGGAGTTTAGAAGAAAAAGGGCCAACAGTGTGCTATCCAGGATAGCAGATCTCTGAGGTCCCCAAGCTATAAGAATTTCACGGGGAACCATTTGAGCATTGCTTGAAGGGCTGAAAGCATGGAGGTGCTCCTCCATTACCAACACCTTCTGTGGGGGCCTGAAAGGCTTTTTCCAATGTAAAAGGTCTGTAAGTTTTATAAGCATAATATGACGAGGACAACATTCCAATCTGATGTCACAAGTAGGGTATACAGGATTGCTGAATTTATCACCTGCTTGTCACAGAATGTAATATACCCCATGCAGTGCCCTTGCAGCCTGCAATATGTGGGCAGGACCAAGAGGGCACTGTAGGTCAGGATAGATGAACACCCGGGGAACATCAGAAAGGGCTTCTGTGGTCACCTTATCAATGGTACACAAAGCCGTTTGACTTTCAACTGTGATCAGCTGGGGTCATTTTGATTTGCTCAGCATGGAGCATTTCAGTCCCTGGTAGTGCAACTGAAAAAAACAATCAACTATGGATGGCAAGACACAAAAGATCTTTTGGCTAAAGTGGTGGACAGGCACAAGACAGCAAATTAATACAAAAAAATTCAAAGCCTTTATCAATGCCTAGAAGCACAGTGAAGTCTACTATTAGGAAGTGGAAGGTTCTTGGTATAACACAGCCCCTCCCTGGATCAGGACATCGCTTCAAACTGGATGAAAGAGCCAGGTTGAAAGAGTGTTACCAAGAGGCCTACAGCAACTCTGAAGCAGTTGCAGGAATTTATGACAAAGAGTGGTCATTGTGTGCATGTGACAATATCACAAATTCTCCACAAATGTGGCTTGTATGGTGGGGGAGGTTTGCAAGAAAAAAGCCACTCCTTAAGAAAGGCCACATGCAGTCACCACTGAGCTTTGCCAAAAAGCACCTTGAAGATTCTGGGTCACATGGAAAAAGGTGTTATGGACAGATTACCAAACAATATGTTTGGCGGAAATCCATCCAAATAACACTATTCCTACAGTAAAACATGGAGGTGTTATAGGGGGGGGGGGGGTTGATATCCTGTTAGGGGGGTGGTAATATCCTGTTCTGTTCCTCATGGACTCTCTCTACAGCTTCCTAACTGCTCTGTCCCTCATGGACTCTCTATAGCTTCCTAGCTGTTCTGTCCCTCATGAACTCTCTCTTCTCTACAGCTTCCTAGCTGTTCTGCCCCTCATGGACTCTCTCTACAGCTTCTTAGCTGCTCTGTCCCTCATGGACTCTCAATTCTCTACAGATTCCTAGCTGTTCCATCCACTCATGGACTCTCTACAGCATCCTAGCTGTTCTGTCCCTCATTGACCCTCTCTACAGGTTCCTAGCTGCTCCGTCCCTCATGGACTCTCTACAGCTTCCTAGCTGTTCTGTCCCTCATAAACTCTCTCTTCTCTACAGCTTCCTAGCTGTTATGTCCCCCATGGACTCTCTCTTCTCTACACGTTTCTAGCTGTTATGTCCCCCATGGACTCTCTCTTCTATACAGCTTGTTCTGTCCCTCATGGACTCTCTACAGCTTCCCAGCTGTTCTGTCCCTCATGGACTCTCTCTACAACTTCCTAGCTGTTCTGTCCCTCATGGACTCTCTACAGCTTCATAGCTGTTCTGTCCCTCATGGACTCTTTCTACAACTTCCTAGCTGTTCTGTCCCTCATGGACTCTCTCTTCTCTACAGCATCCTAGCTGTTCTGTCCCTCATTGACCCTCTCTACAGCTTCCTAGCTATTCTGACCCTCATGGACTCTCTCTACAGCTTCCTAGCTGTTCTGTCCCTCATGGACTCTCTCTACAATGTCCTAGCGGCTCTGTCCCTCATGGACTCTCTCTACAACACCCTAGCTGTTCTGTCCCTCATTGACTCTCTCTACAGCTTCCTAGCTGTTCTGTCCCTCATGGGCTCTCTCTACAACTTCCTAGCTGTTCTGTCCCTCATGGACTCTCTCTTCTCTACAGCCTCCTAGCTGTTCTGTCCCTCATGAACTCTCTCTACAGCTTCCTAACTGCTCCTTCTGTCATGGACTCTCTACAGCTTCTAGCTGTTATGTCCCTCATGAACTCTCTCTTCTCTAGTCCTTTCTAGCTGCTCTGTCCCTCATGGGCTCTCTCTACATCTTCCTAGCTGTTCTGTCCCTCATGGACTCCCTCTACAACTTCTTAGCTGTTCTGTCCTTCGTAAACTCCCTGTACAGCTTCCTAACTGTTTTGTCCTTCATGAACTCTCTCTACAGCTTCCTAGCTGCTCTGTCCCCCATGGACTCTCTACAGCTTCCCATCTGTTCTGTCCCTCATTGACTCTCTCTACAGCTTCCTAGCTATTCCATCCCTCGAGGACTCTGTCTCAGGCTCGGGCCTTGCCCTGTCCTGACCTGGGCACCATGGTGCACACCAGCACCATGGACAGCTCCCATCACACACTGACCTCCTTGGGAGGGTGGGGCCCTGAGCTCTATCTCTGGCTCTTCTAAAAGAACAGCACACACCGGTGCCATTAGTGTGCTTGCTTCTTACAAAATCTGGAGTAAACCACCATTTTACAGAGTGGCACGGGGGATCACCCTGCCACGAGGTGTTGTAAAAAACAAAACCCAAGTGCCAGGTTGAGATGTGGAATTGCTGCACAGAGACCTAGGCATCCTAGGCACACATTCCGACGCGTTTCGACCACTTTACAAAGTGGCACAAAGGTCACCCTGCTATACACTATACAATCTGGTTGTCCGGTCTCCTTTAGATCTACCATCAACTATGTAAAGCGCCTGCCTGATCGGATACAGAGTGATTGGATAGATTGCTGCATCCTCCTATTGTATAGTTTTGGTAAATCTAAAAACACCGCTCCCACTATGCTAGGTGTAAATGGGGCCTGAAAGTGAAGTGAGTTTGTACCCTCCCCCTTCCCTGAGTTGGACAGAATGTTGACAGCTGAAAGTCTCCCTCCCATGTACTTGTATAAACCTGGCCATACACTATGCAATCTGATTGTACAATCTCTGTACAATTTCCTTTAGACTTATGAAAATTTTGGAATAGGAGAAGCACCTGAAGAATCCATGCAGTTTCTACAAAATCAGGCAGGTCCTTGCACTACATAGTTGATGGTAGAGCTAAAGAAGATCGTACAATTAGACTGTATGGTGTATGGCCACCTTAAAGGAAGAAGTAGGAAAGTGGGTGGAAAAAAAAAGAGATGGTATAATAATGAGGGAGGTGTGTCCGATAGAGGTAAAACACACCCTATTGTGTGATGCAGTAAGGCAGTACGTGATGGGATATGAGGTTTCTTCGATGGTCACATGATGATATAGGAAGTCAGGGCCCAGGATGCATTTTTTTTTTTTTATTTTGAACTGAGAGATGAAGATTGAAAGCTGCCATGGGCTAGGAAAATGAGAGGTAAGCACATTGGGATGCCTTGGGCAGAAAAGACATTAGAAAAGGCTTTAATATGAAATGTGAAATTCTGCACCTAGCCTGACCTATAGCAAAATGGCGGCCATGTGATGGCTCTCCCGTTCTGACTGGACGTCATACGATGACCTTCAGAACATGGCGCTCGTGCACATCCCGGGGGGCACACAGCGAGGCGCTCAGTGGCGCTCGGACACACCGCATCTCTGATCACGGTAAAGAGCCTATGACGTAGGCTCTTTACCATGTGATTAGCTGTGTCCAATCACAGCTGATCACAGTGTAAATAGGAAGGGCCAGTTTTTGGTATTCTTCTATTCACACTGGCAGCGCATGAGGAGAGGAGAGCCGATAAGCGGCTTTCCTGATGGGAGGATCTGCATTGATTATCAGTGCAGTCCCATCAATGATGCATACCAGTGCCCTCCAGTGATGCCCAACAGTGCTGCCTTTCAGTGCCCATCAGTGATGCCTGTCAGTGCCGTCTAACAGTGCCCATCAGTGCCACCTATCAGTGTACATCAGTGCCGCCTATCAGTGCCCATAAAGGCTGCCCATCAGTGTCGTCTATCAGTGCCGTCTATCAGTGGCCATCAGTGCCGTCCATCAGTGCCACCTATCAGTGTACATCAGTGCCGCCTATCAGTGCCCATAAAAGCTGTCCATCAGTGCCATCTATCAGTCCCGTCTATCAGTGGCTATCAGTGCTGCATATTAGTGCCTCATCAGTGCCACCTATCAGTGCCCATGAAGGCTGCCCATCAGTGTTACCTATCAGTGCCGTCTAACAGTGCCCATCAGTGCCACCTATCAGTGTACATCAGTGCCGCCTATCAGTGCCCATAAAGGCTGCCCATCAGTGTCGTCTATCAGTGCCATCTATCAGTGGCCATCAGTGCTGCATATTAGTGCCTCCTCATCAGTGCCGCCTATCAGTGCCCATAAAGGCTGCCCATCAGTTCTGTCTATCAGTGGCCATCTGTGCCGTCCATCAGTGCTGCCTATCAGTGCCCATAAAGGCTGCCCATCAGTGCTGTCTATTAGTGCCCATTAGTGCCGCCTATCAGTGCCACCTATCAGTGTATACATCAGTGCCCATAAAGGCTGCCCATCAGTGCCGCCTATCAGTCCCGTCTATCAGTGGCTATCAGTGCTGCATATTAGTGCCATTATCAGTGCCCATCAGTGCCGCCTATCAGTGCCTATAAAAGGCTGTCCATCAGTGCCATCTATCAGTGCCGCCCATCGGTGCCACCTATTAGTGCCCATAAGTGCTGCATATCAGTGTTGCCTATCAATGCCCATCAGTGCTGCATATTAGTGCCTCATCATCAGTGCCCATTAGTGCCACCTATCAATGCCCATCAGTGCTTCATATCAGTGCCGCCCATCAATGCTCATCAGTGCTTCATATCAGTGCCGCCCATCAATGCTCATCAGTGCTTCATATCAGCGCCGCCTATCAATGCTCATCAGTGCTTCATATCAGCGCCGCCTATCAATGCTGCATATTGGTGCCTCGCCATTAGTGCCTATCAGTGCGGCCTTATCAGTGTCCATCAGTGAAGGAGGAAAATTACTTACTTCTTAACAGAAGCTAATAAAACAGAAACAGAAACTAATAAAAAAAAAATTTTTTTTAATTTAATCTTTTTTTGTTTGTTTAGCAAAAAAATAAAAACACTCAGTGGTGATTAAATACCACCAAAAGAAAGCTCTATCTGTCTCAAAAAATGATAAAAATTTAGTTGGGGAACAAATGTAGTATGACCGCGCAATTGTCATTCAAAGTGTGAGAGCGCTGAAAGCTGAGAATTGGCGCCTGGGCTGGAAGGGGGTGAAAGTGTCCGGTACTGAAGGGGTTAAGAACTGATATGAATTGTCGCATGTTAGTAATTGGAACAAATAACTGTCGACGATTTTTAGTTTTATTTTTTTTTAATGACTGGGTGGGTGTGTCCTCCACAGGACTATTTTTGGTTTACTGAGAACAAATTGCACCGAAAGATGAATATAATGTAATCAGTGTGATTTCTTCTAGTATCGGCCGGCCTGCTGCTGTTGTGAAGAATGGAAGGTGGAGATCACAGGAGGACCATGTGCAAAGTCACAGCTGGATGTCCTCCGATAATGACAAGTGTTACGCCCATCCTACTCCTTTCTGGGAATAAAGGGGGGGGTGAAGGAACCGCCAGCTGGTATCGGCATAGAAGAAAAATATGGAGTATACAGCCAGCACACCGCGGATCCATATTGTAGAGTCAGGATATTTAAAAATAATTTGATACTTCAGGACCATGCAGGACCCTTCATCAGGCACAACCCTCCTCCCAAAATGTTGCACCAGCACCATAGTTGCCAACATCTCAAAAAAGTTTTTAGGGACACCTTCTTTCCTACGTGTCCAGAAAGCCACTGTAGGCGGAGCCTTACTTTAACCACTTGCCGTCTGCGCTATAGCCGAATAAATATTGGATTGGCGCATGGATTCCAATGGTTTTTTTTTTTTTTTTCTTGAAGCACGTGATTAGAGCTTGAGGCTCTAATTGGCTTCAGAAAAGGGTGGGCTCTGCGCCCCCCCGAGCCCACCCAGTTGTGTGACAATAGAGAATGAATATTCCGGCCAATCAGGAAAGCGTCTTAAGACCCGTCACCCGATTGGCCAAGAGGAGAGGCGATTCTATTGGCCATCTAGGAGGAGGAGGGAGGAATGAAGATTGAAGCCAAGATTCAGCAATACCAACCAGATCATAGTTCTCCTCGTGCACCAGAGCTTCCAACTCACCTATTTTGCTTGGCAGACTTCTGGCATTGGTGAACAAGCACTTTAATTCATTGTCACATTTTGCAAACGTATGTTGGGTATTTTTTACTTTAGTACAATGAGTACCATTTCCAATGGTTGTTTGTAACATAGGAACCTTCATATCATCTGCCATAGCCCTCCCCCCATCTTTCACTATTCCACCCTCCAATAGGGGCTGACCCCTGTCTGACCTGTCTGCCCCATTATGATCTAAATCACGCTCCCCCCTCCCCCCCCACAATCCTATTTTAAACACTCCTCCAGGCTTCCCAAATACCTCTCCCCCAGCACAGTAGACAGTAGAGTAATTCCAGAGCCGATCCGCCCTATACGCTCACTACGCAAGCTGCGTAGGGCCCCCCGCAAATTACTCAAGGCCCCGCCTCCCCCTCGTGTCATAGTGCGTCATCTAATGTTTACAACATCCAGTGGCGGAACTTTAGGGGTCGCCGCAGTCGCATTTGCGACTGGGCCCTTCCGTTATACCGCTGTGGGGGGGGGCCCAAGACCCGGCATCCCCCCCCTGCACCTCTGGCTGTCCATTTAGAGTGCAGTGGGGAGAGGTGAGAGAAGATGGAAGGCGGCGGTCGGCAGCTCTATGGTGCCTGTGTGGGCGGCGGGATCTCCCTGGGGCTTGTAGTAATCTCAGTGTATACAGTGGAGAGGAGAAGGGAGGGGCCTCTGACCCGGCAGGTATCAGTTTCACTTTCACTCTGCTTGAACACTGTTGCTGATTGCCGGGTCAGAGGCCCCTCCCCTCTCCGCTGTATATATTCGAAGATAGAACTACTAGCCCCAGGGAGATCCCCCCTGCCTGTGGACACCATAGAGCTGCCGATCGCCGCCTCCCACCTCCACCAGCCAGGTACAGGGGAACCTCTGCAAGGGGGGGAGTCAGCTGTTTGGGGACCCTGTTGTAAGAGGGGGGGCTTTCTGGGGACACTAATGTAAGAGGGGGGCCTCTGGGGACACTAATGTAAGAGGGGGGCCCTCTGGGGACACTGATGTAAGAGGGGGGCCTCTGGGGACACCAATGTAAGAGGGGGGCCTCTGGGGACACTAATGTAAGGGGGGGCTCTCTAGGGACACTAATGTAAGGACGGGGCCCTCTGGGGACACTGATGTAAGAGGGGGTCCTCTGGGGACACTGATGTAAGAGGGGGGCCTCTGGGGACACTGATGTAAGAGGGGGGCCTCTGGGGACACTGATGTAAGAGGGGGGCCTCTGGGGACACTAATGTAAGGGGGGGCTCTCTAGGGACACTAATGTAAGGACGGGGCCCTCTGGGGACACTGATGTATATGAGGGGGCCCTCTGGGGACACTGATGTAAGAGGGGGCCCTATGGCGTCACTAATGTAAGAGGGGGGCTCTCTGGGGACCCTGACGTAAGGAGGAGCTCTCTGGGGACACTAATGTAAGGACGGGGCCCTCTGGGGACACTGATGTAAGAGGGGGTCCTCTGGGGACACTGATGTAAGAGGGGGCCCTCTGGGGACACTGATGTAAGAGGGGGGCCTCTGGGGACACTGATGTAAAAGGGGGGCCTCTGGGGACACTAATGTAAGGGGGGGGCTCTCTAGGGACACTAATGTAAGGACGGGCCCTCTGGGGACACTGATGTATATGAGGGGGCCCTCTGGGGACACTGATGTAAGAGGGGGCCCTCTGGCGTCACTAATGTAAGAGGGGGGCTCTCTGGGGACCCTGATGTAAGGAGGAGCTCTCTGGGGACACTAATGTAAGGGGAGGCTCTCTTGAGACCTTGGTGTAAGGGGGGCTCTCTGGGGACCCTGGTGTAAGGGGAGGCTCTTTGGGGATCCTGATGTTGGGGAGGCTCTCTGGGGATCCTGATGTAAGGGGAGGCTCTCTGAGGACCCTGATGTAAGGAGGGGCTTTCTGGGGACCCTGATGTAAGGGGAGGCTCTCTGGGGACCCTGATGTAAGGGGGGGGCTCTTTGGGGATCCTGATGTAAGGGGAGACTCTCTGGGGATCCTGATGTAAGGGGAGGCTCTCTGGGGACCCTGATGTAAGGGGGGGCTCTCTGGGGATCCTGAAGTAAGGGGAGGCTCTCTGGGGACCCTGATGTAAGGGGAGGCTCTCTGGTGACCCTGATGTAAGGGGGGGCTCTCTGGGGATCCTGATGTAAGGGGAGGCTCTCTGGGGACCCTGATGTAAGGGGGGGGCTCTCTGGGGACTCTGATGTAAGGGGAGGCTCTCTGGGGACCCTGATGTAAGGGGGGGGGGGCTCTCTGGGGACTCTGATGTAAGGGGAGGCATTCTGGGGATCCTGATGTAAGGGGGGCTCTCTGGGGATCCTGATGTAAGGGGGGCTCTCTGGGGATCCTGATGTAAGGGGAGGCTCTCTGGGGATCCTGATGTAAGGGGAGGCTCTTTGGGGATCCTGATGTAAGGGGAGGCTCTCTGGGGATCACGGCATCTTGGGTCAGGTAGAGGGCCCCTTAGCAGAATTTTGATTAGGGCCCCAGGGAGGTCAGGATCGACACTGAGTAAATCTCATTGTGCGCCATACCCGCTCCTGGTTGTCCTGCTCGCGGGGCTCATCTGCACACACCTTGTCCCTCCTGTATCAGGAACTGTGCACTCGATGATTACGTTCTGAGTGCATGTACTGTAAATAGGATCCATGGCAGCTGTAATACTCAACATACACTATATTACCAAAAGTATTGTGACGCCTGCCTTTACAGACACATTAACTTTAATGACATCCCAGTCTTAGTCCGTAGAGTTCAATATTGAGTTGGCTCCGCCCTTTGCAGCTATAACAGCTTCAACTCTTCTGGGAAGGCCGTCCACAAGGTTTAGGAGTGTGTCTATGGGAATGTTTGACCATTCTTCCAGAAGAGCATTTGTGGGATCAGGCACTGATGTTGAACGAGAAGGCCTGGCTCGCAGTCTCTGCTCGAATTCATCCCAAAGGTGTTCTATCGGGTTGAGGTCAGGACTCTGTGCAGGCCAGTCAAGCTCCTCCACCCAAAACTCGCTCATTCGTGTCTTTATGGACCTTGCTTTGTGCACTGGTACAAATCATTTGGTGGAGGGGGGATTATGGTGTGGGGGTTGTTTTTCAGGGGTTGGGCCCCTTAGTTCCAGTGAAGGGAACTCTTAAGGCGTCAGCATACCAAGACATTTTGGACAATTTCATGTTATAACTATGTGGGAACAGTTTGGGAACGGCCCCTTCCTGTTCCAACATGACGGCACACCAGTGCACAAAGCAAGGTCCATAAAGACATGGATGAGCAAGTTTTGGGTGGAGGAACTTGACTGGCCTGCACAGAGTCCTGACCTCAACCCGACAGAACGCGTTTGGGAAAATTTTAAGCGGAGACTGCGAGCCAGACCTTTTCTTTCAACATCAATACCTGACCTCACAAATGCTCTTCTGGAAGAATGGTCAAACATTCCCATAGACACACTCCTAAACCTTGTGGATGGCCTTCCCAGAAGAGTTGAAGCTGTTATAGCTGCAAAGGGCGGAGCCAACTCAATATTGAACCCTACGGACTAAGACTGGGATGCCATTAAAGTTCATGTAAAAGCAGGCGTCCCAATACTTTTGGTAAAGTAGCAAGGTCCCAGGCCTCCTTCAGTCTAATGAGAACTTCCAGGGCCAAAGACAGCTGACATCCTTCTGTATATGGTGGGCTGTGAGGCAAGGTTGGTGCAAGGTAGTTAAAGTTATTGGGCGCCAGACACTTCTTGAATGCATCAGAGTAGTGAAAAAAATAAAACTTAGTTACTCCTCTTGGAAATATTGCTACACTAACTCCAAGAAGCCTGAGCTTATGTATGAAGAACATCTCTATGTTTTTATTTATTTCACAATGTTACCATTATATCTTGGTTGGTTGCCATAGTTGCCATAATAGCTTGCTGCTATGATAATGTAAAAGTACTGCATCCCGTGCCAGCAAACTGGTGCCATGGTCACGAAGAAAGGAATTAGATGTCCATTATCTGTCTCTTCTCATAGAAGGCCAACCCAAGCGTGTAGGACACCAAGGTATTGGACGTTGAGTGCCAATTATCAGCGTTCTCCAAGAGTTTGCTACAATTATTTCTTTGTATTTTGTGATATCTCAAATTACAGTAAAACAGACGGCGGCATTTGTAACGGATCGGCGAGTGAAGCTTTTATTCTCATACGGTTCAGTAATTCTTGCTTGAAATTCAAAGATGTTCAACTTCACTGACAATGGCATTGATGTCTCGCAGGGTGAATCATTTACAATAAATTCTGCCCATTTGTAGGGCTAATAGGCCAGCCATTGTCAATAAGGACATAAGAAGCTGGGCACTGCCGTGGAGGACCTCTGACAACCAATGACAACCACTTGCCTAGCAGCCACTTTCATTAGTTAGTTAGTTATTTTTTAGGATTTTTGGATTCTCGGATATTCTTTCTTATTTCAAAAATTACGAATTTTTGAATTTACGAATTGCGATCATAACGAATGGCCCGAAAAACTAAAAAAAAAAAAAACTCCAAAAAACGAATTCAGTGCATATGTCTAGTTTATGTCTAATATGTCTAATTTTAGCCTTTGGAAGTGGTGTGCGGCTCCAGAACTTTGCTAAATGGTGCGTGGGAGAACCCGACCCACGGAAGAGTGAGCACCTATGATGTGGAGTTTAGGTTTGCGGAGGTCCTAGGCGCGACATCCTCTTATATGACCAACATGCTTAACCGCTTAAGGACCGGAAGGATTTACCCACCTCCTGACCAGGCCATTTTTTTTTGCGATACGGCACCGCGCCGCTTTAACAGACAATTGCGCGGTCATGCGAAGTTGTACCCAAATAAAATTGACGTCCTTTTTTTTTTCCCCTACAAATAGAGCTCTCTTGTATTTGGTGGTATTTGATCGCCTTTGCGTTTTTAATTTTTTGCGCTAACCAAAAAAGAGCGACAATTTTGAAAAAAAAAAAAGTTTTTTGCTATAATAAATATCCCCAAAAATGTTTTCAAAAAACAAATTTCTTCATTAGTTTAGGCCAATATATATTCTTCTACATATTTTTGGTAAAAAATAAAAAAAAAATCACAATAAACATATATTGATTGATTTGCACAAAAGTTATAGCGTCTACAAACTCTGGGAAAGATTTATTGCATTAAAAAAAATGTAACATTTCTTTTTACTTTTTGCTATAATAAATATCCCCAAAAATATTTTTAAAAAACAAATTTCTTCATCAGTTTAGGCCAATATATATTATTCTACATATTTTTGGTAAAAAAAAAAAAAAAAATCACAATAAGCGTATATTGATTGGTTTGCACAAAAGTTATAGCGTCTATAAACTCTGGGAAACATTTATTGCATTTTTATGTCATTTTTACTAGTAATGGTGACGATCAGCGATTTTTAGCGGCACTGCCACATTGCAGCGGACGGATCGGACATTTTTGACAGATCGGGACTGATGTCCCTGTAACAGAAGCCGGTCACCGGCTTTATTCTTTCTCCTCACGCTGACCGGAGGAGAAAAAAAAGCCGGTAACCGACAGCGCGATCACGGTGGGGGACGCCTATTGATGCCCTCCCGGCACTAGAAGCCCGCACTGTAGCCGTCTTTCGGCTATAGCGCGGGTGGAAAGTGGTTAACTTAGTTGTGATTAGCATCAAGAAATAGACACAAGGCCTTTAAATGGTAAATTAACTCAATGTATTGGTGCAGGTTAGAATAGAGGGTGGTTTGAGCATAAATGAGCACACGGAAGGTAGGTTCAGACACAGCCTGCTAGAAGGTATATTCATTATGCCAAGGTAATTTGGAATAGAGTTCTGTACCACTAGACTGCGAGTAACTCATGAATTAGCAAAATCAGCAATAAACAGCACATATAAGCCTTAACTGCAATGTGAATAATAATATAACTATTCCAGAATGCACTCTAGGAGAATGGCTAGGATATAGTGCAATGTCCTATGAGAGGTACCTCTTAGCATAAGCAACAAGTAAAGATCTCTGTAGCTGCTGTAATGGCGCAGTCTTTAGTCCTAACTCTTCAGCTGGCTAGGATTGGGGCCCAATTGTACCGTTGGTGCACACAAGAATAGCCCCAGTCGAGCCTCCAGGCAACAATAAGGCCACTAGATGGCTTCATGGTCATTTCCTAAAGGGCTCTGTCTCTCTAGCAGCAGATAGTAAATCCCCACAGCAGCAGCTCACCAGTTCCAGTGATATTGCAGCTCACCATCCGATCACATACAGCAATTATTCAACTCTCTGCTCTGCACCCAGGTGACTCTGGCTGTCAGCACATCTGGACTCAGCACTCCGGATCTCGCTTGGGCTGCTGTTATGCAGCAGTGATGGCGCACACTAGGCAGCGGTGTGCACTCTCCAGGCTCCCTCACAGCAAGAGGAACCTGTGTCCTGTACATCCGGAGGAAATGCAGCCCTTTTCCCTCCTCCTTGCAATCTCCCCCTGGGAAATGCAGGTAAAAAATCTCTTGATTACAGTAGAGTCTCTCTCCTCTGGACTACAGTTCCCACAGTGCAGTGCTGCCTGACTCAATCTATTGAACTCTTCCTGCCCAGCAGCACCCTCCTCTTACTGATATGGCTGTTAACCAGTTCAACACCGCAGGGCAGCAGCTGCAGCCAGTGTTTCTCTCATTCCCCATTCTTAATCAAGCACTTGGCTACACAAAAAAATCTATAAATAACCAGTTGCGGACCGCACGCCGTACATTTGCTGCAACAGGGCGACGGCTGTTAGCAGGAAGAAAAGAAGAAAGCCGTTAACCAGCTTCTGTAAGAGGGACATTGCCCCCCTTAGTGCTCACCAGAGCTGCTAATCAGTGCCCACCAGTGCCATCTATCAGTGCCCATCAGTCCCACCCTATCAGTGGCCATCAGTGCCGCCAATCAGCGCTGCCAATCAGTGCCCATCAGTGCCTCATCATCAGTGTCACTTATCAGTGCTGCCTATCAGTGCCACCTACCAGTGCCCATCAGTGACGCCTATCAGTGCCCCCTTTGCATGCTACCTATCAGTGCCCATGAGTGCCACCCATCAGTGTAGCCTCATCAGTGCCCATTAGTGCCCCCTATCAGTGCCCATCAGCGCAGCCTATCAGTGCCCATCAGTGAAGGAGAAAAATTACCTGCTTGCCAAACTTTATAACAAAATATGAAAAACTTTTTGTTTGTTTTCCAACATTATTGGTCTTTTATTGTTTGTTTAGCAAAAGAAAAAAAATGCAGTGGTGATTAAATACCACCAAAAGAAAGCTCTAGTTGTGTGAAAAAAATGATAAAAATGTCATATGGGTACAGTGTTACATCACTGAGTAATTGTCATTCAAAGTGTGAAGCGCTGAAAGCTGAAAATTGGCCTGGGCAGGGGGGGTTGGAGCAGGAGTGCCCAGTAAGCAAGTGGTTAAAGTAACGCAGTGCTGTATCGCAAAAAATGGCCTGGTCAGGAAGGCGGTAAAACCTTCTGGAGGTCAAGTGGTTTGCTAACTGAGCTATTATTGTATTTCTCTGTTCTCTTTTACTTTGAAAACCAAAGAAAACCTTCTCAATGTCCTGAATTCACATCACTTACTCCATTGTATCTCTGTATTTGCAGACGATACTAAGCTAAGCAGGGCAATAACTTCTCCGCAGGATGTGGAAACCTTGCAAAAAGATCTGAACAAATTAATGGGGTGGGCGACTACATGGCAAATGAGGTTCAGTGTAGAAAAAAGTAAAATAATGCATTTGGGTGGCAAAAACCTGAATGCAATCTATAGACTGGGGGGAGAACCTCTGGGGGAATCTAGGATGGAGAAGGACTTGGGGGTCCTAGTAGATGATAGGCTCAGCAATGCCAAGCTGCTGATAACAAAGCAAACAGAATATTGGCATTAAAAGGGGATCAAATCCAGAGATAAAACGATAATTCTCCCGCTCTACAAGACTCTGGTCCGGCCGCACCTGGAGTATGCTGTCCAGTTCTGGGCACCAGTCCTCAGGAAGGATGTACTGGAAATGGAGTGAGTACAAAGAAGGGCAACAAAGCTAATAAAGGGTCTGGAGGATATTAGTTATGAGGAAAGGTTGTGAGCACTGAACTTATTCTCTCTGGAGAAGAGACGCTTGAGAGGGGATATGATTTCAATATACAAATACCGGACTGGTGACCCCACAATAGTGAGAAAACTTTTCCGCGGAAGGGAGTTTAACAAGACTCGTGGCCACTCATTAAAATTAGAAGAAAAGAGGTTTAACCTTAAACTATGTAGAGGGTTCTTTACTGTAAGAGCGGCAAGGATGTGGAATTCCCTTCCACAGGCGGTGGTCTCAGCGGGGAGCATTGATAGCTTCAAGAAACTATTAGCTAATCACCTGAACGACCGCAACATACAGGGATATATAATGTAATACTGACATATAATCACACACATAGGTTGGACTTGATTAGACATGTGCACAGCCAAAAAATTCAATCATTTTCATTTTGGTTTCATTAGTTTATTTAATTTTTTTCGTTTTTCAGGTCATTTGTTATGATCGCAATTCGTACATTCGTAAATTCATACATTCGTACATTCGTGAATTCGTAAATTTGTACATTTGTAAATTAGAAATTCCGGAAATTTGTAAGTTCGAAATTTGAAAATCCAAAAACCCGAAAATTTGAAAATCTGAAATAGTAACTAACTATTAAATTATAGGTATTGTAATTTCCTTTCAGATTTGGCTGTCAGTGAACATAACGAATACGAATTTATCCGAAGTTACGAATTATCCGAGTTAACGTTTTATTTTTTACATAATCACACACATAGGTTGGACTTGATGGACTTGTGTCTTTTTTCAACCTCACCTACTATGTAATACTATGTAACTATGTAACGAATGCTGCATCTAAACGAATGGAACGGAACAAATTAATAATAAATAATAATAATAAAAAGTTTTTATTATTATTATTATTGTTATTGTTATTTATTTTTACTAATTCATTACGTTCCATTCGTTTGGATAAGGCATTCGTTATTTCGGATCATTCGTAACTTCAGATAAATTTGTATGTGTTCCGTTCACTGACAGCCAAATTTGAAAGGAAATTACAATACCTATAATTTAATAGTTACTAGTAATAGTTAAGTTACTATTAGTTCATTATTATTTCAGATTTCCGGATTTCCGAATTTACAAATTTACTAATTTACTAATTTACGAATGTATGAATTTACAAATTTTTCGAATTTACGAATATTCGGAAAAATTCGTTAAACGGGTTTTCGTTAATTCGGATCTTTCCAAATTAACAAATTTGTCGAAATTCATTAAAAAACGAATTCGGTACAAAACGAATTGCACATGCCCAGCTAGACTTGATGGACTTGTGTCTTTTTTCAACCTCACCTACTATGTAATACTATGTAACACTATGTAATACTATGTAATACTATGTAATACTATGTAACTTTGTATCTCATCCCCAGATCAATATTGTGTATCAAATACTGACTGTTTTAAAAAAGGTCTTAAGAATATCTCTTTTTAGCAAAGCTTTATGTTCCTTTTAGATGTTTGTTTCGTGATATAAATTGCTCAGATTTCTTTTTTGTTTTTAACCTGTAGCACTTTGAGATCTTTTGATGAAAAGGGCAGTATAAATAAAATGTATTTATTAATATTATTATTATTATTATTATTATTATTATTATTATAATAAATATATTGTAGCACCAGCTACATTGTTTTCATTGAAAAGATGTTTTGATAAAAGTTTCCTTCCTCTGCTCACTTTCTTTGGGGGTTTTCGGAGAATGGGAAGTGATGGACACAAAATGTTTTCATTTTATTCTTTTCTCTTTGAAAAGCAATCCACTGAGAGTTTATATGAATCATGCCGGATAATGGGGCACAAATACGATGACATTTGTGACCGACAGCAAAGACATTTGGATGTAATAATTGATGATGGTCAAAGTGCTGCTTGGCACACGATGTCCGTTCCTTGGAAACAATAATATTACCCCCCCCCCCCCCCCCCCACTCCGCGCTGAACATTTCTCACACAGCGACAATGAAAAATGCGATGAAAAATTAGTAAAAAAAAAACGACCGGAAAAATAATTCCCCACAGCTGCTACAATAAATCGCCCATCATTATAAACAAACATTCATTCTGAATATTCAAATTTGAAATGCAGCCTGACATTTTATTAGTACAACAGAAAATACAGCGGCCTCAGACTCTGCATACGGATTGTTCTTTTCCTACCCAGCGGCTGATCTGGATTCACCGAGAGGAATTTATTTCTGATACCTTTTCTCAGTGTATTTTCTGACATACTAATAAAATGTTTCCATGACGGGATTACACTTTTGGGTTTATTTTGTTTTATGACCATAGTGGTGACCCGTCCATTAGGGGTGCACGCCCCTCCCCCCATCCATGCGTCCAGCTTCCTAATCTACATGCGGGGCGTTGGACGCATGGATTCCAGTGGGGTTTTTTTTTTAAGCACGCGAGGCTCTAATAGGCTTCAAAAAAAGGGTGGGCTCGGGGTGCAGAGCACTGCGCCCTGAGCCCACCCAGTTGTGTGACAATAGTGAATGAATATTCGCTATTGTAACCCTGGTCCTCCTCCCGGCCAATCAGGAAGCGGGTCCTGAGACCTATCACCTGACTGGCTGAAAGGACAGGCGACCCTATTGGAGGCCTAGGAGGAGGAGGGAGGAGACACACAGCAGAAGGCACCATGATGCAGAGAAGGAGGAGACGGAGATGGAAGCCGCCGCCCACCGCAGCGCTGCCCGTCCGAAACCTAGATGGGGTAAGTGCAGGGCTGGATGACTGCTTGCCCACCCGCGCACAGGGGCAGGGGATGCGGGTGACCTGACTGACAGTGTGGGAGGGGGGATCTGCCACCGGCCAACCAGGGGGTTGGTTGTTTGCCGCCCCCCCCAAAAAAAAGCCACTGTTTATGACATACACTATATTCAGTGCTGTATCTTGGCCTGGCCTAGGGTGGCACTTTGCAGGGGGGCAGCAAAAAAGCCACCCTCCCAGAACGAAAAGAGTCCCTCACCACTTACACTACTCTTTTTAGTGTAGCACCAGTCGTATGTAGTGGACTGGCCCGGGGGGGGGGGGGGGGGGGGTCACACTTTATACAACTAGTATGGCAGCCAGCAATACTTTGACATTATAGGGTACCTGGTGGATATATGGAGAAGAGAGAAGGAAATTATTATCCCATGGAGGGGGGTTTGGAGAAGTGAACAGCCACTGATCATAAGCCCTATATCATGGGTGCTCAACTTGGGTCCCTCCAGCTATTGCGGAACTACAAGTCCCATGAAGCATTGCAAAGGGTCATAGTTACAAGCATTACTCCCAAAAGGCAGAGGCATGAAAGTTGTAGTTCAGCAACGGGTGGAGGGCCACAGGTTGAGCGTCCATGCCCTATAGGTTGAGCTTTCAATTAGAGAGGCATGTCTTTGTGATGAGGGTCTGTCTGGAGGGAGGTGAAGGCACTGAGCATTATTTTTGGGCATGTTTGAAGTTCAAAGGCCAATCTGTAGTACAGGCTCAGTCTCCCCCAAGAACTATATCCCCCACATATCATAGTTCCTCCCAGCAGGCTCCGTCCTTCCCACAATCCACAGCAGCTCGGTTTTCTCCTTTCTGTGATCCCGGGTGGTAGGCAGGGCACAAAGCCAAGCAGCAGTGATAATAGCCGGTGAATCATAAACACCACACAAGACAATGTAACACTTAATTGAAGAGTTTATAAAAATAGTTCATCAAATGTCAAAAAGTCCACCAAACAACTCCACTGTGCTCCTTTATGTAAATAAAAATCCACAAACATGAAAAAAAAATAGTGCTCACCTCCCTCCAGACAGACACTCACCACAAAGAGATGCCTCTCTAATCCATGGAATAAAGATCTCCTTTTCCTCTCTCATCTGTATCTTTTCCAGATATGTCATAAAACAAAATGAACCCAACAGTGTAATACCAACAAGCAAATGATCTTTGAGTAGAGAGGCATGTCTTCGTGGTGAGTGTCTGTCTGGAGGGAGGTGAGCACTATCTTTTGACATATTTGAGGATTTCTATTTACATAAAGGAGCACAGTGGAGTTGTTTGGTGGACTTTTTGACATTTGATGAACTATTTTTATAAACTCTTCAATTTCAACTTCAAGTGTTACATTGTCTCATGTGGTGCTTATGATTCACAGGCTATTATCACTGCGAGGTGAGCACTATTTTTTCTGACATGAGTGGCACCCGGTGCTGTAGCCCATCTGCTCCAAGGTTGGATGTGTTTTGTGTGTTCAGAGATGGTATTCTCCATACCTTGGGTGTAACGAGTATTTATTTGAGTTACTGTTGCCTTTCTATCATCTGGAACCAGTCTGCCCATTCTCCTCTGACATCAACAAGGCATTTTCCTCCACACAACTGCCGCTCACTGGATATTTTCTCTTTTTCCCACCATTCTCTGTAAACCGCGAGAGATGGTTGTGTGTAAAAATCCCAGAAATACTCAGACCAGCCCCGTCTGCCACCAACAACCATGCCACGTTAAAAGTCACTTCAATCCCCTTTCTTACTCCATTCTGATGCTCGGTTTAAATTTCAGCAAGTCATCTTCCCCGCGTCTAGATGCCTAAATGCATTGAGTTGCTGCCATTTGATTGGCTGATTAGCAATATGTGTTACCGAGCAACTGAACAGATGTACCTAATAAAAGTGGCCGGTGAGTGTGTATTGCTTTGCATCATTTTCTCTTCTATATAAGATTCAGTATGAATGAACGTCAAATGTATCCCCAAAAAATATTCTCAAATTGTCCTCAGATAATCTCAGACCCTTTTTTCCTGAAATTATTCTTCAGATGTTTTTCTTCTCTTCAAAGCCTGTGAACACGAACACTAGGGAAAGATCAAAGATCATCACATTCAAGAGAACTTCTGAAGGAGGTTTGTGTTAATAATCAGTATTGGAAATTAAAGTGGAACTCTGGGCCCCAAAGTTCGTTTAAAGACAGGCCTTCTAGTCCACATCGGTGCCTGACGAGGGAAGAAGCCTCAGCAGATGCCACTGGAAGGGTCTTGACTGGGACCACCTTGCCTGAGCATGTGGTGTGACCTGGGTGGGCCCCCAGGATATCAAATAAGGACCAGACCATTCTTATTGGGGAATGTTGAGGAAAAGGAACAAAAATGCAGCAGGAAAAGCAGCAAAGATGCAACAAAAAAGGGTGGGACTCATCTTGAACCATCTTTACGATCCAGTCCGCCCTCACTTTCAATTAATTTACTCACATAGCCCCAATATCGGTTCCCTTGATTGACTCACTCATCACTGATGCTTCCCATATTTACACCAGGAGTGCTCGGTGTGCCTGGATCCACCTGGGGCGTTGTCTGTGATGGGTGCCGCCGCGGAACATGCCCCCTCAGCTCCCGATACTGATGCCCTCGGGTGGCTCACGGTCCTTGACATTGCGTCATTAGGTGCACATACACCTGTAAGTGATCTTGTTTAAAATAGAGGGGGGGGGGGGTGTTTTCTAGCTATCCTCCCCTATATTAATTCAAGCTAGTTTACTTAGGTCATTTACTCTCCCATTGCAGATACATCACTTGTCTGCTCCTGAAGAGCGGCTTAAAGCTGTGAAACGCGTCGAGCTACCAGATGTCGTGTATTTCAATTACACGCCCTTTAAGATATGTGCTCATATATACAATTTTTATAGTGACAGGGATCAGAAAGACCATGCAGATGCTAATTTTCAATATGTGTATATTCAATCATGAATGTTGGTGGATTCCGCAATCTTATCATGTGATTAATGTTTATAAATATGTTACTATCAGATATTACTGTTTTAGAAATTGGCACTATGGAAGTGTGCATTTCTATGTATATGAAATTTATTGTATGTAAACATGTATCTATGTATTATTAAATATTTTACTATCCACTATTCTATTCATTTTGTTACCATGAGCTTCATATAACCACTTGACCACGGGGCACTTAAACCCCCTTCCTAACCAGACCCATTTTCAGCTTTTGGTGCTCTCACAATTTGAATGACAATTACTCAGTCATACAACACTGTACCTATATGAAATTTTTGTCCTTTTTTCACACAAATAGAGCTTTCTTTTGGTGGTATTTAATCACTGTTGGGTTTTTTATTTTTTGCGCTATAAAAGAAAAAAGACTGAAAATTCTGTAAAAAAAAAAAAAAAATCTTTGTTTCTGTTATAAAATTTAGCAAATTAGTAATTTTTCTTAGTAAATTTTGGACAAAATTTATACTGCTACATATCTGTGGTAAAATTAAGTAAACATTGGTGTATATTATTTGGTCTTTGTGACAGTTATAGAGTCCAAAAGCTATGGTGCCAATATCTGAAAATTGATCACACCTGAAGTACTGACAGCCTATCTCATTTCTTGAGACCCCAACAAGCCAGAAAAGTACAAATACCCCCCAAATGACCCCCTTTTTGGAAAGAAGACATTCCAAGGTATTTAGAAAGATGCATGATGAGTTTTTTGAAGTTGTCATTTTTCCCCACAATTCTTTGCAAAATCAAGGTTTTTTTTTTCTTTTTTTCACAAAATTGTTATATTAGCAGGTTATTTCTCACACACAGCATAGGCATACCACAAATTACATCCCAAAACACATTCTACTATTACTCCCGAGTACGGAGATACCACATGTGTGAGACTTTTACACAGCGTGGCCACATACAGAGGCCCAACATGCAGGGAGCACCTTCAGGCGTTTTGGAGCACTCAGGCCAATTCTGACATTTCTCTCCTACATGTAAAAATCATCATTTATTTGCTAGAAAATTACATAGAACCCCAAAACATTATATATGTTTTTTTTAGCAAAGACCCTAGAAAATACAATGGCGGTTGTTGCTACTTTTTATCTCGCACGGTATTTGCGCAGCAATTTTTTGAATGCTTTTTTTTTTAAAAAAAAACAGTTTTGTGTTTTAAAAAAAAAACAACACCCTTCAAAATTGCACACGCTCGTGACATGGCGCCAAACTTCGCTACTTAAAAATCCCCATAGGCAACGCTTTAAAAGGTTTTACTGGTTACATGTTTTGAGTTACAGAGGAGGTCTAGGGCCAAAATTATTGCTCTCGCTCTACTGATCGCAGCGATACCTCACATGTGTGGTTTGAACACCGTTTTCATATGTGGGCGGGACTTAAGTATGCGTTCGCTTCTGCATGTGAGCACACGGACAGGGGCACTTTAAAAAAAAAATAAAAATTTATTGTTCATTTTACTTTATTTATTTTAGTTTGACACTTTTTTCCAGAAAAAAAACTTTTTATACACTTTTATTCCTATTACAAGGGATGTAAACATCCCTTGTAATAGGAATATGGCATGACAGGTCCTCTTGACATGACAGGTCATGACAGGTCAATAAGACCCCACATCTCACCTCTAGGCTGGGAAGCCTCAAATAAAAAAAAAAAGATCCTGGCTTCGATTGTAGCGGTGAGTATGTAGAAGCACTGGAGGGGGAGGACGTCCCCTCTCGCCTCCCGTAAGAACGATCAAGCGATCAACGAACAGCCACTATGATGGTTCTTATGGTGTAGGGAATCGCTGGCTGAAAAAGATGATATCTGAATGATGCCTGTAGCTGCACCCATCATTCAGATATCACCGCACAAAGTCAAGGACGTTGTATGACGGCTGGCGGGCGGGAAGTGGTTAAAACGCATTTTTTTTTTTAACACAAAGTTGTCCATTTATACAATATTTCTAACACATAGCATGTACATACCAAAAATGACACCCCAAAATAGATTCTCCTACTCCTCCTGAGTACGGCGATACCACGTGTGTGAGACTTCCACAGCCTGGCCACATACAGAGGCAGAGTATGGCTGAGCATGGGCGAGTATGGCTGAATATGGCTGGGTATTGCAGGGTATCGCCAAGTATGACTGGGTATGGCAGAATATGGCTGGGTATCACTGAGTATTGCAGAGTATGGCAGAGTATGGCAGAGTATTGCGGGGTATTGCAGATTATTGTGGAGTATTGCAGAGTATTGCGGAGTATTTTGGAGTATTGCGGAGTATTTTGGAGTATTTTGGAGTATTGTGGAGTATTGTGGAGTATTGTGGGGTATTGCGGGGTATTGCGGGGTATTGCAGAGTATTGCGGAGTATTGTGGAGTATTGCAGAGTATTGCGGAGTATTTTGGAGTATCGTGGAGTATTGTGGAGTATTGCAGAGTATTGCAGAGTATTTTGGAGTATCGTGGAGTATTGTGGAGTATTGCAGAGTATTAATTAATGTGTGTGAATGCGCTACTCATATACCTACACCACTCACCATTTTACATTACTTTCCTTTACTTTGACAATAAGGTGGAGTGGTTATCCCATTAATGAACCAAAGGCGCATCATTTAAGAAGTATCTGGTGAGTGGCCGATCTATAAGGTGGTGGTGTGTCACTAAGTCACATATGAAAATAGAAGATACACAGGAGCACGATAAGAATTACAATCACTAGCATTAAGAGTGCACTATACCCCAAAAAAGCTATTTAAAATGGACAGGACGGTAGACCCTCAGCATGATGGGGACCTTTAAAAGCATCAAAGGAAAAAAGATGGGACTTTTAGGGCACAATTGTAATGGACTACAAAAAGTATATAAAGAAAATTTTATATATATAAAAAAGGTTGAATTTTATTCGTAACATACAAAAAACATGGGGAATAGACATGGACATTTAAAAACACATCAGATATAGACATACAACATCTGTGATGATGGGGACCTTATTCACCTCCTGTGGAGATGCCCGAAGCTCCACCGATATTGGAGGGAGGTGATGGGTACGCTCAATGAGGTATTTCAAACGAAGGTCCCCATGGACCCCATGTGTTGTATAGTGGGGGTCCTGGAGGATGAGATCCCTGAAGAATTGGTCAGGGTCGCGTTCTCCAGAGCTTTATTCCAGGCCAGGAAACTTGTACTCATGGGTTGGAAGTCTGTGGGGCCACCTACTAGTCGCACCTGGGTGGAACACATGGGACAAACCCTCATAAGGGAAAAGTATATATATCAACACAGAGGGTGCCCTACCAGGTTTGAACGAATTTGGTCCAACTGGCTGGACACGCCAGGTCTAAGCCCGAGAGAGCTGGTGATGTCCAGGCTCCTACAATCTCTGTAAACATAACGAGGGGATGCAGGATAGTATGTATAATATAAGCTGTGCGGGCGGGGGGGTGGGGGGTGGAGATGGGAAAAGGTGAATTTTTGTTGGCAGGAGAAATGCAGTGGGATGGATAGCCAAGTTGAAATGTATGTATGTACATGCACAGAATCTGTTATGACAAATCTTATGTAATTGCAAACCGAGTGACGATTATTGCTGGATAATATGTGAATGTTCAATAAAACCTTTTTTGATTTAAAAAAAGAATTATAATCACAGCAATTAATAGAAGATTTTGTACCTTTTTGCACAAGGACTTTGTGATGTGTATCGTACATGTCAGCTATTTTGATTTATGTCTTGGTTTATATTGGTGATTTGTATACATGGTATACTTTATGGGATATCGTTTCATGATATAATTTTTTTGACACAGTAATAGGAAAGTAATGTAAAATGGTGAGTGGTGTAGGTATATGAGTAGCGCATTCACACACATTAATTATAACTCTTAGCCCATTCTAATGAATGGTTTTCTTGAGTGAAGCAACTCTGACAGGGTTTAAAGGGCAATTGAGTGAATAGTGTTTTTGCGCCGGTGACACATTGATTTACATTTATATTGCAGAGTATTGCAGAGTATTGCGGAGTATTGCAGAGTATTGCAGAGTATTGCGGAGTATTGTGGAGTATTGCAGAGTATTACAGAGTATTGCAGAGTATTGCGGGGTATTGCAGAGTATTGCGGAGTATTGCAGAGTATTGTGGAGTATTGCGGAGTATTGCGGAGTATTGCGGAGTATTGCGGGGTATTGCAGAGTATTGCAGAGTATTGCGGAGTATTGCAGAGTATTGCGGAGTATTGTGGAGTATTGCGGAGTATTGCGGAGTATTGCGGAGTATTGTGGAGTATTGCAGAGTATTGCGGAGTATTGTGGAGTATTGTGGAGTATTGCAGAGTATTGCAGAGTATTGCAGAGTATTGTGGAGTATTGTGGAGTATTGCGGAGTATTGCAGAGTATTGCAGAGTATTGTGGCGTATTGCAGAGTATTGCAGAGTATTGCGGAGTATTGTGGAGTATTGCAGAGTATTGTGGGGTATTGCGGGGTATTGCAGAGTATTGCAGAGTATTGCGGAGTATTGTGGAGTATTGCGGAGTATTGTGGAGTATTGCAGAGTATTGTGGGGTATTGCAGAGTATTGTGGAGTATTGCAGAGTATTGTGGGGTATTGCAGAGTATTGTGGGGTATTGCAGAGTAGTGCAGGGTATTGCAGAGTATTGCAGGGCATTGCAGGGTATTAGAGTATGGAGGGATGGCTGAGCATGGATGGATGGATGGATGGATGTGAATGTAATTGTCACAGAGCAGTGCTGTGGGCACTACAGATCCAACCCACAGCGCTGCTGCCATCCGATCCCTCCCCCTCTCCTCTCACACTGTACCGATCGGTACAGAGAGGGGAGGGGAGAACCGGCCTCATGAAATGACGCTGGTTTGTTTACATGTGATCACTCAGTCCTTTGACGGAGAGATCACATTGTAAACGGCCGTGATCCGTGATGCGCTGTGTCCTCTGGACCCGGAGATCACAGATATTCTCAGGTGCGCGCCCCAGGGGGTGCGCGAGAGCGGGATTCTGGGAGGACGTTCATGGATGCCCTCCCAGAATAAGCCGCCTGCGCTGTAGCTGTCTTTCGGCTATGTCTGCGGCTTTCTTGCACACCCGTGCGGCATAGTGCAACCAAATGCATGCTGGAAGGTCTCGAGTACACAAAGACACTATACTGAGATTCACATACTATTCAGGGATGGTGGTGCCTCTTATTGACACTGTCACCTATCCACACCAACTACTATATAGCAAGGCAATAACTTCTCTGCAGGATGTGGAAATCTTGCAAGAAGATCTAAACAAATGAATGGGGGGGGCGACTACATGGCAAATGAGGTTCAATGTAGAAAAATGTAAAATAATGCATTTGGGTGGCAGAAATCTGAATGCAATCTATAGACTGGGGGGAGAACCTCTGAGGGAATCTAGGATGGAAAAGGACCTGGGGGTCCTAGTAGATGACAGGCTCAGCAATGGCATGCAATGCCAAGCTGCTGCTAACAAAGCAAACAGAATATTGGCATTAAAAAGGGGGATCAACTCCAGAGATAAAACGATAATTCTCCCGCTCTACAAGACTCTGGTCCGGCCGCACCTGGAGTATGCTGTCCAGTTCTGGGCACCAGTCCCCAGGAAGGAAGTACAAATACCCCCCAAATGACCCCCTTTTTGGAAAGAAGACATTCCAAGGTATTTAGAAAGATGCATGATGAGTTTTTTGAAGTTGTCATTTTTCCCCACAATTCTTTGCAAAATCAAGAGTTTTTTTTCTTTTTTTCACAAAATTGTTATATTAGCAGGTTATTTCTCACACACAGCATAGGCATACCACAAATTACATCCCAAAACACATTCTACTATTACTCCCGAGTACGGAGATACCACATGTGTGAGACTTTTACACGGCGTGGCCACATACAGAGGCCCAACATGCAGGGAGCACCTTCAGGCGTTTTGGAGCACTCAGGCCAATTCTGACATTTCTCTCCTACATGTAAAAATCATAATTTATTTGCTAGAAAATTACATAGAACCCCAAAACATTATATATGTTTTTTTTAGCAAAGACCCTAGAAAATACAATGGCGGTTGTTGCTACTTTTTATCTCGCACGGTATTTGCGCAGCAATTTTTTGAATGCTTTTTTTTGGAAAAAAAAACAGTTTTGTGTTTTAAAAAAAAAAAAACAGTAAAGTTAGCCCAATGTTTTTGCATAATGTGAAAGATGAAGTTACGCCGAATAAATAGATACCTAACATGTCACCTTTCAAAATTGCACACGCTCGTGACATGGCGCCAAACTTCGTTACTTAAAAATCCCCATAGGCGACGCTTTAAAAGGTTTTACTGGTTACATGTTTTGAGTTACAGAGGAGGTCTAGGGCCAGAATTATTGCTCTCGCTCTACTGATCGCAGCGATACCTCACATGTGTGGTTTGAACACCGTTTTCATATGTGGGCGGGACTTAAGTATGCGTTCGCTTCTGCATGTGAGCACACGGACAGGGGCACTTTAAAAAAAAAAAAACATTTATTGTTCATTTTACTTTATTTATTTTAGTTTGACACTTTTTTCCAGAAAAAAAACTTTTTATACACTTTTATTCCTATTACAAGGGATGTAAACATCCCTTGTAATAGGAATATGGCATGACAGGTCCTCTTGACATGACAGGTCAATAAGACCCCACATCTCACCTCTAGGCTGGGAAGCCTCAAATAAAAAAAAAAAGATCCTGGCTTCGATTGTAGCGGTGAGTCGGTAGAAGCACTGGAGGGGGGGGACGTCCCCTCTCGCCTCCCGTAAGAACGATCAAGCGATCAACGAACAGCCACTATGATCATTCTTATGGTGTAGGGAATCACCGGCTGAAAAAGCTGATATCTGAATGATGCCTGTAGCTGCAACCATCATTCAGATATCCCCGCACAAATTCAAGGATGTCATATGACGGCCGGCGGGAGGGAAGTGGTTAAAACGCATTTTTTTTTTAACACAAAGTTGTCCATTTATACAATATTTCTAACACATAACATGTACATACCAAAAATGACCCCCCAAAATAGATTCTACTACTCCTCCTGAGTACGGCGATACCACATGTGTGAGACTTCCACAGCCTGGCCACATACAGAGGCAGAGTATGGCTGAGCATGGCTGGGTATTGCAGGGTATCGCCGAGTATGGCTGAGCATGGCAAAGTATGGCTGGGTATCACCGAGTATTGCAGAGTATGGCAGAGTATGGCTGGGTATTGCGGAGTATGGCAGAGTATGGCTGGGTATTGCGGAGTATTGCGGAGTATTGCAGAGTATTGCCGGGTATTGCAGAGTATTGCGGAGTATTTTGGAGTATTGCGGAGTATTTTGGAGTATTGCGGAGTATTGCGGAGTATTGTGGAGTACTGTGGAGTATTGCGGAGTATTGCGGAGTATTGCAGAGTATTGCAGAGTATTTTGGAGTATTGCAGAGTATTGCAGAGTATTTTGGAGTATTGCGGAGTATTTTGGAGTATTTTGGAGTATTGCGGAGTATTTTGGAGTATTGCGGAGTATTGCGGAGTATTGCGGAGTATTGCAGAGTATTGCGGAGTATTGCAGAGTATTGCAGAGTATTTTGGAGTATTGTGGAGTATTGTGGAGTATTGCAGAGTATTGCGGAGTATTGCAGAGTATTGCAGAGTATTGCAGAGTATTGCAGAGTATTTTGGAGTATTGCGGAGTATTTTGGAGTATTGCGGAGTATTGCAGAGTATTGCAGAGTATTTTGGAGTATTGCGGAGTATTTTGGAGTATTGCAGAGTATTGTGGAGTATTGTGGGGTATTGCAGAGTATTGCAGAGTATTGCAGAGTATTGCGGAGTATTGCAGAGTATTTTGGAGTATTGCGGAGTATTGTGGAGTATTGTGGGGTATTGCAGAGTATTGCAGAGTATTGCGGAGTATTGCAGAGTATTTTGGAGTATTGCGGAGTATTGTGGAGTATTGCGGAGTATTGCAGAGTATTGCGGAATATTGCAGAGTATTGTGGAGTATTGCAGAGTATTTTGGAGTATTTTGGAGTATCGTGGGGTATTGCAGAGTATTAATTAATGTGTGTGAATGCGCTACTCTTATACCTACACCACTCAGCATTTTACATTACTTTCCTATTACTGTGTCAAAAAAATTATATCATGAAACAATATCCCATAAAGTATACCACTTACAATACCATGTATACAAATCACCAATATAAACCAAAGCATAAATCAAAATAGCTGACATGTACGATACACATCACAAAGTCCTTGTGCAAAAAGGTACAAAATCTTCTATTAATTGCTGTGATTATAATTCTTAATGTGCTCCTGTGTATCTTCTATTTTCATATGTGACTTAGTGACACACCACCACCTTATAGATCGGCCACTCACCAGATACTTTTAAATGATGTTATTCGATCGCGTGGTCCGCCTGTATGCGATGTGTGTAACCTCCGCGTTCGGCTTGCACTCCACCCCTCGTTCCCATTCGTATCTCCACCAGCTACGGACGTTTCCGTTCACCTGGTACAAAAATCTCCCAGCAGCATATCTCAGGAAGCATACTATGATGCGAAACGCGTAGAGGGAACGAGGGGTGGAGTGCAAGCCAAACGCGGAGGTTACACACATCGAATAACATCCGTCCTTAACTGCTGGAATAGCTTAGTGCCGGCTCGAGGGCACTTTTAAATGTGAGTGTACACTTTTTGTATTTTATATAATAAAAAGTTTTAAACGCATTGCGCAATGATCGTTGTCCAAATACTTTGCATGAGGAAAATCAAAGCTCATGCATAGCCGGTGAGGAGCGACAATAAGGTGGAGTGGTTATCCCATTAATGAACCAAAGGCGCATCATTTAAGAAGTATCTGGTGAGTGGCTGATCTATAAGGTGGTGGTGTGTCACTAAGTCACATATGAAAATAGAAGATACACAGGAGCACGTTAGGAATTATAATCACTAGCGTTAAGAGTGCACTATACCCCAAAAAAGCTATTTAAAATGGACAGGACGGTAGACCCTCAGCATGATGGGGACCTTATTCACTTCCTGTGGAGATGCCCGAAGCTCCACCGATATTGGAGGGAGGTGATGGGTACGCTCAATGAGGTATTTCAAACGAAGGTCCCCATGGACCCCATGTGTTGTATAGTGGGGGTCCTGGAGGATGAGATCCCTGAAGAATTGGTCAGGGTCGCGTTCTCCAGAGCTTTATTCCAGGCCAGGAAACTTGTACTCATGGGTTGGAAGTCTGTGGGGCCACCTACTAGTCGCACCTGGGTGGAACACATGGGACAAACCCTCATAAGGGAAAAGTATATATATCAACACAGAGGGTGCCCTACCAGGTTTGAACGAATTTGGTCCAACTGGCTGTACACGCCAGGTCTAAGCCCGAGAGAGCTGGTGATGTCCAGGCTCCTACAATCTCTGTAAACATAACGAGGGGATGCAGGATAGTATGTATAATATAAGCTGTGCGGGCGGGGGGGTGGGGGGTGGAGATGGGAAAAGGTGAATTTTTGTTGGCAGGAGAAATGCAGTGGGATGGATAGCCAAGTTGAAATGTATGTATGTACATGCACAGAATCTGTTATGACAAATCTTATGTAATTGCAAACCGAGTGACGATTATTGCTGGATAATATGTGAATGTTCAATAAAACCTTTTTTGATTTAAAAAAAGAATTATAATCACAGCAATTAATAGAAGATTTTGTACCTTTTTGCACAAGGACTTTGTGATGTGTATCGTACATGTCAGCTATTTTGATTTATGTCTTGGTTTATATTGGTGATTTGTATACATGGTATACTTTATGGGATATCGTTTCATGATATAATTTTTTTGACACAGTAATAGGAAAGTAATGTAAAATGGTGAGTGGTGTAGGTATATGAGTAGCGCATTCACACACATTAATTATAAATCTTAGCCCATTCTAATGAATGGTTTTCTTGAGTGAAGCAACTCTGACAGGGTTTAAAGGGCAATTGAGTGAATAGTGTTTTTGCGCCGGTGACACATTGATTTACATTTATATTGCAGAGTATTGCAGAGTATTGCGGGGTATTGCAGAGTATTGCAGAGTATTGCGGAGTATTGCAGAGTATTGCGGAGTATTGCGGAGTATTGCGGAGTATTGTGGAGTATTGCGGAGTATTGTGGAGTATTGTGGAGTATTGTGGAGTATTGCAGAGTATTGCAGAGTATTGCGGAGTATTGCGGAGTATTGCGGAGTATTGCAGAGTATTGCGGAGTATTGCGGAGTATTGCGGAGTATTGCAAAGTATTGCAGAGTATTGCGGAGTATTGTGGAGTATTGCAGAGTATTGCAGAGTATTGCGGAGTATTGCGGAGTATTGCGGAGTATTGCAGAGTATTGCGGAGTATTGCGGAGTATTGTGGAGTATTGCAGAGTATTGCAGAGTATTGCGGAGTATTGCAGAGTATTGCAGAGTATTGCGGAGTATTGCGGAGTATTGCAGAGTATTGCGGAGTATTGCGGAGTATTGCGGAGTATTGCAAAGTATTGCGGAGTATTGCGGAGTATTGTGGAGTATTGCGGAGTATTGCAGAGTATTGCAGAGTATTGCGGAGTATTGTGGAGTATTGCAGAGTATTGCGGAGTATTGCAGAGTATTGCGGAGTATTGCAGAGTATTGCGGAGTATTGTGGAGTATTGCAGAGTATTGCGGAGTATTGCAGAGTATTGCGGAGTATTGCAAAGTATTGCGGAGTATTGCGGAGTATTGTGGAGTATTGCAGAGTATTGCAGAGTATTGCGGAGTATTGCAGAGTATTGCAGAGTATTGCGGAGTATTGCGGAGTATTGCAGAGTATTGCGGAGTATTGCGGAGTATTGCGGAGTATTGCAAAGTATTGCGGAGTATTGCGGAGTATTGTGGAGTATTGCGGAGTATTGCAGAGTATTGCAGAGTATTGCGGAGTATTGTGGAGTATTGCAGAGTATTGCGGAGTATTGCAGAGTATTGCGGAGTATTGCGGAGTATTGTGGAGTATTGTGGAGTATTGCGGAGTATTGCGGAGTATTGCAGAGTATTGCAGAGTATTGCGGAGTATTGTGGAGTATTGCAGAGTATTGCGGAGTATTGCAGAGTATTGCGGAGTATTGCAGAGTATTGCGGAGTATTGCGGAGTATTGTGGAGTATTGCAGAGTATTGCGGAGTATTGCAGAGTATTGCAGAGTATTGCGGAGTATTGTGGAGTATTGTGGAGTATTGCAGAGTATTGTGGAGTATTGCAGAGTATTGTGGAGTATTGCAGAGTATTGTGGGGTATTGCAGAGTATTGCGGAGTATTGCGGAGTATTGTGGAGTATTGCAGAGTATTGTGGAGTATTGCAGAGTATTGTGGGGTATTGCAGAGTATTGCAGAGTATTGCAGAGTATTGCGGAGTATTGTGGAGTATTGCAGAGTATTGTGGGGTATTGCGGGGTATTGCAGAGTATTGCGGAGTATTGTGGAGTATTGCAGAGTATTGTGGGGTATTGCAGAGTATTGTGGGGTATTGCAGAGTAGTGCAGGGTATTGCAGAGTATTGCAGAGTATTGCGGAGTATTGCAGAGTATTGCGGAGTATTGCGGAGTATTGCGGAGTATTGTGGAGTATTGCGGAGTATTGTGGAGTATTGTGGAGTATTGTGGAGTATTGCAGAGTATTGCAGAGTATTGCGGAGTATTGCGGAGTATTGCGGAGTATTGCAGAGTATTGCGGAGTATTGCGGAGTATTGCGGAGTATTGCAAAGTATTGCAGAGTATTGCGGAGTATTGTGGAGTATTGCAGAGTATTGCAGAGTATTGCGGAGTATTGCGGAGTATTGCGGAGTATTGCAGAGTATTGCGGAGTATTGCGGAGTATTGTGGAGTATTGCAGAGTATTGCAGAGTATTGCGGAGTATTGCAGAGTATTGCAGAGTATTGCGGAGTATTGCGGAGTATTGCAGAGTATTGCGGAGTATTGCGGAGTATTGCGGAGTATTGCAAAGTATTGCGGAGTATTGCGGAGTATTGTGGAGTATTGCGGAGTATTGCAGAGTATTGCAGAGTATTGCGGAGTATTGTGGAGTATTGCAGAGTATTGCGGAGTATTGCAGAGTATTGCGGAGTATTGCAGAGTATTGCGGAGTATTGTGGAGTATTGCAGAGTATTGCGGAGTATTGCAGAGTATTGCGGAGTATTGCAAAGTATTGCGGAGTATTGCGGAGTATTGTGGAGTATTGCAGAGTATTGCAGAGTATTGCGGAGTATTGCAGAGTATTGCAGAGTATTGCGGAGTATTGCGGAGTATTGCAGAGTATTGCGGAGTATTGCGGAGTATTGCGGAGTATTGCAAAGTATTGCGGAGTATTGCGGAGTATTGTGGAGTATTGCGGAGTATTGCAGAGTATTGCAGAGTATTGCGGAGTATTGTGGAGTATTGCAGAGTATTGCGGAGTATTGCAGAGTATTGCGGAGTATTGCGGAGTATTGTGGAGTATTGTGGAGTATTGCGGAGTATTGCGGAGTATTGCAGAGTATTGCAGAGTATTGCGGAGTATTGTGGAGTATTGCAGAGTATTGCGGAGTATTGCAGAGTATTGCGGAGTATTGCGGAGTATTGCGGAGTATTGCGGAGTATTGTGGAGTATTGCAGAGTATTGCGGAGTATTGCAGAGTATTGCAGAGTATTGCGGAGTATTGTGGAGTATTGTGGAGTATTGCAGAGTATTGTGGAGTATTGCAGAGTATTGTGGAGTATTGCAGAGTATTGTGGGGTATTGCAGAGTATTGCGGAGTATTGCGGAGTATTGTGGAGTATTGCAGAGTATTGTGGAGTATTGCAGAGTATTGTGGGGTATTGCAGAGTATTGCAGAGTATTGCAGAGTATTGCGGAGTATTGTGGAGTATTGCAGAGTATTGTGGGGTATTGCGGGGTATTGCAGAGTATTGCGGAGTATTGTGGAGTATTGCAGAGTATTGTGGGGTATTGCAGAGTATTGTGGGGTATTGCAGAGTAGTGCAGGGTATTGCAGAGTATTGCAGGGCATTGCAGGGTATTAGAGTATGGAGGGATGGCTGAGCATGGATGGATGGATGGATGGATGTGAATGTAATTGTCACAGAGCAGTGCTGTGGGCACTACAGATCCAACCCACAGCGCTGCTGCCATCCGATCTCTCCCTCTCTCCTCTCACACTGTACCGATCGGTACAGAGAGGGGAGGGAAGAACCGGCCTCATGACATGACGCTGGTTGGATTACATGTGATCACTCAGTCCTTTGACGGAGAGATCACATTGTAAACGGCCGTGATCCGTGATGCACTGTGTCCTCTGGACCCGGAGATCACGGATATTCTCGGGTGCGCGCCCCAGGGGGTGCGCGAGAGCGGGATTCTGGGAGGACGTTCATGGATGCCCTCCCAGAATAAGCCGCCTGCGCTGTAGCTGTCTTTCGGCTATGTCTGCGGCTTTCTTGCACACCCGTGCGGCATAGTGCAACCAAATGCATGCTGGAAGGTCTCGAGTACACAAAGACACTATACTGAGATTCACATACTATTCAGGGATGGTGGTGCCTCTTATTGACACTGTCACCTATCCACACCAACTACTATATAGCAAGGCAATAACTTCTCTGCAGGATGTGGAAACCTTGCAAGATGATCTGAACAAATGAATGGGGCGGGCAACTACATGGCAAATGAGGTTCAATGTAGAAAAATGTAAATCTGAATGCAATCTATAGACTGGGGGGAGAACCTCTGGGGGGATCTAGGATGGAAAAGGACCTGGGGGTCCTAGTAGATGATTGGCTCAGCAATGACATGCAATGCCAAGCTGCTGCTAACAAAGCAAACAGAATATTGGCATTAAAAAGGGATCAACTCCAGAGATAAAACGATAATTCTCCCGCTCTACAAGACTCTGGTCCGGCTGCACCTGGAGTATGCTGTCCAGTTCTGGGCACCAGTCCTCAGGAGGAATGTACTGGAAATGGAGCGAGTACAAAGAAGGGCAACAAAGCTAATAAAAGGGTCTGGAGGATCTTAGTTATGAGGAAAGGTTGTGAGCTCTGAACTTATTCTCTCTGGAGAAGAGATGCTTGAGAGGGGATATGATTTCAATTTACAAATACCGGACTGGTGACCCCACAATATACAATACCGGACTGGTGACCCCACAATAGGGAGAACTTTTTCGCAGAAGAGAGTTTAACAAGACTCGCAGCCACTCATTAAAATTAGAAGAAAAGAAGTTTAACCTTAAACTACGTAGAGGGTTCTTTACTGTAAGAGCGGCAAGGATGTGGAATTCCCTTCCACAGGTGGTGGTCTCAGCGGGGAGCATTGATAGCTTCAAGAAACTATTAGATAATCACCTGAATGACCGCAACATACAGGGATATACAATGTAATACTGACATATAATCACACATAGGTTGGACTTGATGGACTTGTGTCTTTTTTCAACCTCACCTACTATGTAACTATACTGAGAGAGACTCACACATAGCAACAGAAAATGAAGGGATCCACGGACAGAAACCAAAGGGAATTTAACTGCACAGCCAGAGGGAAACACTGAGAACAAAGACGGGATCAAACAACACCCAGAAACAGCAAACGTCAGAAGAACAGGGGAGGTCCGGCTTCAGCGCGGAGACACGTTGCTCAAACACTAAGCCACAGGTGCAAAGGCTCAATAATACCAATGTTCCGGGTGGATTAGCAGCAGTGTTGCCAACCGTCAGTATTATTTTTACTGGCAGACAGTAAAAAAATGGGCACTTTTCTCCTGCCAGTAAATGCCAGTAACAGGAAAAGGTTGCCAGTAAAAAATATGGCTGTGACTTTTGGTGGAGACCATCCGAGTGCCTGCTACCGTGTGTCCGGGTGGGTCTGGCAGAGGTGGTGCCATATTGTGTGAAGTCATAGTGGAAGGGAGCTGAGTGGAGTGGCTGGAGCCTTGTGTGCGGGTCTACGGGACAGGAGCAAGGCAAGCTGGGAGCGGGACTGTTAGTGCTGTTTAGACTGCAGTGGACTGCAGATGAGACATAAAACTATCCTCTATTTTGTAGATGCTATAACTGTTGCGCAAACCAATCAATAAACGCTTATTGCGATTTTTAAAAAATTTTTTTTACCAAAAATATGTAGAAGAATATGCCTAAAGTGAGGAAAAAAATTTTTTTTTTATATTTTTTTTGAGGGGGGATAATTATTATAGCAAAAATTAAAAAATTTTGCGTTTTTTTTTTTTTCAAAATTGTCGCTATTTTTTTGTTTATAGCGCAAAAAATAAAAACCGCAGAGGTGATCAAATACCACCAAAAGAAAGCTCTATTTGTTGGGGGGGGGGGGAATTTTGTTTGGGAGCCGTGTTGCACGACCGTACCATTGTCAATTAAATCGACGCAGCGCCGAATCGCAAAAAAAGTGCTCTGGTCTTTGGCCAGCCAAATGGTCCGGGGGGGCTGAAGTGGTTAAAGGCCCTGCTTCTGAGCCCCTTTCCTGTCTGAATAATGTGTCCGGGTTTCAGGTGGAATGAAAACCTGGACACATGATTCAAAACCCCCAAACTGTCCGGGTTGAATCTCAGACAGGTGGCAACCCTAGTCACAAGCACCTGTGTGAATGAGCCCCAATATCTCATTTACCTGTATTTATTAACTCAATACAGTTTTATCTTTTACATGTAGCAAGAATTTTTTTATGGGGGGGGGCTGTCAGGTAGACATGTGCACAGCCCAAAAATTTGTTAATTTTCGTTTTCGTTTCATTAGTTTATTTATTTTTTTCGTTTTTCAGGTTATTCGTTGTGATCGCGATTCGTAAATTTGTTCATACATAAATTCGTAAATGCGTTCATTCGTACATTTGTACATTCGTAAATTCGGACATTCGTTCATTCGAACATTCGTACATTTTTACATTTGTACATTCGTAAATTCGTACATTTGTAAAATCCAAAAACCCGAAAATTCAAAAATCTGAAAATAGTAACTAACTATTAAATTATAGGTATTGTAATTTCCTTTCAAATTTGACTGTTAGTGAACGTAACGAATACGAATTAATCCGAAGTTACGAATTATCCCAAATGAATGCTGCATCTAAACAAATGGAACGGAACAAATTAATAATAAATAATAATAATAAAACTTTGTTATTATTATTATTGTTACTTATTATTATTAATTCATAATCCATTTCGTTTTTTCGGATCATTCATAACTTCGGATAAATTTGTATGTGTTACGTTCACTAACAGCCAAATTTGAAAGTAAATTACAATACCTATAATTTAAAAGTTACTAGTAATTACTAATAGTTAAGTTATTATTAGTTAACTATTATTTCAGATTTCAGAATTGTGGAATTTACAAATTTACGAATTCACTCATTTACTAATGTACAAATGTACAAATGCCCAATTTTATCGAATTTACGAATATTCGGAAAAAATTCGTTAAACGGGTTTTCGTTAATTCGGATATTCCCGAATTAACGAACTTGTCGAAATTCGTTAAAAAACTAATTCGGAACGAAACAAATTGCACATGCCTACTGTCAGGTAGGCTGTGCGTTTTTTCTAATAGCAGCCTTGCTCCTGCGGACACCCCCCCCCCCCATCCTCAGCCTTTAAATGTCACCTTCCTATGCTGTGGGGGCTCATAGGCTTGAATTAAAGAACAGTTGCCTTTTGAAACGCGTTGTTACTAATCAATATTTCACTCCAGTGTTTGTATTGACTTTATGTTCTATGTGTCATCTTTCCTTTTCTCCTATTTAGTGTTGAGCTGAGCTGCTGAACTGTCCTTATTGTTACCCTCTCTATTGCCGTGTCTCATCACGGAATGTAGCAAAGAATTGTCCATTACTGTTGTCCTTGGATGGTGTACAGAGTGATGATGATGATGTTGATGATGTTAATGGCGGTATTCTTTATGTCAGTCCTTAGCAATATTGCTCATTATAGGCGCATCTCTGCGTTTTCCTATCTTATTCACTGTTTTCAGTCTATGAAGGTCAAAAAGAAAAGTAATAATAATAATAATAATAATAATAATAGGCTACTGTAAATATTACAGTGACTTTAAGCATCACCATCCACAACATGCCCACTCCACACGTCCGTTGCTTTCGCTAAGCTTTCTCATCCATCTATGTATTAACCACTTGCTGGCTTTTTCTGCCACTTTTATTTTACAAGCTTAAATCAGTAATTTTTTTTGCTAGAAAATTACTTAACCCCTTGCTTACCGGGCACCTAAACCCCCCCCCCCCCCCCCCACCCGCCCAGACCAATTTTCAGCTTTTAGCGCTGTCGCATTTTGAGTGACAATTACGCGGTCATACAACACTGTACACATATGAAATCTTTATCCTTTTTTCCCCACAAATAGAGCTTTCTTTGTTCTTTGGGTTTTTTTATTTTTTGTTAAACAAATTAAAAAAGACCGAATTTTATAAAAAAAAAAAAAAAAAAATACAAAACAGTTTTAAATTTTGTTAATAAATTTTGCAAACAGGTCATTTTTCTCCTTCATTGATGTACGCTGATGAGGCTGCTCTGATGGGCACTGATAGGCTGCACTGATGGGCACTGATAGGCACTGATAGGCTGCACTGATAGGCATCGATAGGCTGCATTGATGGGCACTGATAAGGCGACACTGATGGGCACTAATATGCAGCACTGGTGGGCACTGACAGGTGGCATTGGTGGGCACTGATAGGTGGCAGTGATGGGCACTGATGGGTGGCACTGATGGGAGGCACTGAAGGGCGGCACTGAAGGGCATTGATAGGTGGCACTGAAGGGCACTAATAGGTGGCTCTGATAGGTGGCAGTGATGGGCACTGATGGGTGGCAGTGATGGACACTGATCGGCACTGGTAGGTGACACTGATAGGCAGCACAGCTAGGTGGCACTGATTGGCACCACTGGTGAGCATTGATAGGTGGCACTCGTGGGCTTTGATAGGTGGCACTGATTTCTTTCACTTATGTACTGGTGGGCACTGATTCGTTGCACTGGCAAGCGGTACTGGTGGGCACATATGAGGCGGCTTCACCTCTTCCTCTTCGGGACCGAAGGTCCTTCCATAGAAGCTGGTAATCGGCTTTTCTTTCTCCTTGCGCTGGCCACGCCTTCAGGGGGAGTGGCCAGCTTGCAAAGGAGAGGACGTCTATTGACGCCCTCCCGGCAAAGCAGATCCGCGCTGTAGCCGTCATTCGGCTATAGCGCGGATCTGAAGGAGTTAAACCCCCCCCCCCCCAAACATTATACATGTATTTATTTTTAAAAAAAAATTTTTTAGCAGAGACCCTGAGGAATAAAATGGCGACCGTTGCAATTTTTTTATCTCACTTTTTATATCACTTGGCATTTGCCCAGGCAATTTTTTGCCAAAAAATACTGGTTAATAAATATAAAATAAATAATAAATAAAATTTAAAAAAAAAAAACACAAAAGTTACCCCAAGGTGATGTTACGCAGAGTAAATAGATACTCAACATGTCACGCGTTTTTAAAATTGCGCGGGCTCGTGGAATGGCGACAAACTACGCTACTTAAAAATCTCCATAGGCGACAGTTTCAATGCCTTTACAGGTTACCCGTTTAGTGGTACAGAGGAGGTCTAGCTCTAGAATTATTCCTCTCGCTCTCAAACATTTGCGGCGATGCCTCACATGTGTGGTGTGAACACCGTTTACATATGCGGGCGCGACTTACGTATGAGTTCACTTCTACGCACGAGGATGCAGGGATGAAAATCTCTTCTTTACCTTCAAAAGCAAAAGATCCAAAAAATAAAAATAAAAATACATTTTGGATCTTTCGGTTTAAAAAAAAAAAAAAAATTCTTCCAGCCTGGACCGGAAGTGATGGAAAGGGGACTGCCGCTCCAAAAAGCTCCGAACCTTTAGGGAAACGCCCACCCTATGATGAACTCGCAGGCGCTGGCTCTGCACAAACTTGGAAGAAGAAAAAGAAATCCTGGACGGCCGCACACCACTCAAGGCATCATTATTGTTGAAATAAAATCCAATACTGTATCTTCATGTACAAAAGAGACAAGGACAAACAGCTGACGCGTTTCACACCAGACTATGGTGCTTACTCATAGTCGGCAGCTATGAGTAAGCACCATAGTCTGGTGTGAAACGCGTCAGCTGTTTGTCCTTGTCTCTTTTGTGCATGAAGATACTGTATTGGATTTTATTTCAACAACAAAGATGCCTTCAGCGGTGTGCGGCCGTCCAGGATTTCTTTTTCTTGTTTCCAAGCCTGGACCGGAAGTGATGTCATGACATCCCTTGGGTCCTCCAGGGCCATAGAGGCGATCAAAGAGTGTTAAATCAAGGGAGCAGGCGGCTGCACCGTCGGACCGTTTCTTGGGCGAACCAGCGGGAACGGTAAGCCTGAGAAGTACCGGCAAGCGACGGGAAGCGGGGACGTCCCCTCCCGCTGCTTCGGAAACAGTTCCAGCGGCTCAAGAGTAGGGATGAGCTTCGTGTTCGAGTCGAACCCATGTTCGACTTGAACATCGGCTGTTCGGTCGTTCGCCGAATTGCGAACGATATGGGCCGTTCGCGCCAAATTCGTGTGGCGCGTCACGGCCCATAATTCACTGCGGCATCGCAGTGCATTGCTGGCTGATGATTGGCCAAGCATGCACTATGACCCGCATGCTTGGCCAATCACAGCGCCGTCAGTAGAGAGAGCTGTAATTGGCCAAAGCCAGGGTGGCTTTGGCCAATTATGGCTCAGGGGATTTAGTACACACCCCACACTATATAAGGCCGCCTGCACGGCGGCCCTGTGTAGTGTGTGTTCCGGTGTGCTGAGCGATAGAGAGAGAGAGAGACAGTGTCATTTGATTTGAGTTAGATAGATTAGGCAGAACAGTCAGTCAGTTAGCTGCACTTACAGTGTATTGTGTATATATATGCATCCCAGGTGTTGCATATATATATATACACTGTATTCAGTTTAGCTAGATCCGTTCCTGTTATCTTCTATCTAGACTATTTACATTTAGTGCAGTGTGTCCTGCTCACAGTGTTCAGCTAGATCCGTTCCTGCTATTTACATTCAGTGCAGTGCGTCCTGCTCACAGTGTTCAGCTAGATCCGTTCCTGGTATTTACATTTAGTGCAGTGCGTCCTGCTCACAGTGTTCAGCTAGATCCGTTCCTGCTATTTACATTCAGTGCAGTGCGTCCTGCTCACAGTGTTCAGCTAGATCCGTTCCTGGTATTTACATTTAGTGCAGTGCGTCCTGCTCACAGTGTTCAGCTAGATCCGTTCCTGCTATTTACATTCAGTGCAGTGCGTCCTGCTCACAGTGTTCAGCTAGATCCGTTCCTGCTATTTACATTCAGTGCAGTGCGTCCTGCTCACAGTGTTCAGCTAGATCCGTTCCTGGTATTTACATTTAGTGCAGTGCGTCCTGCTCACAGTGTTCAGCTAGATCCGTTCCTGCTATTTACATTCAGTGCAGTGCGTCCTGCTCACAGTGTTCAGCTAGATCCGTTCCTGGTATTTACATTTAGTGCAGTGCGTCCTGCTCACAGTGTTCAGCTAGATCCGTTCCTGCTATTTACATTCAGTGCAGTGCGTCCTGCTCACAGTGTTCAGCTAGATCCGTTCCTGCTATTTACATTCAGTGCAGTGCGTCCTGCTCACAGTGTTCAGCTAGATCCGTTCCTGGTATTTACATTTAGTGCAGTGCGTCCTGCTCACAGTGTTCAGCTAGATCCGTTCCTGCTATTTACATTCAGTGCAGTGCGTCCTGCTCACAGTGTTCAGCTAGATCCGTTCCTGGTATTTACATTTAGTGCAGTGCGTCCTGCTCACAGTGTTCAGCTACATCCGTTCCTGCTATTTACATTCAGTGTAGTGCGTCCTGCTCACAGTGTTCAGCTAGATCCGTTCCTGCTATTTACATTCACTGCAGTGCGTCCTGCTCACAGTGTTCAGCTAGATCCGTTCCTGGTATTTACATTTAGTGCAGTGCGTCCTGCTCACAGTGTTCAGCTAGATCCGTTCCTGCTATTTACATTCAGTGCAGTGCGTCCTGCTCACAGTGTTCAGCTAGATCCGTTCCTGGTATTTACATTTAGTGCAGTGCGTCCTGCTCACAGTGTTCAGCTAGATCCGTTCCTGCTATTTATATTCAGTGCAGTGCGTCCTGCTCACAGTGTTCAGCTAGATCCGTTCCTGGTATTTACATTTAGTGCAGTGCGTCCTGCTCACAGTGTTCAGCTAGATCCGTTCCTGCTATTTACATTCAGTGCAGTGCGTCCTGCTCACAGTGTTCAGCTAGATCCGTTCCTGCTATTTACATTCAGTGCAGTGCGTCCTGCTCACAGTGTTCAGCTAGATCCGTTCCTGTTATCTTCCTACTGACAGGCAGGCTTGTCTGGTTACAGTATATAAAGCTACCTGAAGAAAATTACAGGTGTTCTTTTTGATCCTATTAGTACCACGGTCAGGCAGCTAGACTATTTACATTTAGTACAGTGTGTCCTGCTCACAGTGTTCAGCTAGATCCGTTCCTGTTATCTTCCTACTGACAGGCAGGCTTGTCTGGTTACAGTATATAAAGCTACCTTAAGAAAATTACAGGTGTTCTTTTTGATCCTATTAGTACCACGGTCAGGCAGCTAGACTATTTACATTTAGTACAGTGCGTCCTGCTCACAGTGTTCAGCTAGATCCGTTCTTGCTATTTACATTCAGTGCAGTGCGTCCTGCTCACAGTGTTCAGCTAGATCCGTTCCTGGTATTTACATTTAGTGCAGTGCGTCCTGCTCACAGTGTTCAGCTAGATCCGTTCCTGCTATTTACATTCAGTGCAGTGCGTCCTGCTCACAGTGTTCAGCTAGATCCGTTCCTGCTATTTACATTCAGTGCAGTGCGTCCTGCTCACAGTGTTCAGCTAGATCCGTTCCTGGTATTTACATTTAGTGCAGTGCGTCCTGCTCACAGTGTTCAGCTAGATCCGTTCCTGCTATTTACATTCAGTGCAGTGCGTCCTGCTCACAGTGTTCAGCTAGATCCGTTCCTGGTATTTACATTTAGTGCAGTGCGTCCTGCTCACAGTGTTCAGCTACATCCGTTCCTGCTATTTACATTCAGTGCAGTGCGTCCTGCTCACAGTGTTCAGCTAGATCCGTTCCTGCTATTTACATTCAGTGCAGTGCGTCCTGCTCACAGTGTTCAGCTAGATCCGTTCCTGCTATTTACATTTAGTGCAGTGCGTCCTGCTCACAGTGTTCAGCTAGATCCGTTCCTGCTATTTACATTCAGTGCAGTGCGTCCTGCTCACAGTGTTCAGCTAGATCCGTTCCTGGTATTTACATTTAGTGCAGTGCGTCCTGCTCACAGTGTTCAGCTAGATCCGTTCCTGCTATTTACATTCAGTGCAGTGCGTCCTGCTCACAGTGTTCAGCTAGATCCGTTCCTGGTATTTACATTTAGTGCAGTGCGTCCTGCTCACAGTGTTCAGCTAGATCCGTTCCTGCTATTTACATTCAGTGCAGTGCGTCCTGCTCACAGTGTTCAGCTAGATCCGTTCCTGCTATTTACATTCAGTGCAGTGCGTCCTGCTCACAGTGTTCAGCTAGATCCGTTCCTGTTATCTTCCTACTGACAGGCAGGCTTGTCTGGTTACAGTATATAAAGCTACCTGAAGAAAATTACAGGTGTTCTTTTTGATCCTATTAGTACCACGGTCAGGCAGCTAGACTATTTACATTTAGTACAGTGTGTCCTGCTCACAGTGTTCAGCTAGATCCGTTCCTGTTATCTTCCTACTGACAGGCAGGCTTGTCTGGTTACAGTATATAAAGCTACCTTAAGAAAATTACAGGTGTTCTATCCCAGCTTAGTGCAGCTACAGGCTAGGGATGAGCCGAACACCCCCCGGTTCGGTTCGCACCAGAACCCGCGAACGGACCGCAAGTTCGCACGAACGTTAGAACCCCATTGACGTCTATGGGACTCGAACGTTCGAAATCAAAAGTGCTCATTTTAAAGGCTAATTTGCATGGTATTGTCCTAAAAAGGGTTTGGGGACCCGGGTCCTACCCCAGGGGACATGTATCAATGCAAAAAAAACTTTTAAAAACGGCCGTTTTTTCGGGAGCAGTGATTTTAATGATGCTTAAAGTAAAAAAAAAAAAGTGAAATATTCCTTTAAATATCGTACCTGGGGGGTGTCTATAGTATGCCTGTAAAGTGACGCGTGTTTCCCATGTTTAGAACAGTCCCTGCACCAAATGTCATTTTTAAAGGAAAAAATCTCATTTAAAACTGCTTGCGGGTTTAATGTCATGTCGGGTCCTGGCAATATGGATGAAAATCAGTGAGACAAACGGCATGGGTACCCCCCAGTCCATTACCAGGCCCTTTGGGTCTTGTATGGATATTAAGGGGAACCCCGCACCCAAATTAAAATAAGGAAAGGTCCCTATATACTCTGAACAGCAGTATTCAGGCGGTGCAAACAAGACAGGGACTGTAGGTTTGTTGTTAAGTAGAATCTGTTTGTAATTTTGAACATTTTTAATGTGTTTAGCTCCAGCCAAAAAATCTTTTCTAAGCTTTTTGGAAAACATAGGGAAGGGTTATCACCCCTGTGACATTTGTTTTGCGTCTTTCCTCCTCTTCAGAAGATTTCACCTCACTTTTTTGTCCCAATGAAAAATGTTTTTGGAAAATTTGGGTTTTTTTGTGGAACAAGGATTGGAAAGCATCAGTGGAAAGGAGAAATTGTTTTCCCATATTAACTCTTACAGGAGAGAATTTCCCTTCCTTAGGGGTAGATTTCATCTCACTTCCTGTTGTCTCCTTCCGTTTGCAAGTAGGAGTCGTTTGTAAGTTAGATGTTTGAAAGTAGGGTCCTGCCCTATATACTCAGCAGAAATTTGGGCCTTAGGTGTTGCTGTGGCCAAAACACTGTAAGCCCTCACAGGGCCCTGCTGTGAAATATTAGATCAAGAATTGTAATTACATGCCCCTGTTGAACAGGAGCTGAAAAATTAGGCCTTAGGCACTGGTGCTGGTGCCACAACACTGCAACCCCTCACAGACACTCTAGTTGGAACGCAGGAACGAGCCCTGCTGCAAAGTATTGCATCAAAAATTGTAATTACACGCCCCTGTTAGACAGGGGCAGAAAAATTGGGTCTTAGGCACTGGTGCTGGTGCCACAAGACTGCAACCCCTCACAGACACTCTAGTTGAAACGCAGGAACAAGCCCTGCTGCAAAGTATTGCATCAAAAATTGTAATTACACGCCCCTGTTAGACAGGGGCTGAAAAATTGGGTCTTAGGCACTGGTGCTGGTGCCACAACACTGCAACCCCTCACAGACACTCTAGTTGGAATGCAGGAACGAGCCCTGCTGCAAAGTATTACATCAAAAATTGTAATTACACGCCCCTGTTAAACAGGGGCTGAAAAATTGTGCCTTAGGCACTGGTGGTGGCGCCCAGAACCAAAAATGTTCTTACAAGCTATCAGCGTGATGATTGAGGAGGAAGAGGATAATTACTCAGGGATAGTCACTCAGCATCAGCATAGGCAGTCTTTGAAGGGATCTGAGATTTCAAAAAAAATTATTCGGTTACATCTGCATCAGGTGCTTGGTAGCTGGTGGTGATCCAAGACTGATTCATTTTTATGAAGGTCAGCCGATCGACCGAGTCGGTGGACAGACGCACCCTGTGATCGGTTACCACGCCTCCAGCAGCACTGAATGTGCGTTCCGAAAGAACGCTGGATGCAGGACAGGCCAGTAGCTCAATTGCATACTGTGCAAGCTCTGGCCAGTGATCCATCCTCAAGACCCAGTAACCCAGAGGATTTTCGGTGGGAAAGGTGTCCAAGTCTGATCTTGCCCCTAGGTATTCCTGCACCATGTAAAACAGACGCTGGCGATGGTTGCTGGAACCGATCATACCTTGGGGCTGCGGACCAAAAAATTGTCTGAACGCATCGGTCAGACGGCCACCTTCTCCACCGCTCCTTCTTTGACTGACCGAAGCCTCAGCAACACGTTGTCCAGAAACAGGAGTTTGTAACCTCCCAGTCTCTGGGAACGCGTTGCACAGACCTTTCTGCAAGGCCTCCCGAAGATGTTTCATCCTCTGCTCCCTCTGCGATGGCAAGATAAGGTCCGCAACCTTACCCTTGTAACGTGGATCAAGGAGGGTTGCCAGCCAGTATTGGTCCTTCTCCTTGATACCACGAATACGAGGATCCTTACGCAGGCTTTGCAGGATCAGGGAGGCCATGCAGCGTAGGTTTGCTGAGGCATTCGGTCCGGAGTCCTCTGGGTCACTAAGGACAACAACGTCCGCAGCCACCTCCTCCCAGCCACGTACAAGTCCATGTGTTCCTTGGGACTGATCCCTTAAAGACTGCTGATGCTGAGTGCCAGGCTCCACCTCCATACTGACACAATCTTCCTCCTCCTCCTCCTCCTCCTCCTCGTCCTCTTCCTGTGTGATCGGCGGGCACGCAGGAACACTGTCTGGATAAAGGGGGCCTTGAGAGCTAAGGAAGTCCTCCTCTTCCTGCCTCTGTTCTGCCTCAAGTGCCCTGTCCATTATTCCACGCAGCGTGTGCTCCAACAGGTGGACAAGGGGGACAGTGTCACTGATGCATGCACTGTCAGTGCTCACCATCCTCGTGGCCTCCTCGAATGGTGACAGGACAGTGCATGCATCCCTGATCATGGCCCACTGGCGTGGGGAAAAAAAACCAAGGTCCCCTGACCCTGTCCTGGTGCCATAGTCGCACAGGTACTCATTGATGGCCCTCTGCTGCGTGTGCAGCCGCTGCAGCATGGCCAACGTCGAGTTCCACCTGGTGGGCATGTCACAGATTAGGCGGTTCTTGGGCAGGTTAAACTCCTTTTGGAGGTCCGTCAGCCGAGCACTGGCATTATATGACCGGCGGAAATGCACAGAGACTTTCCTGGCCTGCCTCAGGACATCCTGTAAGCCCGGGTACCTGCCCAAGAACCGCTGCACCACCAAGTTAAGGACGTGAGCCAAACAGGGCACATGGGTCAGTTGTCCCTGTCGGAGGGCAGAGAGGAGGTTGGTGCCATTGTCGCAAACCACCATTCCTGCCTTAAGTTGGCGTGGCGTCAACCACCTCTGAACCTGCCCCTGCAGAGCTGACAGAACCTCTGCCCCAGTGTGGCTCCTGTCCCCCAAGCACACCAGCTCAAGCACCGCATGGCATCTTTTGGCCTGCGTACTTGCGTAGCCCCTTGAACGCCTACGGAGCACCGTTGGTTCCGAGGAAGAGGCCATGGAGGAAGAAGAAGAGGAGGGGGTGGAGGAGAGAGGTGTGTCACAATCAGCATTTTGGAGGCGTGGTGGCGGAACAACCTCCAACACTACTGCACCTTGTCCTGCATCCTTCCCAGCTGCCAGCAGAGTCACCCAATGCGCCGTGAAACTTAAGTAACGTCCCTGTCCATGCCTGCTGGACCATGAGTCAGCGGTAATATGCACCTTACCGCTGACCGCCCTGTCCAGCGAGGCATGGACATTGCCTTCCACATGCCGGTAGAGAGCCGGAATCGCCTTCCGTGAGAAAAAGTGGCGTTTGGGTACCTGCCACTGAGGAACCGCACATTCCACAAACTCACGGAAGGGGGCAGAGTCTACCAACTGAAAAGGCAGCAGTTGAAGTGCTAGCAATTTTGCCAAGCTAGCATTCAACCGCTGGGCATGTGGATGGCTGGGAGCAAACTTCTTTCGGCGGTGCAGCAGCTGGGGCAGGGAAATTTGCCTGGTACAATCTGACGTCGGTGTACCAAAAGCAGATTGCCCACAAGTACTTGGCTGTGACACACCTAATTCTACACCTTCATTCCTCTCACTGCAGGTCGCAGAGAGGACTGAAGGTCTAGTGGGGTTGGAAATCTCAGCTGATGAGGAGCAAGGAGAGATCGTCTTTGTTCTTTGGTGTGGGTCTTTTAGATACGCTTGCCAACGAACTGCATGGCAGGTCAACATATGTCTGGTCAAGCATGTGGTACCCAAGCGGGAGATGTTTTGGCCACGCGAGATACGCTTGAGACATATGTTGCAAATAGCAGCGGTGCGATCTGATGCACTCGTCTCAAAAAAGGCCCACACCAAAGAACTTTTTGAATAACGCGCAGAGACTGCAGCGCCCTGCACATGTGGAGCTTTGGGGTGTGATGCAGTCAATGTGCTGCCCTTAGGCTGGCCCCTGGAGGGCATCCTGCCTAGTTGGTGATGTGCCACCTCCTCCTCCTCCTCCTCCTCCTCCTCCTCTCTCCTATCAGGCACCCACGTTGAGTCAGTGACCTCATCATCCCCTCCCTCCTCATCACTGGAGCAAACCTGGCAGTATGCTGCAGCAGGGGGAGCATGACTGCCAGATTGCTGTCCTTCTTGGGCACCCCCTCTGTCCGTGCTCATGTTACTGCCTTCATTGAGCTCAGTATCATCATCAGAGCCTTCCAAACGCTGGGCATCCTCCTGGAGCATGTACCCAACACTGTGGTCAAACAGTTCGAGGGAATCCTCATGAGGACATGGTGGAGCTAGGGAAGGAGTCACTGATGACATTGAGCTGAGGGAAGAGGCCGCTGCTTTGCCAGACAAAGCACCCTGGGCATGGGTGAGAGAGGATGAGGAGGATGAGGACGGCTTGGTCATCCACTCGACCAAGTCTTCCGCATGTTGCGGCTCAACACGGCCAGCTGCCGAAAAAAAGGCCAAGCGTGTCCCATGGCCACGTGCTGATGAGGATGCACCGTCTCCACGACCAGCACTAGACACAGAGCCTGCTTGCCCTCTCTTATTGGCTTGTGACTGTCTGCCTCTCCTTCTTGGCCTTCCAGACATACTAATGGCCTGTAGCTGCACTAAGCTGGGATAGAACACCTGTAATTTTCTTCAGGTAGCTTTATATACTGTAACCAGACAAGCCTGCCTGTCAGTAGGAAGATAACAGGAACGGATCTAGCTGAACACTGTGAGCAGGACGTACTGCACTAAATGTATATAGCAGGAACGGATCTAGCTGAACACTGTGAGCAGGACGCACTGCACTGAATGTAAATACCAGGAACGGATCTAGCTGAACACTGTGAGCAGGACGCACTGCACTGAATGTAAATAGCAAGAACGGATCTAGCTGAACACTGTGAGCAGGACGCACTGCACTGAATGTAAATAGTCTAGCTGCCTGACCGTGGTACTAATAGGATCAAAAAGAACACCTGTAATTTTCTTAAGGTAGCTTTATATACTGTAACCAGACAAGCCTGCCTGTCAGTAGGAAGATAACAGGAACGGATCTAGCTGAACACTGTGAGCAGGACACACTGTACTAAATGTAAATAGTCTAGCTGCCTGACCGTGGTACTAATAGGATCAAAAAGAACACCTGTAATTTTCTTCAGGTAGCTTTATATACTGTAACCAGACAAGCCTGCCTGTCAGTAGGAAGATAACAGGAACGGATCTAGCTGAACACTGTGAGCAGGACGTACTGCACTAAATGTATATAGCAGGAACGGATCTAGCTGAACACTGTGAGCAGGACGCACTGCACTGAATGTAAACAGCAGGAACGGATGTAGCTGAACACTGTGAGCAGGACGCACTGCACTGAATGTAAATAGCAGGAACGGATCTAGCTGAACACTGTGAGCAGGACGCACTGCACTGAATGTAAATAGCAGGAACGGATCTAGCTGAACACTGTGAGCAGGACGCACTGCACTAAATGTAAATACCAGGAACGGATCTAGCTGAACACTGTGAGCAGGACGCACTGCACTGAATGTAAATAGCAGGAACGGATCTAGCTGAACACTGTGAGCAGGACGCACTGCACTAAATGTAAATACCAGGAACGGATCTAGCTGAACACTGTGAGCAGGACGCACTGCACTGAATGTAAATAGCAGGAACGGATCTAGCTGAACACTGTGAGCAGGACGCACTGCACTAAATGTAAATACCAGGAACGGATCTAGCTGAACACTGTGAGCAGGACGCACTGCACTGAATGTAAATAGCAGGAACGGATCTAGCTGAACACTGTGAGCAGGACGCACTGCACTAAATGTAAATACCAGGAACGGATCTAGCTGAACACTGTGAGCAGGACGTACTGCACTGAATGTAAATACCAGGAACGGATCTAGCTGAACACTGTGAGCAGGACGCACTGCACTGAATGTAAATAGTCTAGCTGCCTGACCGTGGTACTAATAGGATCAAAAAGAACACCTGTAATTTTCTTAAGGTAGCTTTATATACTGTAACCAGACAAGCCTGCCTGTCAGTAGGAAGATAACAGGAACGGATCTAGCTGAACACTGTGAGCAGGACACACTGTACTAAATGTAAATAGTCTAGCTGCCTGACCGTGGTACTAATAGGATCAAAAAGAACACCTGTAATTTTCTTAAGGTAGCTTTATATACTGTAACCAGACAAGCCTGCCTGTCAGTAGGAAGATAACAGGAACGGATCTAGCTGAACACTGTGAGCAGGACACACTGTACTAAATGTAAATAGTCTAGCTGCCTGACCGTGGTACTAATAGGATCAAAAAGAACACCTGTAATTTTCTTAAGGTAGCTTTATATACTGTAACCAGACAAGCCTGCCTGTCAGTAGGAAGATAACAGGAACGGATCTAGCTGAACACTGTGAGCAGGACACACTGTACTAAATGTAAATAGTCTAGCTGCCTGACCGTGGTACTAATAGGATCAAAAAGAACACCTGTAATTTTCTTAAGGTAGCTTTATATACTGTAACCAGACAAGCCTGCCTGTCAGTAGGAAGATAACAGGAACGGATCTAGCTGAACACTGTGAGCAGGACACACTGTACTAAATGTAAATAGTCTAGCTGCCTGACCGTGGTACTAATAGGATCAAAAAGAACACCTGTAATTTTCTTCAGGTAGCTTTATATACTGTAACCAGACAAGCCTGCCTGTCAGTAGGAAGATAACAGGAACGGATCTAGCTGAACACTGTGAGCAGGACGTACTGCACTAAATGTATATAGCAGGAACGGATCTAGCTGAACACTGTGAGCAGGACGCACTGCACTGAATGTAAATAGCAGGAACGGATCTAGCTGAACACTGTGAGCAGGACGCACTGCACTGAATGTAAATAGCAGGAACGGATCTAGCTGAACACTGTGAGCAGGACGCACTGCACTGAATGTAAATAGCAGGAACGGATCTAGCTGAACACTGTGAGCAGGACGCACTGCACTGAATGTAAATAGCAGGAACGGATCTAGCTGAACACTGTGAGCAGGACGCACTGCACTGAATGTAAATAGCAGGAACGGATCTAGCTGAACACTGTGAGCAGGACACACTGCACTAAATGTAAATAGTCTAGATAGAAGATAACAGGAACGGATCTAGCTAAACTGAATACAGTGTATATATATATATGCAACACCTGGGATGCATATATATACACAATACACTGTAAGTGCAGCTAACTGACTGACTGTTCTGCCTAATCTATCTAACTCAAATCAAATGACACTGTCTCTCTCTCTCTATCTCTCAGCACACCGGAACACACACTACACAGGGCCGCCGTGCAGGCGGCCTTATATAGTGTGGGGTGTGTACTAAATCCCCTGAGCCATAATTGGCCAAAGCCACCCTGGCTTTGGCCAATTACAGCTCTCTCTACTGACGGCGCTGTGATTGGCCAAGCATGCGGGTCATAGTGCATGCTTGGCCAATCATCAGCCAGCAATGCACTGCGATGCCGCAGTGAATTATGGGCCGTGACGCGCCACACGAATTTCGCAATTCGACGGACGGTCGAACAGCCGATGTTCGAGTCGAACATGGGCTCGACTCGAACACGAAGCTCATCCCTACTACAGGCCATTAGTATGTCTGGAAGGCCAAGAAGGAGAGGCAGACAGTCACAAGCCAATAAGAGAGGGCAAGCAGGCTCTGTGTCTAGTGCTGGTCGTGGAGACGGTGCATCCTCATCAGCACGTGGCCATGGGACACGCTTGGCCTTTTTTTCGGCAGCTGGCCGTGTTGAGCCGCAACATGCGGAAGACTTGGTCGAGTGGATGACCAAGCCGTCCTCATCCTCCTCATCCTCTCTCACCCATGCCCAGGGTGCTTTGTCTGGCAAAGCAGCGGCCTCTTCCCTCAGCTCAATGTCATCAGTGACTCCTTCCCTAGCTCCACCATGTCCTCATGAGGATTCCCTCGAACTGTTTGACCACAGTGTTGGGTACATGCTCCAGGAGGATGCCCAGCGTTTGGAAGGCTCTGATGATGATACTGAGCTCAATGAAGGCAGTAACATGAGCACGGACAGAGGGGGTGCCCAAGAAGGACAGCAATCTGGCAGTCATGCTCCCCCTGCTGCAGCATACTGCCAGGTTTGCTCCAGTGATGAGGAGGGAGGGGATGATGAGGTCACTGACTCAACGTGGGTGCCTGATAGGAGAGAGGAGGAGGAGGAGGAGGAGGTGGCACATCACCAACTAGGCAGGATGCCCTCCAGGGGCCAGCCTAAGGGCAGCACATTGACTGCATCACACCCCAAAGCTCCACATGTGCAGGGCGCTGCAGTCTCTGCGCGTTATTCAAAAAGTTCTTTGGTGTGGGCCTTTTTTGAGACGAGTGCATCAGATCGCACCGCTGCTATTTGCAACATATGTCTCAAGCGTATCTCGCGTGGCCAAAACATCTCCCGCTTGGGTACCACATGCTTGACCAGACATATGTTGACCTGCCATGCAGTTCGTTGGCAAGCGTATCTAAAAGACCCACACCAAAGAACAAAGATGATCTCTCCTTGCTCCTCATCAGCTGAGATTTCCAACCCCACTAGACCTTCAGTCCTCTCTGCGACCTGCAGTGAGAGGAATGAAGGTGTAGAATTAGGTGTGTCACAGCCAAGTACTTGTGGGCAATCTGCTTTTGGTACACCGACGTCAGATTGTACCAGGCAAATTTCCCTGCCCCAGCTGCTGCACCGCCGAAAGAAGTTTGCTCCCAGCCATCCACATGCCCAGCGGTTGAATGCTAGCTTGGCAAAATTGCTAGCACTTCAACTGCTGCCTTTTCAGTTGGTAGACTCTGCCCCCTTCCGTGAGTTTGTGGAATGTGCGGTTCCTCAGTGGCAGGTACCCAAACGCCACTTTTTCTCACGGAAGGCGATTCCGGCTCTCTACCGGCATGTGGAAGGCAATGTCCATGCCTCGCTGGACAGGGCGGTCAGCGGTAAGGTGCATATTACCGCTGACTCATGGTCCAGCAGGCATGGACAGGGACGTTACTTAAGTTTCACGGCGCATTGGGTGACTCTGCTGGCAGCTGGGAAGGATGCAGGACAAGGTGCAGTAGTGTTGGAGGTTGTTCCGCCACCACGCCTCCAAAATGCTGATTGTGACACACCTCTCTCCTCCACCCCCTCCTCTTCTTCTTCCTCCATGGCCTCTTCCTCGGAACCAGCGGTGCTCCGTAGGCGTTCAAGGGGCTACGCAAGTACGCAGGCCAAAAGATGCCATGCGGTGCTTGAGCTGGTGTGCTTGGGGGACAGGAGCCACACTGGGGCAGAGGTTCTGTCAGCTCTGCAGGGGCAGGTTCAGAGGTGGTTGACGCCACGCCAACTTAAGGCAGGAATGGTGGTTTGCGACAATGGCACCAACCTCCTCTCTGCCCTCCGACAGGGACAACTGACCCATGTGCCCTGTTTGGCTCACGTCCTTAACTTGGTGGTGCAGCGGTTCTTGGGCAGGTACCCGGGCTTACAGGATGTCCTGAGGCAGGCCAGGAAAGTCTCTGTGCATTTCCGCCGGTCATATAATGCCAGTGCTCGGCTGACGGACCTCCAAAAGGAGTTTAACCTGCCCAAGAACCGCCTAATCTGTGACATGCCCACCAGGTGGAACTCGACGTTGGCCATGCTGCAGCGGCTGCACACGCAGCAGAGGGCCATCAATGAGTACCTGTGCGACTATGGCACCAGGACAGGGTCAGGGGACCTTGGTTTTTTTTCCCCACGCCAGTGGGCCATGATCAGGGATGCATGCACTGTCCTGTCACCATTCGAGGAGGCCACGAGGATGGTGAGCACTGACAGTGCATGCATCAGTGACACTGTCCCCCTTGTCCACCTGTTGGAGCACACGCTGCGTGGAATAATGGACAGGGCACTTGAGGCAGAACAGAGGCAGGAAGAGGAGGACTTCCTTAGCTCTCAAGGCCCCCTTTATCCAGACAGTGTTCCTGCGTGCCCGCCGATCACACAGGAAGAGGAGGAGGAGGAGGAGGAGGAGGAGGAGGAAGATTGTGTCAGTATGGAGGTGGAGCCTGGCACTCAGCATCAGCAGTCTTTAAGGGATCAGTCCCAAGGAACACATGGACTTGTACGTGGCTGGGAGGAGGTGGCTGCAGACGTTGTTGTCCTTAGTGACCCAGAGGACTCCGGACCGAATGCCTCAGCAAACCTACGCTGCATGGCCTCCCTGATCCTGCAAAGCCTGCGTAAGGATCCTCGTATTCGTGGTATCAAGGAGAAGGACCAATACTGGCTGGCAACCCTCCTTGATCCACGTTACAAGGGTAAGGTTGCGGACCTTATCTTGCCATCGCAGAGGGAGCAGAGGATGAAACATCTTCGGGAGGCCTTGCAGAAAGGTCTGTGCAACGCGTTCCCAGAGACTGGGAGGTTACAAACTCCTGTTTCTGGACAACGTGTTGCTGAGGCTTCGGTCAGTCAAAGAAGGAGCGGTGGAGAAGGTGGCCGTCTGACCGATGCGTTCAGACAATTTTTTGGTCCGCAGCCCCAAGGTATGATCGGTTCCAGCAACCATCGCCAGCGTCTGTTTTACATGGTGCAGGAATACCTAGGGGCAAGATCAGACTTGGACACCTTTCCCACCGAAAATCCTCTGGGTTACTGGGTCTTGAGGATGGATCACTGGCCAGAGCTTGCACAGTATGCAATTGAGCTACTGGCCTGTCCTGCATCCAGCGTTCTTTCGGAACGCACATTCAGTGCTGCTGGAGGCGTGGTAACCGATCACAGGGTGCGTCTGTCCACCGACTCGGTCGATCGGCTGACCTTCATAAAAATGAATCAGTCTTGGATCACCACCAGCTACCAAGCACCTGATGCAGATGTAACCGAATAATTTTTTTTGAAATCTCAGATCCCTTCAAAGACTGCCTATGCTGATGCTGAGTGACTATCCCTGAGTAATTATCCTCTTCCTCCTCAATCATCACGCTGATAGCTTGTAAGAACATTTTTGGTTCTGGGCGCCACCACCAGTGCCTAAGGCACAATTTTTCAGCCCCTGTTTAACAGGGGCGTGTAATTACAATTTTTGATGTAATACTTTGCAGCAGGGCTCGTTCCTGCATTCCAACTAGAGTGTCTGTGAGGGGTTGCAGTGTTGTGGCACCAGCACCAGTGCCTAAGACCCAATTTTTCAGCCCCTGTCTAACAGGGGCGTGTAATTACAATTTTTGATGCAATACTTTGCAGCAGGGCTTGTTCCTGCGTTTCAACTAGAGTGTCTGTGAGGGGTTGCAGTCTTGTGGCACCAGCACCAGTGCCTAAGACCCAATTTTTCTGCCCCTGTCTAACAGGGGCGTGTAATTACAATTTTTGATGCAATACTTTGCAGCAGGGCTCGTTCCTGCGTTCCAACTAGAGTGTCTGTGAGGGGTTGCAGTGTTGTGGCACCAGCACCAGTGCCTAAGACCCAATTTTTCAGCCCCTGTCTAACAGGGGCGTGTAATTACAATTTTTGATGCAATACTTTGCAGCAGGGCTTGTTCCTGCGTTTCAACTAGAGTGTCTGTGAGGGGTTGCAGTGTTGTGGCACCAGCACCAGTGCCTAAGACCCAATTTTTCTGCCCCTGTCTAACAGGGGCGTGTAATTACAATTTTTGATGCAATACTTTGCAGCAGGGCTCGTTCCTGCGTTCCAACTAGAGTGTCTGTGAGGGGTTGCAGTGTTGTGGCACCAGCACCAGTGCCTAAGGCCCAATTTTTCTGCCCCTGTCTAACAGGGGCGTGTAATTACAATTTTTGATGCAATACTTTGCAGCAGGGCTCGTTCCTGCGTTCCAACTAGAGTGTCTGTGAGGGGTTGCAGTGTTGTGGCACCAGCACCAGTGCCTAAGGCCTAATTTTTCAGCTCCTGTTCAACAGGGGCATGTAATTACAATTCTTGATCTAATATTTCACAGCAGGGCCCTGTGAGGGCTTACAGTGTTTTGGCCACAGCAACACCTAAGGCCCAAATTTCTGCTGAGTATATAGGGCAGGACCCTACTTTCAAACATCTAACTTACAAACGACTCCTACTTGCAAACGGAAGGAGACAACAGGAAGTGAGATGAAATCTACCCCTAAGGAAGGGAAATTCTCTCCTGTAAGAGTTAATATGGGAAAACAATTTCTCCTTTCCACTGATGCTTTCCAATCCTTGTTCCACAAAAAAACCCAAATTTTCCAAAAACATTTTTCATTGGGACAAAAAAGTGAGGTGAAATCTTCTGAAGAGGAGGAAAGACGCAAAACAAATGTCACAGGGGTGATAACCCTTCCCTATGTTTTCCAAAAAGCTTAGAAAAGATTTTTTGGCTGGAGCTAAACACATTAAAAATGTTCAAAATTACAAACAGATTCTACTTAACAACAAACCTACAGTCCCTGTCTTGTTTGCACCGCCTGAATACTGCTGTTCAGAGTATATAGGGACCTTTCCTTATTTTAATTTGGGTGCGGGGTTCCCCTTAATATCCATACAAGACCCAAAGGGCCTGGTAATGGACTGGGGGGTACCCATGCCGTTTGTCTCACTGATTTTCATCCATATTGCCATGACCCGACATGACATTAAACCCGCAAGCAGTTTTAAATGAGATTTTTTCCTTTAAAAATGACATTTGGTGCAGGGACTGTTCTAAACATGGGAAACACGCGTCACTTTACAGGCATACTATAGACACCCCCCAGGTACGATATTTAAAGGAATATTTCACTTTTTTTTTTTTTACTTTAAGCATCATTAAAATCACTGCTCCCGAAAAAACGGCCGTTTTTAAAAGTTTTTTTTGCATTGATACATGTCCCCTGGGGTAGGACCCGGGTCCCCAAACCCTTTTTAGGACAATACCATGCAAATTAGCCTTTAAAATGAGCACTTTTGATTTCGAACGTTCGAGTCCCATAGACGTCAATGGGGTTCTAACGTTCGTGCGAACTTGCGGTCCGTTCGCGGGTTCTGGTGCGAACCGAACCGGGGGGTGTTCGGCTCATCCCTACTCAAGAGAAAGCTAGCCCCCTGCTAGAAAAAAAATATACCAGGGGGGGTTATGGGTGATATCTTCAGCCATAATCTCGGTAAACCACTTGCAAACCTCAACGTGTACGGTATATAGGTACTGTGGTCAGCAAGTGGACTCCAGAAAGCGCTATCAATATATAATTATTTTACAAAAATTTTTTTAGACAAACTACCCTAACTGTTTTGAGGTTCAGGTGGCTCTAACAGCCATTAGAATACAATTGCCCCATGGCTAAGCTCCTTGCGGTGGTGTATTTTGGTTCTGTGCTGCCCTGGGCAAGACTAAAACCGGACCCCCCCCCTTCTAAATTTGTCCCACCCCCGTACCGTTCTTGTCTCATGGTCTGATGAGTGAACAGTGAACAGCTGCGGCTTCGTCATCAGACCCTGAGACAGGGTTCATCCAAGTGCCGTATATAGGAGTACCGCCCATGATCTGATGTTCACGGTGATACCTCATATGTGTGGGGCGATCGCGGTTTGCGTGTGTGCGAGACTGGCACGTCCACTCGCCTTTGCGTGCAAGGACGGGGACACTTTACATTTTTTTAATTATTTTTTTAATTTATTTTTTACACTGTTGCTTTAGTTATATATATATTTTTATCCTTTTTTTATCCTTTTTATCCTTGTAACAGTAATAGGCATGTGACAGGTACTCTTTATGAAGAGACCTGGGATCTTTAAGACCCCATTCACACCTATGGCGTTTTTAGTGCTTTCTGTATTTTGCAGATTTGCACTACAGTCCACTTAACATGCTTTCCCACAAGTTTTGACTCATGTGTCCGGGATTCAGTCCGCCTGAAACCCGGACACATCATTTATCATTTTACCCGGCTATGGCATCCCAAGTAACTGAGATAGTTACACACGAATCTGTTGCTGTCCAAGAGCTGCGGGCGGCTGTCTGGGTGTGGGTTTGGTATCACTGGGGTGGGGAGGGCGATGATGTCAGCAAGAGCAGCTTGGCCACACCCACTGTTTGCCGTAGCGCGTCGCATTACCACTCACCTTGGGGCACCCAAATGTGTCCCAGTTTTTTTACAATCCTATAGTGTCAACTACGGGAAAAAAAAAAAATCTGTCCCTGAGCCACTAAAGTCTTCGGGTTTGACTTGAAGAAAAGGTGGCAACACGAGCGGCGCCGCCCCACTGAAAAAAATGCCTCCCAGGGCAAATGTAAATACACCCCTGGATCCTTGTATACAGTGGCAAAGATAATGATTTGCTCCCCTGCACCTCATGGCACCCGCAATGGGAACAAGCACACCAGCTCTGGCCGGTGTCTCATGTCCTGATTGGATAGATTGATAGCAGCGCAGCCATTGGTTCCCAATGCTGTCAATCGGGGGGCGGGGCCGAGTCCTGCTGTCTGTGTCGACAGCAGCAGGACACGGGAGCGCACCCGCACGGCTGTCCCGTAGGAGAGCGCTTCTTTGACGGGACACTCGAGAAAAGGAGAAGCCAGGAGCGTCCTTAAGGGACTCCAGAAGAGGAGGATGGGGGCCACTCTGTGCATAACCAACTGCACAGAGGAGGTAAGTATGACATGTATGTTTGTTTTTTTGTTTTGTTTTTTTAAATTGAACCGTTACAACCCCTTTAAATCACATTGCTAATTTCGTATTGTACTTGTTTGTAGCCTAAATACAGAAATTTGCACTTAAAACTGAAATTTTGGAAATGCCAGTAAAAACTTGGCTGTGCCAGTAAATGTTGGGTGTTGGGTCAGTAAATTTCAATCTGGTAGGTTGGCAACGCCGCCTGTGTACCTTGCCATTAAATCTTGCTTTTAATACTGCACTCACATGGCGCTTCCTGTGATCTCTCTTTACTACTCCTATGGAAGAAAAGAGATACATTGTATCTCTCTCTCTCTCCTCTTGGAGAGAAAATAATAATAATAATAATAATATTAAAAAAAATAAAATAAAAAATACAAAAATCTAGGTCAGTGCCAGGGTTAGTGTTTGGGTCAAATGTCAGGGTCAATATATATATATATATATATATATATATATATATATATATATATATATATATATATATATATATATATATATATATATATATATATATATGTACTCCAGGTACAAGCAACAACTAAACATACACATATGTGGTATCGCTGCGATCGTCAGGAGCAGGTAAATTTATTTTGGGTTGTTCTTTGGTGGTAAGTTTTGGTAACTAAGTTAAGTTAACAACAAAAGCTTTTGTTTTACTATTTTGGGCCGGGTTTCCTTTGATAATAAGGATTAGTGAGGCTGCACTGATGGATACTGATAATCTGCACTGATGGGGCTGCACTGATATCCGGTGACCTGATTATCAGTGTAAACTGCCTTGCCAGTTACCAGCGCTCCTTTCCTCACACAGACACAGAGTGCGAGGAAAGGAATGACGATAACCGGTAAGTCTGTTTCATTCGATCAGCTGTGATTGAACACATGGTAAAAACAGGGGCATTCTGCCCCCGTCCTAACAGGCGCTGTCAGTAAAGCTGCACTCTGCTCTCTACAGGCCGCTGGACCTGTAAGTGTTCCCGGTTATTGCTGCCGCACCACACAGCACCCCCGGTATAAACATGCATGCACATATCAGCTGAGTAATACAAGTGTTTGCTCAGCATAAGCACTCTCTCTCTCTTCTGCACTGCCTTTTTTTTAGATTTAAAATAGCAATTACTGAAAATGCATCCCAGACCATGAATCTTTCCTTTAGATTGCTCAGCCAGCACTTTTGTGAAAAGGCCGTAGACTGCCCACTGACCTTGGTGATGATCATGGTGGTGTCTAATGGTACTTTTAGGCTTCGCGTTCTCCATTCCCAAGCTGAGAGAGAAGGATTTTGGATGGTAGACTCTGACCTCATCAATGTAAAGTAGGAGCTAAATGGCTTAGAAGATAAAGGAAAAATACATTAAAGTAGGGTGACCAGATGTCCCCGTTTTCCAGGGACAGTCCCCGGATTGAGGACACTGTCCCCAGACCAAATCTGTCCCCAGTTTTGTCCCCGGATTGGCGGCGCCACTTCTGCCGCAGCAGCCATGGTACTATTTTCTATTTTTGACTGCTCAGTCTCAGGCGGTGATCTCTTCCGCTTTCCCTGGCATTTTAGCTCCGGCCAGCCACCCAGGAGTCGGGCTGTATTGCCTCTGTTGTCCCATCAGATCTTCCTAGCTCCTCCCTCAATCCGACACTCCACCTAAAATTGGTGTCCGCCCAACCCCACCCACACTCCAGCCTTCTGCATGCAATGCATGCACTGTGTTCAGCCTACCAGGGAGAGAGGCCTATAATGTACACAGTACTCTGGATGGTGGTATGAGGGGAGGCCTGTAATGTACACAATGCTGTGGATTGTGGTCTGAGGGGAGGCCTGTAATGTACACAGTGCTCTGGACGGTGGTATAAGGGGAGGCCTGTAATGTACACAATGCTCTGGATTGTGGTCTGAGGGGAGGCCTGTAATGTACACAGTGCTCTGGATGGTGGTCTGAAGGGAGGCCTGTAATGTACACAGTGCTCTGGACGGTGGTATGAGGGGAGGCCTGTAATGTACACAGTGCTCTGGATGGTGGTATGAGGGGAGGCCTGTAATGTACACAGTGCTCTGGACGGTGGTATGAGGGGAGGCCTGTAATGCACACAGTGCTCTTGACGGTGGTCTGAGGGGAGGCCTGTAATGCACACAGTGCTCTTGACGGTGGTATGAGGGGAGGCCTGTAATGTACACAGTGCTCTGGACGGTTTTCTGAGGGGAGGCCTTTAATGTACACAGTGCTGTGGATGGTGGTATGAGGGGAGGCCTGTAATGTACACAGTGCTCTGGACGGTGGTCTAAGGGGAGGCCTGTAATGTACACAGTGCTCTGGACGGTGGTCTAAGGGGAGGCCTGTAATGTACACAGTGCTCTGGACGGTGGTATGAGGGGAGGACTGTAATGTACACAGTGCTCTGGACGGTGGTCTAAGGGGAGTCCTGTAATGTACACAGTGCTCTGGACAGTGGTCTGAGGCGAGGCCTGTAATGTACACAGTGCTCTGAACGGTGGTATGAGGGGAGGCCTGTAATGTACACAGTGCTCTGGAGATGGTCTGAGGGGAGGCCTGTAATGCACACAGTGCTCTGGATGGTGGTCTGAGGGGAGGCCTGTAATGTACACGGTGCTCTGGACGGTGGTATGAGGGGAGGCCTGTAATGTACACAGTGCTCTGGACGGTGGTCTGAGGGGAGGCCCGTAATGTACACAGTGCTCTGGACGGTGGTCTAAGGGGAGGCCTGTAATGTACACAGTGCTCTGGACAGTGGTCTGAGGCGAGGCCTGTAATGTACACAGTGCTCTGAACGGTGGTATGAGGGGAGGCCTGTAATGTACACAGTGCTCTGGAGATGGTCTGAGGGGAGGCCTGTAATGCACACAGTGCTCTGGATGGTGGTCTGAGGGGAGGCCTGTAATGTACACGGTGCTCTGGACGGTGGTATGAGGGGAGGCCTGTAATGTACGCTGTGCTCTGGACGGTGGTATGAGGGGAGGCCTGTAATGTACACAGTGCTCTGGACGGTGGTCTGAGGGGAGGCCTGTAATGTACCCAGTGCTCTGGACGGTGGTATGAGGGGAGGTCTGTAATGTACACAGTGCTCTGGACGGTGGTATGAGGGGAGGTCTGTAATGTACACAGTGCTCTGGACGGTGGTATGAGGGAAGGCCTGCCCAGAGGCGCAAAATGTTGTAAAATTCCACCAGTATTTTATGTTGTTTTTGTTCCTTTACCATTTGTAGTCTTAGAACAGTTCTTTGGTAAGAATAACATCCAAATATGCATTGAATATTCTAAGAAGTATCTTTTTTTTTTTTTTAATATCTCGTGGAGGAAATGTGAAAACTAATGTATATATCATACAATTATTCCATAAACACATACCACATACACTGCATATATCATTTGTGGAAAATATGCTTGCTATAGCGCTATTCACTTCATTAATAATTTTAATAATATTATGACATTCAAAAGAAATAAAGAATGTTTACGGCGTGTGTATATTGTGTTCTGTTCATGTAACCAAGGCCGGATGACAAATGCCCACATGGGCCACACTGATTGTGCCTCCCTCCCGCGACCGCACGCGGTAAACAGTTCCATTACCCTCATATTGTTAGCACTTAGGGTGACTAACAAATGGAAAGTTCAGCCTTTGTGTTCTATCATGTGAGCTCCGAGCCTGAAATCTTCTACCTCCGACATCAATGACTCACCCCCTGCATGCTATTGCCTTGTGACATAAAGAAATATTCTATATGTTGGAGCAGTGAGAGTATCCTCATAGCTAACCATTGTAACAAAGATAAAATACAAGGATGCAATTAAATACGAGGATACAATGAAATAGAGGGGTACAATATAACACAATTTCAATAAAATACAAGGGTACAATAGAGTACGGTACAATAAAATACAAGGGTACAATAGAGTATGGTACAATAAAATACAAGGGTACAATAGAGTATAGTACAATAAAATACAAGGGTACAATAGAGTATGGTACAATAAAATACAAGGGTACAATAGAGTATGGTACAATAAAATACAAGGGTACAATAGAGTATGATACAATAAAATACAAGGGTACAATAGAGTACGATACAATAAAATACAAGGGTACAATAGAGCAGGGGTCTCCAAACTTTTTAAACAAAGGGCCAGTTTACTGTCCTTCGGGCTTCAGGGGGGCCGGACTTTGGCCAGTGTGAGTAGAAATAGTTCGGCATCAGTGGGAGTAAAAACTGTTCCGTTGGTTTTAACAGGAGGAATAGCGCTCCATCGATGGTGTCAGTGGGAGGAATGGGATGCCCCAATATTGATCTTAGTAGGAGAAACAGTGCCCTATCAATGGTGTCAGTGGGAGGAATGATGCCCCATCATTGGTCCTAGTAGGAGGAACAGTGCCCATTAGATGTTGTCAGTGGGAGGGATAGTGCCTCATAATTGGTCTTAGCAGGGGGAGCAGTACTCCATAGATGGCGTCAGTGGGAGGTAATAGTGCACCATCATTGGTCTTCGTAGGAGGAATAGTGCCCCATTGATGGTGTCAGTGGGAGGAATAGTGCCCCATCATTGGTTTTAGTAGGAGGAACTGTGCCCCATCAATGCTGTCAGTGGGAGGAATGGTGCCTCATCATTATTGTCAGTTGGAGGAATAGTGTCCTGAGGGCTGGATAGAAGCAAGCAAAGGGCCACATCTGGCCCCCGGGGTGCAGTTTGGAGATCACTGCAACAGAGTATGATACAATAAAATACAAGGGTACAATAGAGTATGATACAATAAAATACAAGGGTACAAAAGAGTATGTTACAATAAAATACAAGGGTACAATAGAGTATGATACAATAAAATACAAGGGTACAATAGAGTATGATACAATAAAATACAAGGATACAATAGAGTATGATACAATAAAATACAAGGGTACAACAGAGTATGGTACAATAAAATACAAGGGTACAATAGAGTCAGGGATGGACTGGCTATAGCGACTACCGGGAGATTCCCGGTGGGCCGATGGCTCAGTGGGCCACTTTCAGAGACAGGGGAGGAGAGAGAGATACACAGCGCCAAATGTAGCATTAAAACAACTTTTATTCCACTTAAAGAACGTTACTGACAAAATTAGTAGGGTGAAAGGCATTGAAGCACTGTGCAAGAGTCCAGGCTTGTCATCGATCTGAATCTGGAGCCGCCACCGGGAACCAATTGGGCCAGTAGATGCAGAGCGCATCGGTGTGTACTACTACTTCCTGGTGGCAGAGGAATGATGGCCTGAAGGATGCGTCACCTCCCACATCTTGCATAATTTCCGGGTGATGACATCACGTCCCCCCTATCATGCGTTCCACCGCTACCAGGAAGTAGTAGCACACACCGATGCTCTGCATCTACTGGCCCGATCGGTTCCTGGTGGCGGCTCCAGATTCGGATCGATGACAAGCCTGGACTCTTGCACAGTGTCTCAATGCCTTTCTCCCTACTAACTTTGTCAGTAACGTTCTTTAAGTGGAATACAAGTTGTTTTAATGCTATATTTGGCGCTGTGTATCTCTCTCTCCTCCCCTGTCACGTTGTGTGTTGGGGGGGTACAGAGCTGGGTTGGAGGGGCCCATCAAGTCCTGTACTAGCACTGCATCTGGTGACAAGTGACTTGGCAGGTGACAGGCGACGGGGCAAGTGACAAGCTGCCTCTGCTGACAAGTGACGTGGCAAGTGACGTTTTGCATCTGGTGGCAGGTAACGTGGCAAGTGACATGCAGCATCTGGTGGCAGGCGACATGGCAAGTGACACGCTGCATCTGTTGGCAGGCTATTGTGGCAAGTGACATGCGGCAACCGATGGCAGGCAACGTGGCAAGTGACATGCAGCATCTGGTGGCAGGCGACGCGGCAAGTGATAAGCTGCCTCTGCTGACAAGTGACGTGGCAAGTCACATTTTGCATTTGGTGGCAGGTAACGTGGCAAGTGACATGCGGCACCTGGTGGCAGGCAACGTGGCAAGTGATAAGCTGCATCTGCTGACAAGTGCCCTGGCAAGTGACACACTGCATCTGGTGGCAGGCGATGTGGCAAGTGACGTGGCAGGTGACACACTCAGGGCTCCCACTATTCTGCATTAAGGTGAGTTGAACTATTTCATGTTATATTACAATGTAATAACAGAAATAATGCGCTTCAATCATCCTGACACCATATCAACCATGGTGCCGAGAAGATTGAAGCGCCAACACCAGGTGTTTGGAGTAAAGTGCGCCGGTCTGGATGAAGTCCAGGGCCAAATTTTTGTCCCAGTCTGAATAGAGTATGATAAAATAAAATACAAGGGTACAATAGAGTATGATGCAATAAAATACAAGGGTACAATAGAGTATGATGCAATAAAATACAAGGGTACAATAGAGTATGATGCAATAAAATACAAGGGTACAATAGAGTACGATACAATAAAATACAAGGATACAGTATAATACAGGGGTAGGCAACCCCAGACACGTGAAGCCTCTTTGGCCGGCACTCAACTCCCTCTCCATCAGCAGAGCAGCACAGGGAAGTGTCAGTGTGACACTAATGCATTGCAATTTCAGAGATTCCCCACGCCACGCCTGCACTGATGGGGGGGGGGGCACTGCACCCCCACGCATTTGGGGCACAGTGAGATGACTCTATTGGTTGTCACTACCAGTCTCAGAAAGAAGGAGGCTCCGAAGGTATATAACGTGACGTGGACTGAGGACATCCTGGGGCTAATTAGCACAGGTGAAAATGCTGTAAAGCTATGAGAAGTTCAGGACTTGGTGTTGTGGAGGCCATTTATTATTATTATTATTATTATACAGGATTTATATAGTGCTAACAGTTTACGCAGCGCTTTACAATATAAAAGGGAGACAATACAGTTAGAATACAATAAGATACAGGAGGATTAAGAGGGCCCTGCTCAGAAGAGCTTACAATCTAATAGGGTGGGGCAGGTGGTACCAAAGGTTGTAACTGTGGGGAATGAGCTGGTGGAAGTGGTAGAAGATTAGTTGGAGACGTGATAGGCTTTCCTGAAGAAATGAGTTTTCAGGGACTGCTTGAAGGTAGCAAGAGTAGGGGATAGCCAGACAGGTGGAGGTAGCGAGTTCCAGAGGATGGGAGAGGCTCTGGAGAAATCCTGGAGATGAGCATGAGAGGAGGAGATGAGAGAGCTTGAGAGTAGGAGGTCTTGAGAAGATCGGAGAGGACGATTTGGGTGATATTTGGAGACAAGATTGGTGATGTACTTCGGGGCAGAGTTGTGAATGGCTTTGTATGTTGTGGTTAGTATTTTGCATTTAATTCGCTGGGTGATTGGGAGCCAGTGTAGAGATTGGAGGAGAGGGTTGGTGGACACTGATTGGGAGCCAGTATAGGGATTGGAGTAGAGGGTTGGCAGACACTGAGTGGTTGGTAAGGTGTATAAGTCTGGCAGCAGCATTCATGATAGACTGAAGAGGGGAGGAGCCTATGGAGAGGCAGGCCAATGAGAAGGGAGTTGCAATAGTCAAGGCGAGAGATAACGAGGGAGTGAATGAGGAGCTTGGTGGTTTCATTTGTTAAAAAGGGGCAAATTTTCGAGATGTTACGGAGGTGAATTCTACAAACGATTGGATTTGAGGCTGAAATGACAAGTCAGAGTTTAGGATTACACCGAGTACCCTGGCGTGAGGGGAGGGACTGATGGTTGCATTGTTGATTTGGATGGAGGGGGGCACGGGCCGGGAGGGAATATTAATAGCTCAGTTTTAGAGAGATTTAGTTGAAGGAAGTGGTGCGACATCCATGCTGATATGTCAGTTATTAAGTTAGTAATGCGAGCGGAGACTGAAGGAGTGAGGTGAGGAGTAGACAGATAGATTTGGGTGTCATTGGCGTATAAGTGGTATTGGAAGCCGTGGGCAGTTATCAAGTGACCAAGGGAGGAGGTGTAGATAGAGAAGAGAAGGGGTCCAAGAACAGAGCCTTGGGGGACCCCCACAGAAAGGGGCAATGGAGAGGAGGAGACAGAGTTGTAGGTGACACTGAAGGAGCGCTGTGATAAATAGGCAGAGAATCAGGATAGAGCAGAATCTCGGAGGCCAAGGGAATGTAGCTCATTGAGAAGGAGTGGGCGTTTAACAGTATCAAAGGCCGCAGAGAGGTCAAGTAGTAGGAGTATGGAGTACTGGCTGTTGGTTTTAGCAGTTAGTAAATCGTTAGTGAGTTTTAGTAAGGCAGTTTCTATGGAGTGCTGTGAGCGAAAGCCAGACTGTAAAGGGTCAAGAAGGTTATTTTCACTGAGGTAGGAGCTAAGACAGTTGTAGACTAAGCGTTCTAGAAGTTTAGAGGTGAATGGGAGCAATGAGATGGGTCTTAAGTTGTTCAGGTTGGTGGGGTCCAGTGAGGGCTTTTTAAGTATGGGAGTGATCTGCGCATTTATATGTGAGTCCACATCACGTTATATACCTTTGGAGCCTCCTTTCTTGTTGGCTGTGGTCATTGTGAGAAGAGTGGGATTGCTACATATCCAACTGTTTCAACGCCTATATCCATTGAGGTTCTTCAATCCTTGGTGTGTAATCACTGACAAGCCTGAATGATTCATGGGGCATATGTCCTATTGAATCCATATACTCCGGTAAGCAGTGGTGCTCCATCTTTTCTTTTTTATGCACGTTCAGTGGTCGTCTGACCTTGGAATTTTTGGAAATTTTCTCACTTGGATATACAACTATCATTGTTTTGATATATTAAGATGATAATTAAGGTTTTTTATTCACTTTAGATCACCTAGATTTTCATTTGATTCATTTTCAAATGTTATTAGCGCTGCACCATTACTTGCCACCCTGGGTCGCCCAATTTGATAGATGGCGACCGGGGGGGGGGTGGGTGAAGGGTTGCCTACAGTTGAGGAGTTGGCCGATGTCTTAGATTCATTCTTGGCCAGCTGTTATGTATTCAAGTTAAGGGTCCACTCTATGCCCATTGTGGGCTATGGACTGTGACCTTATTCCCTGTGGCCACCAGGGATGATCTTTGACCTACAAAATACTGCACATTCTCACCGGTTGATATAGTTTACCACAACAGTTACCTAACAGGTAGTTGATATCAGCACCTGAGTTGCTCACTTCTATGCTAGTTACCTCTCTTGGGCCTTCCCTGGCCTCACCCAGGGGGGCCTCAAATGGGTTTAACCCAATCTTTAGTTTGAGCTAGAAATGTCTGTTTCTTTAATAGTTTGTTTTATAATATATTACATTTTATTAAGTGCTAATTTTTTTAATTTTTTATGGTTTAAATGTTTAAGTAAGCCGAAAGGGTCTGGTCGATCACTGCACCCCCACAGCTTCGGCACTTGCTTAGGACTATGGTCCTGGCCAACCACCAACCTTTTGGTGGGTCCCCGGACCCACGTTTGGTTGCACTTTTGCTTTATCCAAAAAAATGTTCCCAAGATTTCCTCGGCCTTATTGTGCTTCTCTTTCCTTCTCTCTTTTAATACCTCCCTCTTCTTTCCCTACGATCTCCCCTCTCTTTACCCTTCTTTGAGTCCACGGGGGGTTGCATCCGGAGACATTGGTAAACCCTTAATCACTTTTCCACCATGACACTACACTGGTTGTCATTAAATGTTCAAGGTCTGAATTCGCTACAAAAAAGGGTGAAAGTATTTGAGTACCTTAAAAAACAAAGTATAGACATAGCATGGCCACAGGAAACTCATTTTTCCTCTGTCTCCAGCCCTAAGTGTTTTGACGCCCAATACCCCCAGGTGTTCTTAGCCAAGGGCCCGACCAAACAGAGGGGAGTTCTGATAGCTTTTCGCAAATCAGTGCCTTTTAACTTTATTAAACAGATAGCAGACCTCGATGGTAGATACCTCCTGCTCATGGGTACTATTTAGGATGCAGAGGTTACCATAATGACCTATTATGCCCCCAATTCCAACCCGGGACCCTTCTTGACCCAAGTCTGCTCCCTATTGACATCACCAAAAAGGTACCCTGCTTTTAGCAGGGGACTCGAATGTGGCCTTGGATCCTGTACTGGATAAATACCCTTCAGAGAGGGTGGCTGCCTCACCTGCAGCGAAAATAAATTCCCACTTCCTACGCTCTCCTGATCTTGTAGACCTCTGGAGAGAATTACACCCATTGAGTAAAGATTACACGTACTACTCTCACCCACATCACTCTAACCTTGAGAACTGACCATATGATAATGCTTAGAAAACATCTCCCTTTTATATATCCAGTGACTATTCTTGTGGCCCCCTGGACGGACCATGATCCCCTTCTCGTGGTCTACTGGTCCTTACTGCATAAACCTTGACATTCCTCGTGGATCATGAATGACTCGCTATTATCTCTTCATGACATTCAGGAGGATCTGTTGAAAACTTCCGTAGAATATTTTCGCCTTAACTCCGCTTCTGCCTCCCCCCCCCCCCCCCCCGTGGCCCTGTGGGGGGGGGGGCAATAAGGCTGTAATCAGGGGTCATATTATCCAGATAGCCTCAAAACGCAAAAGGGAACGCCAATAGCTACAGAAAAAAAAATGGAAACCGCATCTGGAATCTATTTCCACTACTTTTAAACAAACCCCCACACCTGCTAATTGTAAACTTTTGGACCAGGCTCGCACGGAATTAGACTTATGTCTCACCGGTCAGGCAGAAGGCGCACTGCGCTGGTCTCGCTCAGCATTGGTATATCAAAGCAAAGAAACCAAACGTGATGCTGGCCAAAAGGTTACGTACTTTTAATCCCAGACCCACCCCTATTACTTTACGCACCCGACATAATATACTTACTAGCAACCCGGTGCGGATACTGGACGAGTTCCGTCAGACTCACTACCTTGTATTCTGCCCAAGACCTCACTAACAAACAGGATACAGCAGTTTTTTTGCAGTGTATCTCGCTGCCTACCATATCCAAGGCACGTAAGGACCTTATGGATCATAACATTCAAGAATCTGAGGTCTGACATTGTATTAAAGACTTAAAAGTAGGTAAGAGGCCGGGTCCAGACGGCTTTACGGCACTTTACTATAGAAAGCTAGTGGACGTGTTAGCCTCTCTTTTGACGGCCATTTTTAATTCTGATAAAAATGGTCAGAATTTCTTGCCTGACTTTCTGATGACTAATATACAGTATCTCACAAAAGTGAGTACACCCCTCACATTTTTGTAAATCTTTTTTTCTATCTTTTCATGTGACAACACTGAAGAAATGACACTTTGCTACAATGTAAAGTAGTGAGTGTACAGCTTGTACAACAGTGTAAATTTGCTGTCCCCTCAAAATAACTCAACACACAGCCATTAATGTCTAAACCGCTGGCAACAAAAGTCAGTACACCCCTAAGTAAAAATGTCCAAATTGGACCCAATTAGCCATTTTCCCTCCCCGGTGTCATGTGACTCTTTAGTGTTACAAGGTCTCAGGTGTGAATGGGGAGCAGGTGTGTTAAATTTGGTGTTATCGCTCTCACTCTCTCATAATGGTCACTGGAAGTTCAACATTGCACCTCATGGCAAAGAACTCTCTGAGGATCTGAAAAAAAAAAATGTTGCTCTACATAAAGATGGCCTAAGCTATAAGAAGATTGCCAAGACCCTGAAACTGAGCTGCAGCACGGTGGCCAAGACCATCCAGCGGTATAACAGGACAGGTTCCACTCAGAACAGGCCTCGCCATGGTCCACCAAAGAAGTTGAGGTCACGTGCTCAGCGTCATATACAAAAGTTGTCTTTGGGAAATAGACTATGAGGGCTGCCAGCATTGCTGCAGAGGTTGTAGGGGTGGGGGGTCAGCCTGTCAGTGCTCAGACCATACGCCGCACACTGCATCAAAATGGTCTGCATGGCTGTCGTCCCAGAAGGAAGCCTCTTCTAAAGATGATGCACAAAAAAGCTCACAAATAGTTTGCTAAAGACAAGCAGACTAAGGACATGGATTACTGGAACCATGTCCTGTGACCTGATGAGACCAAGATAAACTTATTTGGTTCAGATGGTGACAAGCGTGTGTGGAGGCAACCAGGTGAGGAGTACAAAGACAAGTGTGTCTTGTCTACAGTCAAGCATGGTGATGGGAGTGTCATGGTCTGGGGCTGCATGAGTGCTGCCGGCACTGGGGGGCTACAGATCATTGAGGGAACCATGAATGCCAACATGTACTGTGACATACTGAAGCAGAGCATGATCCCCTCCCTTCAGAGACTGGGCCGCAGGGCAGTATTCCAACATGATAACAACCCCAAACACACCTCCAGGACGACCACTGCCTTGCTAAAGAAGCTGAGGGTAAAGGTGATGGACTGGCCAAGCATGTCTCCAGACCCAAACCCTATTGAGCATCTGTGGGACATCCTCAAATGGAAGGTGGAGGAGCGCAAGCTCTCTTAGCTCAATGATGTCATCATGGAGGAGGGGAAGAGGACTCCAGTGGCAACCTGTGAAGCTTTGGTGAACTCCATGCCCAAGAGGGTTAAGGCAGTGCTGGAAAATAATGGTGGCCACACAAAATATTGATACTTTGGGCCCAATTTGGACATTTTCACTTAGGGGTGTACTGACTTTTGTTGCCAGCGGTTTAGACATTAATGGCTGTGTGTTGAGTTATTTTGAGGGTACAGCAAATTTACACTGTTATACAAGCTGTACACTCACTACTTTACATTGTAGCAAAGTGTCATTTCTTCAGTGTTGTCACATGAAAAGATATAATAAAATATTTACAAAAATGTGAGGGGTGTACTTACTTATGTGAGATACTGTAGTAATTTTGCCAAAAAAGGGGATACCATTAGGAGAATCATACAATTGCAGCACCTTGCCCATAGCTGCTCCCTGGAAACTATGCTTTTGTCACTGGATGTGAACAAGGCCTTATCTCATGAGAGTACTCCCCCACTATGGCTTTGGTACTTCCTTTCTAAGTTGAATGGCGGTGCTGTATGATACCCATTAGGCTAAAATTAAATACTGTGGGTTTTAATCCTCTATTTTTACTATGCGGAGGGGCACTCGTCAGCGCTGTCTGCTTTCGCCTCTCTTGTTTGTCCTGGCTATGGAAAAGTTCGGCGGAGGCGATCTGTTCACATCCAGATATAAAAGGTATTGAAGTGGCGGGTTCAGCTCATATTTTCTTGTTTGCAGATGACATCATTTTGACTCTGACATCACCCAGAATCTTGTTGCCTAATTTGTTCTCCCATTTGGAGACTTTTGCATCTCTTTCGGGTCTACACGTTAACCCTATTAAGTCTAAGGCGATGTCTGTAAATCTCCCCCCCCCCTCCGGAACTGACCTCTCTAAAAGCAAATTTCCCATTTCAATGGCTCCCCTCATTGGCCTTTTTGGGTATACGTCTCACTCCTAAATATGAAGGGCTGTACCAGGCCAATTTCCCTCCTCTCTTTAGAAAGCTCACTGACATGCTATCTTCCTGGTCCCACCTCCCGCTATCCTGGTTTGGCAGGATCTCTGCGGTTCGTATGACTTAACCCTCAAAATTGTTGTATTTCTTTCGAGTATTACCAGTTCCGATCGCCTCGTACATATTGCGAATTCACCACCGTAAGCTCTTGAAACTTGTCTGGGGTTCCACCCGACCCCAGATCAATAAGCAGGCTTTGTACGCTCGGAGGATCAATGGGGGGTTTTTCGGTCCCAAATCTTCAAGCATACTACACGGCAGCGAACATAGCCCCATTCTCTCATCTTCATGACACATATCAAATTCCACTATGGGCCACTATTGATCTGGTTGAATCTCACCCTATTCCCATTTCCTCTGTACCCTGGCTCCCTCCAACAAAACGCCCGCACAGGTTAAAATTTTGGCAGGACTATTATCCCCCCCCCTTACCATTACTGCGTCTTACTCATTGCCCATTATTTTCCCCCAGTTGTGAGAACCCTAAACAATTCTCGTGGTGGACGGATAATGGATTCACTGACGTTCATTCTCTGTTCACCCCTACGAGAATAATAACATTCGATGTTCTTAGATCTTCCCATGATATCCCCCTTCAGGAACATTACAGTTACCTTCAAATTAAAGACTTCCTCCACCAACTTACAAAGGCCTGACCTACCCCATACACCTTGACCCCCTTTAAAAGCATCTGCAGGGCTAAACCTCATTCTCCGGGATTAATATCTTTACTTTACTCCTCAATCATTCCCTCTAGGAAACCCCCAGTGAGATTGTATCATCTCCAATGGTAGAGAGACTTGGGTAAACAATTGGATCCAGAGGATGGGCAGATCATGACAATAGCCCTTACTAAGAGTTCTAGGAATGTCCTCATTCTGGAAAATGCATATAAGGTGTTCTACAGATGGTATTATACGCCAGCTAGACTAGTTAGTTTTATTCCTTCCTATTCCCCTCTTTGTTTTTGGGGTTGCTTGCAGGAAGGCACCATAGCCCACATTTGGTGGACATGTCCTAAAGTATGCAGACTATGGGTCAGGGTCTATACCCTTCTTCGTAATATGCTCCATTCCAACCTTAAAAGAGACCCCTATGAAGCCCTTCTGTGTAAACCTATCCTTAAACTCCGTGCGCCCGGAATGCCAATTGGATCTGCACCTTTTTAATGCAACTAAGTTGACCATTGCGAGGGCATGGAAAAACTCAGCTTTGAAGCAGTTAAAAACTGCATGAACATTATTATTCATGAGAAACTGGCGGCCCTTACCTCTGATACTCACAATCAATTTCTCAGGGTCAACCATGGATATCATACAGCCAACCCTCCAGGTTCAATAACCTACTTCTTTCAATTTAAGGGTCTCCTGATGCACCCCCCCCCCCCCTTTGGACTCTTACCCTTTTTCTTTTGTCTCCTTTTATGTCCCTCCTTGCTTTCTACATCCTGTCTAACCATTTCCTTTCTTTTTCTGCATACTTTTCTCTCTGACACTCCAGGAGTCGGTCTAGTGAAGATAGTTACAGTGATTAAAAAAAATAATGTTTCTCTTTTATCCATAATTAATATGCAGTAAATCTGTGTATGTATGTACTCCTTTTTATCGCTTGGGGTTGCCGAGCTTTTGCCTACCATACAGTATAATCTGGGGCATTGAATGATCTCTATCGCGACGTACCGCTGCTGTTTTCTATTGTACTGATGAATATTGTACCATGTACAGTGGAACTTCAGATTACGAGCATAATCCATTCCAGGAGAATGCTTGTAATCCAAAGCACTCGCATATCAAATCGAGTTTCCCCACAGAAGTCAATGGAAACGAAGATGATTAGTTCTGCATTGACTTCTATTGCATACAATACCGCATGTGGCCAGAGGTGGGGGGGTGCCGGAGAGCCTCGGAAATACTCGGGGACAGCTCAGCTGAACTCGCAAAGCCTCGGAAAGGCTCGGAAACACTCGGGAATGGAGTATTTCCGAGTGTTTACGAGTATTTCTGAACGGCTTGGAACCGTTCCGCGTGTCACCGGCACCTCTGGCCAAATGCGGTACTACACACCCCATTAGCTTAAATTCTGCTCGTTTTGCGAGACAACACTCGCAAAACCGAGTTAAAATAAAAAAAAAAAAGTTGCTCCTCTTTCAAAACGCTTGTTAATCGCGTTAGTCGTAGAACAAGGTTCCACTGTATATAGCATCCCTTTGTTGGGATCTTCTTCTTCATGTTAGGTTTGATGTAACCATCACACTGTTGCACTAATCTGTTGAATTTACTTTTCTACCAATAAAGATTTTGTAAAAAAAAAAAAAAAAAAAAAGAGAGCGATTACTGCAGAAGAACACCTAGTGGGAAATTTTCTAAAACAAAAACTAGCCTGGAGTTGGGCTTTACCAGCACTGTGCCATGCAGCAAAGCCCGGCTTTTACCGCTAACTCTGTACTGTTCCAGAGCAATAAAAACTGAACTCAAAGGTATTTTTTGTGTTTGCACAGAGTTCTGCTTTGAAAAGAAAGGCATTAAGCAATTTAGAAATAAGTTCTGTAGATTTTTTTTGTTACATTTTTATATATAAATCCAATTTTAGAAGAAACCACAAAGTTAAAGACGTGTTTTAGAAAGCCCTGTTGGAAGCTGAGCTTCTGCAATGAAAACAAATAATCTTCCCACAGTGACAAAAGAGTAACTACTGAGGGGGATAGAGTGACCCCAGGGGTCTCATGTGGTGCAGTTGGTAAGATAAATTGTTTATAAGGAAGGTAAACCAGCAGATGACTGTCATTCAAACACTGGAAATATCTTCTTCTCGCAAGCCCATAAAGCCACAGAAGCAAGCCAAGACTGGCCGTAGGGCATGCCAGGCATTCGCCAGGTGGGCTGTGACCACCGGGCCGCATATCCTTAACAAGAGCTTGCTAATGTGACATGCAGGGCTGCCCGTGGATGTATGTACCCTCCCGGCATTTGCCGCCGATACTTACTGCATATGCTGGAGGTGGGAGGAGTGGAAAGAGTATCACCATTCCCCAGCCCACCAAGCCACTTCATGGCAACCAAGGCTACCACTAAACCGAAAGTCCCAGTTTGCCCATATGCCCCTGGCAACCAGCACGCCAAGAGAGGAGAAGGGACAAAGAAGCAGAGGCCTTCTGCACCATCCTGCCAAGGATCGAATAGAACAGGTGTCTTGACTTGAAATTTACGAAGAGTCTCTCCATTCCCCAGCCCACCAAGCCACCTCATGGCAACCTAGGCTGCCGCTGAACTGGATGTATGTGCCATCCGGGTATGCGCCGCCAATACTTGCTGCATATGCTGGAGGTAGGAGGAGCAGAAAGAGTCTCTCCATTCCCTAGCCCACCAAGCCACCTCATGGAAACCTAGGCCGCCGCTGAACCGGGTGTATGTGCCATCCGGGCATGCGCCACCAATACTTGCTGCATATGCTGGAGGTAGGAGGAAAGGAAAGAGTCTCACCAGTCCCCAGCCCACCAAGCCACTTCATGGCAACCAAGGCCACCACTAAACCGAAAGTCCCAGTTTGCCCATATGCCTCTGGCAACCAGGACGCCAGGAGAGGAGGAGGGACAAAGAAGCAGAGGCCTTCTGCACCATTCCGCCAAGGATCGATTACAGCTGGTGTCTTGAATTGAAATTTACGAAGAGTCTCTTCATTCCCCAGCCCACCAAGCCACTTCATGGCCACCAAGGCCACCATTAAACCAAAATTCCCAGTTTGCCCATATGCCCCTGGCAACCAGGACGCCAGGAGAGTGGGAGGAACAAAGAAGCGGAGGCCTTCTGCACCATCCCACCAAGGATCGATTACAGCAGGTGTCTTGAATTGAAATTTACGAAGGTCCGGTCAGCAAAATTCTGGCAGAGGTCTGAATCTCGTTAGCACTATAACACATCACGGTCCCCTTGTACATCAACGTCTTCAGCGTACCTTTCACGTCATAGTCCCCTCTTTAAAGTAGTCCCACAGTGTCCTCAGTTCCCCTTCTCGAAACACTGTCCCCAATTACATAGTGCCCTTTACATCACAGCGCCTCTTTACACCCCCTTTACACCATGCAGTGCCGCTTTACACCACACAGCACCCATTTACACCCCCCATTACACCACGCAGTACCACTTTACATGAAACAGTGCCCCTCTGCACCCCCTTAACACAACAAAGTGCCCCTTTTAATGTAAGCCACCCCTTCAAAGTTCTACGGCACCTTTGGCAGGGCAGAGGCACTAATCATCCTGGGGTGTCCTCTCCTCCTCCAGACCGGCCACAAGTGTCATCCTTACAACAGACGGGAGGAGTGGCAGATTGGGACTGAGGGGCAGGTGTTATCATGTTAACAAGCGGGTAATATGAAAAGACTCCCGCATGCTGCAGATCAGGACAGAGAGCGGGAGTCTTTTTATTTTAACAAGCCGCTTGTTAACATGAGAACTTAGGCAGCTCCCACCCCTCAGTCCTGATCTGCAGCTCCTCCCTGTCAGGAACCATGAAACAGGCGGAGACAGAAAATTCAGTAAAACTCACACCTTTTAATGAAATGGTAAAAATGGTACAACTGGTAAACGTAGTTAAAACATAGCCAGGGTTCGGTAGCTAAATCAGGCAGTCAGAACAAGCCAGGAAATCAGGAAGCCAGAGATCAGCATAGTCAGATGCAGCAGACAGGATCAGGAACCAGAAGGGACGTCAGCCAGGCAAGTCTTCAACAGGAACACAACAGAGAGTCTCTTGATATGTTGACCAAGACGAAGGCATTGAGGAAATGAACCAGGCAGTTTAAATAGCCAGAAGGGGCTGGCTGTGGGCTTGACTGACGAGCAGGAGATAATCAGCAGGTGAGCCACTGTTACTGTACTGACAATTAACCGACAGCTGAGCAACCTGAGCACAGAGAAGGAATTTTTCGATGTATCTGAATTTCCGAATAACAATAGTAACGAATTTAAGCGAATTTGAAATAACAAAATTCTGGATGAAATTCAAATTCAAATAGAATTTTAATAATTTTTTAATAGAATTTGACTTTTCAAAGAGAATAAAATAGAATAGAAACTAAGGGAATAGAATAGAAAAGAATACAATAGAAGATAAAAGAATAAAATATATTAGCGTAAGACAGAACAAAATACAAAATAAAAAAATAGGATAGAAAAGAATAGAGTAAAACAGAACAAAATGGAATAGAAAATAAAAGAACCAGAAAAATAGAAAATAAAAGAATATAATAGAATAAAATAGAAAAAAATATAACCTTCCAAAATTCTAATTTTGAATAGAACAGATTCAAATTTGAATAAAATGGAAAAAAATAGAAAAGAAAAAAATAGAATAGAAAATAAATAGAATAGAAAGAATATAACCATTTGCCAAAATGTGAATAGAATTGAAAAGAATAGATTAGAATAGAAAATTAAAGAACAGAATAGAAAAAACAATAGGCTAGAATAGAATAAATAGAAAGAATATAACCATTTTCTGAAATTCGAAATTCGAATAGTATAAATTTGAATAGAATCGAAAAGAATAGAAAATAAAATATTAGGGTAGAAGAGAATAGAATAGAATAGAAAAAAACAATAGTATAGAAACAAAATAATATTACAACAATCTTCTGAAATTCAAATAGAATAAATTTGAGTTTGAATAGAAAAAATAGAATAGAATAAAAAAATAATTGAATAGAAAATAATATAATAGAAAAGAATAGAAAAAAAAAACAATAGCATAGAATGGAATAGAAAGAATATAACCATCTTCCAAAATTCGAATCTTGAATAGAATAAATTTGTTTTCCAATAATCCAATGGATTTCGAATGGAATTCGAATTGATTTGAATTCTCTGAATTCGGTAAAATTGAGTTTAATTCAACCCAATTCGGAAAATTTGAATCAATGTAAATTTGAATAAACAAAACGACATCCGAAAGCAAATCAAACAAATTTAACTAAACAAGTTTATGTAACTAGCGAAACAAAACACATTTTTTCGTTCTGCACATGTCTAGATGTCACTGGTATCACTGGTCATAGTATGAGAATCACAAACAAAACTAAGTTATGAATATTTATATTTCCTTCAGCCAATTTAGTAGGAAGCCACAGGTGCATGCTGGGGGGCAGATATAAATATTTGGGACAGGCCATATGCTCTCTCTCGCCCCCTGGGCTGAGGCCTAGGGAGGTGCTGTTGGATTAAGCTCTGCTGTTAGGCCCAATAGCCAATTTTGGGGCCTAACGGGTACTGAAGTGGTCCTGAAGATGTCCTGCCTGGTTTGGAGGAATCTATGCCAAGGAGGAGACCCAGGGGAGGCCCCTTGCTGGAGAGAAGAAGAAGGCTGATCTCTCAGAAGGTCCTGGTGACCCTCTTGGAGGATGCACCGAAAGGTGGGAACGTGGTTACAGTGTTGTCGGGTCAGCCCAAAGGTTCTGGTGAAACTGGACATTGAACTGGTTTTGGAGAACCTGTAAGTGATCTGCTATGGTATCTGGGACCTCTAACCCTCACCTCCTTAACTGTTCTGTAATAAAACTTCAAAAAGACAAAACTGACTGGCGGCCAACATCCTTTCTCTGTTCCCCCATTTTAGTCATGGACTCAGCCCTGGGGTGAAAGGCTATCCCCCCCCCTCAATCTCTGGGGGTGCTCTCCTGCCTTTGGGGTGTCAGACAGGTGCTACATAAGAATGGTTGAAATTGAATGTTCTTAAGCTATTTTCTCTTCTGGTCAAATGTTCTCAAAGATTATGGGCAGTAGTAGTGGATAGGTTCATTCACAGAGAGCATCGAGTAAATTGGGAAAATACCACATTGTGGCCAATAGATGGAGCTGAGAATTATAGGAAATAAATACAGCTTGATAAGAATGTACCAATTCTGGAGAATGCTGGAGGGAATTAGCAAATGAATGTAATTGTTGCTACTACGGTATCTCTGTTTATTTGCCATTTCTCTCCAGTATTCTCTTGAATTGTTAATCATTGTATCTCTTCTAAATAAGATATAGATATATGTTGCTCAAAAAAATGAAAGGAACACTTTGAAAACACATCAGATCTCAATGGGAAAAAAATCTCATGCTGGATATCTATACTGGTATGGACTGGGTAATGTGTTAGGATCTATACTGGCATGGACTGGGTAATGTGTTAGCATCTTTACTGGTATGGATTGGGTAATGTGTTAGGATCTTTACTGGTATGGACTGGGTAATAGGTTAGGGTCTATATTGGTATGGACTTGGGTAATATGTTAGGATCTATACTGGTATGGACTGAGTAATGTGTTAGGATCTATACTGGTATGGACTGGGTAATGTGTTAGGATCTATACTGGTATGGACTGAGTAATGTGTTAGGATCTATACTGGTATGGACTGGGTAATGTGTTAGGATATTTACTGGTATGGACTGAGTAATGTGTTAGGATCTATACTGGTATGGTCTGGGTAATATGTTAGGATCTATACTGGTATGGTCTGGGTAATGTGTTAGGATCTTTACTGGTATGGACTGGGTAATAGGTTAGGGTCTATATTGGTATGGACTTGGGTAATGAGTCAGGATCTATACTGGTATGGTCTGGGTAATATGTTATGATCTATACTGGTATGGTCTGGGTAATGTGTTAGGATCTATACTGGTATGGACTGGCTAATGTGTTAGGATCTTTACTGGTATGGACTGAGTAATGTGTTAGGATCTATACTGGCATGGTCTGGGTAATATGTTAGGATCTATACTGGTATGGTCTGGGTAATGTGTTAGGATCTTTACTGGTATGGATTGGGTAATGTGTTAGGATCTTTACTGGTATGGACTGGGTAATGTGTTAGGATCTATACTGGTATGGACTGGGTAATGTGTTAGGATCTATACTGGTATGGACTGGGTAATGTGTTAGGATCTATACTGGTATGGACTGGGTAATGTGTTAGGATCTATATTGGTATGGTCTGGGTAATATGTTAGGATCTATACTGGTATGGTCTGGGTAATGTGTTAGGATCTATACTGGTATGGACTGGGTAATGTGTTAGGATCTTTACTGGTATGGACTGGGTAATGTGTTAGGATCTTTACTGGTATGGACTGGGTAATGTGTTAGGATCTATACTGGTATGGTCTGGGTAATATGTTAGGATCTATACTGGTATGGATTGGGTAATGTGTTAGGATCTATATTGGTATGGTCTGGGTAATATGTTAGGATCTATACTGGTATGGTCTGGGTAATGTGTTAGGATCTATACTGGTATGGACTGGGTAATGTGTTGGGATCTATACTGGTATGGACTGGGTAATGTGTTAGGATCTTTACTGGTATGGACTGGGTAATGTGTTAGGATCTATACTGGTATGGACTGGGTAATGTGTTAGGATCTTTACTGGTATGGACTGGGTAATGTGTTAGGATCTATATTGGTATGGTCTGGGTAATATGTTAGGATCTATACTGGTATGGTCTGGGTAATGTGTTAGGATCTATACTGGTATGGACTGGGTAATGTGTTGGGATCTATACTGGTATGGACTGGGTAATGTGTTAGGATCTTTACTGGTATGGACTGGGTAATGTGTTAGGATCTATACTGGTATGGACTGGGTAATGTGTTAGGATCTTTACTGGTATGGACTGGGTAATGTGTTAGGATCTATACTGGTATGGTCTGGGTAATATGTTAGGATCTATACTGGTATGGATTGGGTAATGTGTTAGGATCTTTACTGGTATGGACTGGGTATTGTGTTAGGAACGAAAGGATGCCATATCGTTTGATGGAAATTAAAATTATCACCCTACAGAGGGCTGAATTCAAGGACAAAGGAAAAAAGGGTAGGGACACAGATGTGTCCCCAGAAGGTAATCAATGGGAGAATCAACCACGGTATGATTGAAACAAATTTTAAAGCTTTATTGGTGAAATACATTGCCCAGGAGCAGGGGCTACAGTGGCCTATAGGTGGATATCGTAATAGGTATTGTCCAGCATCCAGCCTTATGGTGTAAATAGTGGGGAGACACCTTACTGGCCCGGGAAGGAGACCATCGAGGAGTGCAGGGACCTGTCAGCGCAAGGCAAACGTTGACACATTTCCTACACTAGGAACGTGCACTTCGTCTGAATTCAAAGACACCCCAGAAATCAAAGTGAAAAAATTATGCAGCAGGCTAGTCCAATTTGCTGAAATTGCAGAAACTCAAAATGGTCCTCCATAGTTTGTATGGCCCCCACGTGCTTGTTTGCATGCCTGACAACATCAGGGCATGCTCCTAATGAGACGACGGATGGTGCCCTGGGGTATTTCCTTCCACATCTGGACCAGGGCATCACTGAGCTCCTGGACAGACTGAGGTGCAACCTGGCGGCGTCAGATGGACCGAAACATAATGTCCCAGAGGTGTTCTATCGGATTTAGGTCAGGCAAGCATGGGGGGCCATTCAATGGTATCCATTCTGTCATCCTCCAGGAACTGGCTGCATACTCTTGCCACCTGAGGCCGGGCATTGTCGTGCACCAGGAGGAATCCAGGACCCACTTCACCAGCCTAGGGTCTGACAATGGGTCCAAGGAGTTCATCCCGATACCTAATGGCTGTCAGGGTGCCATTGTCTAGCCTGTAGAGGTCTGTGGGTTCCTCCATGGATATGCCTCCCCAGACCATCACTGACCCCCCACCAAACCAGTCGTGCTGCAGGATGTTACAGGCAAAGCAAAAGAGAGAGGCGCCTCTGGGTGCAGACTAAAAACAAGGTTTATTTCATAAAAAGGTAATGATCATCAAACTCACATGTTGAAGGTCGTCAGTAGGCATAAAATAGTAATCAATACTGAGGAGGACATCATCCATCAAAGGTTCAAGACAGTCAAAAACAACTCCTAGCAGGGGGCTCTGCCTGTGTGTGAGGAGAGGTACCGCTGAGATGTGAGGCCGGCCGCAGCGGTGACAAGTCACAGTACTAGGTGGAGAGCATGGAAGGCTGTAAACATCCGGCGAGGAGTGATGACGTCATGAGTCGAGCGACGCGTTGCCGGGCGTACGGGCTGTGATGACGTGACAGCCGCGCCCCTTCATCATCCATTTAATGTAATGTGAGACTGGAAACATTTCAGTTTGTCCCCTATCCCTTCGTTCTTACTATTGTTGTTATTGTTGTTATCGCCAGTTCTTTGCGCCTTCACTTGCATACAGGATGTTACAGGCAGCATAACGTTGTCCACGGCTTCTCCACACCCTTTCACGTCTGTCACATGTGCTCAGGGCAAACCTGCTGTCATCTGTGAAAAGCACAGGGCGCCAGTGGTGGACCTGCCAATTCTGGTGTTCAATGGCAAATGCCAATCGAGCTCCACGGTGTCGGGCAGTGAGCACAGGGCCCACTAGAGGACGTCGGGCCCTCAGACCACCCTTGTGAACTCTATTTCTGATTGTTTGGTCAGAGATAGGGATGAGCTTCGAGTTCGAGTCAAACTCATGTTCGCATTCCGATTTTTCCTGTTCGCATGTTCTGGTGCGAACCGAACAGGGGGGTGTTCGGCTCATCCCTAGTCAGAGACATTCACACCAGTGGCCTGCTGGAGGTAATTTTGTAGGGCTCTGGCAGTGCTCATCCTGTTCCTCCTTGCACAAAGGAGCAGATACCGGTTCTGCTGATGGGTTAAGGACCTTCTACGGCCCTGTCCAGTTCTCCTAGAGTAACTACCTGTCTCCTGGAATCTCCTCCATGCTCTTGAAACTGTGCGTCATGACACTGCAAACTTTCTGACAATGTCACTTATTGATGTGCCATCCTGGAGGAGTTGGACTGCCTGTGCAACCTTTATAGGGTCCAAGTATCACCGCATGCTACCAGTAGTGACACTGACCCTAGACAAATGCAAAACTAGTGAAGAACAGTCAAAAAAGAGGAGTATGGAAAAAAATGCCAGTGGCCTCCACCTGTAAAACCATTCCTTTTTTGGAGGTCGTCTCATTGTTGCCCATCTAGTGCACCTGTTGTTAATTTCATTAACACCAAAGCAGCTAAAACTGATTAACAGCCCCCCCCCTGTTACTTACCTGACCAAATCAATATCCCAGGAGTTTCAGTGACTTGATGCCATACTCTGATTAAAAAGTGTTTCTTTAATTTTTTTGAGCAGTGTATTTTCCCAACTTCATCTAGTGGTCATAATGCGGTATTTTCCTAGTTCACTTGATGTTCCTAATGAATTAACCTCCTCACTACTGCCCATAATATTTGTTGAACATGTGACTAGATGAGAAAAGCCCCTATGAACATTCAACTTTGCCTTATTTTATCAACAGCTGGTTAGTCGCACATAACGAATGCATATGCAGTTTTACTACATAAATAGCTAGGCACATGCCTTTCTAAATACAATCCTAATGTGTCATTTATATAAAAAGATGTTCATTATTCAACTAACACCCTCTATCAAGGCACTTTACAGGGTTAATTATCCCCGCTTTTTAAAAAACTTTGGGAAGACCCCCACCTCTGGGTAGACTAGTCTCTATCTTGGCTTGGCAGAATCAATTCCATCAAAATGACCTTGTTACCTAGGATACTTTACTATTTCCGAACCCTACCAATACCAGTCCCGAGAGGAGCATCTGCAAACTGTCCTCCGTTTTATACGGGGTAATAAAAAGCCTCAAATTAAAAAATTTACTTTGTATGCCTTCAAAATGATGGGGTGGGCCTGGCCTTCCCAATTTTGTAGCCTACTTTCATGCGGCCCAAATTGCCTATACCACTGCTAATGGACCTACACCACTTTGGGACTCTGTTGAGGAACTCTCTTGCGGTCCCTTTGCTATAGGTTCTCTATTTTGGCTTTCCTCCTATACTATGTCCTAGTCACAGCCTTTGCTCAATACTTTGGTGAAGCACCTTTGGCACCAATTACAGCCTCGAGTATGATGCTTGGCACACCTATTTTTGGGCAGTTTCTCCCATTCTTCTTTGCAGGACCTTTCAAGCTCCATCAGGTTGGATGGGGAGCGTCAGTGTACAGCCATTTTCAGATCTCTCCAGAGATGTTCAATTGGGCTCTGGCTGGGCCACTCAAGGACATTCACAGAGTTGTCCTGTAGCCACTCCTTTGTTATCTTAGCTGTGTGCTTAGGGTCATTGTCCTGTTGGAAGATAAACCTTGGCCCCAGTCTGAGGTCTGGAGTGCTCTGGAGCAGGTTTTCATCAAGGAGGTCTCTGTACATTGCTGCATTCAGCTTTACCTCGATCCTGACTAGTCTCTCAGTTCCTAATGCTGAAAAACATCTCCACAGCATGATGCTGCCACCACCATGCTTCACTGTAGGGATGGTATTGGCCAGGTGATGAGCAGTGCCTGGTTTCCACCAGACATGATGCTTGCCATTCAGGCCAAAGAGTTCAATCTTTGTTTCATCAGACCAGAGAATTTTGTTTCTTATAGTCTGAGAGTCATTCAGGTGCCTTTTGGCAAACTCCAGACGGGCTGTCATGTGCCTTTTACTGAGGAGTGGATTCCATCTGGCCACTCTACCATACAGGCCTGATTGGTGGAGTGCTGCAGAGATGGTTGTTATTCTGGAAGGTTCTCCTCTCTCCACAGAGAAACGCTGGAGCTCTTTCAGAGTGACCATCGGGTTCTTGGTCACCTCCCTGACTAATCTCCCCCAATCGCTCAGTTTGGCCCGGCGCCCCCCTCTAGGAAGAGTCCGGAGGTTTCCAAACTTCTTCTATTTACAGATGATGGAGGCCACTGTGCTCATTTGGGATCTTCAATGTCTTCAATGCTGCAGACATTTTTCTGTACCCTTCCCCAGATCTGTGCTTCCATACAATCTTGTCTTGGAGGTCTACAGACAATTCCTTAGACTTCATGGCTTGGTTTGAGCTCTGACATGCACTGTTAACTGTGGAACCTTATATAGACAGGTTTGTGCGCATTTGTGAGGTCAGGCACTGATGTTGGATGAGAAGGCCTGGCTCGCATTCTCCACTCTAATTCATCCCAAAGGTGTTCTGTCGGGTTGAGGTTAGGACTCTGTGCAGGCCAGTCAAATTCCTCCACCCCAAACTCTCTCATCCATGTCTTTTTTGGACCTTGCATTGTGCACTGGTTCAGATCATTTGGTGGAGGGGGGATTATGGTGTGGGGTTTGTTTTTCAGGGGTTGGGTTTGATCTCTTAGTTCTAGTGAAGGGAACTCTTAAGGTGTCAGCATATCATGACATTTTGGACAATTTCATGCTCCCAACTTTGTGGGAACGGTTTGGGGACGGCCCCTTCCTGTTCCAACATGACTGCCCACCAGTGCACGAAGCAAGGTCCATAAAGACTGGGGCTGGGATCTGGGGGCCCCCTTGTTAATTCCAGATTCCGATAAGCCCCCTTCCCACAAACCTCCACAACCACAAGCTAGGGTTGTCGGGAAGAGGTCCTTGTCCCCATTAAACATGGGGACAAGGTGCTTTGGGGCGTGGGGGGGAGCCCCGCCACCCCAAAGCATCCCCCATTTTGAGGGCATGTGGCCTGGTATGGTTTGGGGGGCTCACTCGCCCCCCCCCCCCTTTCCTGGCCTGCCAGGCTGCATGCTCAGATAAGGGCCTGACATGGAATGTTTGGGGGGACCCCACGCCATAGAGAAAAAATTGGTGTGGGGGCTCCCCTCAAAATCTATGGATTTTTTTTTTGGGAGGGGGTCAAGCTGTTTTTTTTTGTTTTTTTTTTACATTTTGGCATGGGGTTCCCCTTAAAATGCATACCAGACCTAAAGGGCCTGGTTTGGATTGGGGGGGCCCCCCGTGCTGTTTTTGTTAACATTTTTCAATGGACGGCAATGTTTTGACGGCTGATGAGTCGTCCGTCGTTAAGGACGCCGCGGACGACTTTCCGGCCCGCTCCTTAACAACCAGCTATTGACTGTGCCCTAATTGGGCAAAGCTTCGCCCAGTCAGGGCTTAGAATGCTCTGTGCATTGTGGGGCGCTTGGCAAATCCGGGTGTTTGCCAAACAGGCGATGTTCGGGCCGAGCAGAACCGTTCGCCCAACTATATTACTCATATTCCTAGAAGAAAAGCTGCCTGTCAGTGTGGACATGTCATTACTTGGGTATAACTCCCTATGACAGAAGAAATGTTAGCTTGGAATTACGGGAGGGGGCTGATGGGTCTCCTGCCTGAGCTCAGGGCAGATAAATGACATTTTCCAGACTACCGGAGGAATAAAGCCTTTAAGTTTTCTGTCATGCCGCCCTATGAGAACCTTTTCATGTGACAGTTGTTCGGAGTCTGAAATCAGCACTGAGCTCATTTAGAGGATGAGACGACTTTATGGTTTGACATCTCATCTCCGACAAGGACAGAGTGCGAAAAATGATCAAAAATCCGATTCTAAAAGGTGAGGCTGTCCTGTTGTAACCTATCGAGGGTGAAGATTCAGATCGTTACAGACGCTGATTAAAGGATGTTATCCCAACATTTTATATTCCTGATCTGTGTCTGCTGTACTGAGTGCTTGTGTTAAAAACACAGAACCCCCCCCCCCCCCCCCCGCGGCACTGTGAACAGCGATCTGGCTGTTTCTTCTCCTTGCGAGGCAGGAAGAAGACCGTCCTCCACCCCAAAACTCCCTCATCCATGTCTTTATGGACCTTGCTTTGTGCACTGGTCCAAATCATTTGGTGGAGGGGGGGGGATTATGGTGTGGGGGTTGTTTTTCAAGGGTTGGGTTTGGCCCCTTAGTTCCAGTGAAGGGAACCCTTAAGGCGTCAGCATACAAAGACATTTTGGACAATTTCATGCTCCCAACTTTGTGGGAACGGTTTGGGGACGGCCCCTTCCTGTTCCAACATGACTGAGCACCAGTGCACAAAGCAAGGTCCATAAAGACATGGATGAGCGAGTTTGGGGTGGAGGAACTTGACTGTCCTGACCTCAACCCCGATAGAACACCTTTGGGATGAATTAGAGCGGAGACTGTGAGCCAGGCCTTCTCGTCCAACATCAGTGGCTGACCTCACAAATGCTCTTCTGAAAGAATGGTCAAACATTCCCATAGACACACTCCTAAACCTTGTGGACGGCCCTCCCAGAAGAGTTGAAGCTGTTATAGCTGCAAAGGGCGGAGCCAACTCAATATTGAACCCTACGGACTAAGACTGGGATGCCATTAAAGTTCATGTGCGTGTAAAGGCAGGCGTCCCAAAACTCAAGACAATATAGTGTATGCGGTACCGCTACGATCATCGGGAGCAGAAGAATTTATTTTGGGTTATTCTTTGGTGGAAGGTTATGGTAGTAGCAAGAAATTAACACCTTAACCACTTCAGCCCCGGACCATTTGGCTGGCCAAAGACCAGAGCGTTTTTTTTCGCTTCGGCGCTGTGTCGCTTTAACTGACAATTGCGCGGTCGTGCGACGCGGCTCCCAAACAAAATTGACGTCCTTTTTTCCCCACAAATAGAACTTCCTTTTGGTGGTATTTGATCACCTCTGCGGTTTTTATTTTTTGCGCTATAAACAAAAAAAGAGCGACAATTTTGAAAAAAAAATTGCATTATTTTTTACTTTTTGCTATAATAAATACCCCCCAAAAATATTATAAAAAAACATTTTTTTCCTCAGTTTAGGCCGATATGTATTCTTCTACATATTTTTGGTAAAAAAAAAAAAAAAATCGCAATAAGCGTTTATTGATTGGTTTGCGCAAAAGTTATAGTGTCTACAAAACAGGGGATAGTTCTATGGCATTTTTTATTAATTATTAATGGCGGCGATCTGAGATTTTGATCGTGACTGCAACATTATGGCGGACACATCGGACAATTTTGACGCTATTTTGGGACCATTCACATTTATAGAGCGATCAGTGCGATTAAAAATGCACTGATTACTGTGTAAATGTGACTGGGCAGTGAAGGGGTTAACCAGTAGGGGGCGCTGCAGGGGTTAAGTGTGTCCTAGGGATGTGTTCTAACTGTAAGGGGGATGGGCTACGTGGGCTACGTGTGACACGACACTGACCACCGCTCCCGATTACAAGGAGATCAGTGTCCTATCACTAGGCAGAACGGGAAAATGCTTGTTTACATCAGCATTATCTCCGTTCTTCCTCTCAGTGAGACGATCGCGGGTATCCCCGCGGACATGGAGCTCGCGGCGCGCGTGTGCGCCCACAATGCCGCGTCTTAAAGTGGATTTCCACCCAAAAGTGGAACTTCCACTCATCAGATTCCTCCCCCCCTCCGGTGACACAGTTGGCACCTTTCAGGGGGGAGGGGGGTACAGATACCTGTATATTACAGGTATCTGTACCCACTTCCGGCGTAGATAGCCGCAGAATCTGCGGGTATTTACGCCACTTCCTGCACCCTCCCCGCTGCCTGCTGGGAAACACACGGCTCCCAGAGGCAGCAGGGACCATTGGTATTGCGCTGCGCAACTCGCGCATGCGCAGTAGGGAACCGGGAAGTGAAGCCGCTTGGCTTCACTTCCTGATTCCCTTACCGAAGATGGAGGCGGCAGCACCCGAGGACGGAGAGACGCTTCGGCCTCGGGTGCCGACATGGCGGGCGCCCTGGACAGGTAAGTGTCCATGTTTTAAAAGTCAGCAGCTGCAGTATTTGTAGCTGCTGACTTTTAAAAAAAATTTTCTCGGTGTTGCTCCGCTTTAAAGGGCAACGTACAGGTACATTAATATGCCTGTATGTGCCTTTCTGCTGACGTATATCGGCGTGAAACGGTCGGCAAGGGGTGAATTTTAAAAAAAAAATTTCTTTTTTTTTTTTTTTTACTATTTTGGGCCAGTTTTGTTTTGATAATAACAAAAAAATAGGACTAAGATCCATGGACTAAATATCAAATTGATGGTTTTAGAACTGTTTCCGCTTGAAATTACTTCAAAAATAGAAAAGTCAGCACAAGATACTTTGTATCTTTAACCTTTTTCCTTTCTTATCTTTTTTCTCTCTTTCCGTTCCTTGTTTTTTGTTTACTTTGGTCTTAGAATATTGTGCAAAAGTTCATTTATTTCACTAATGCAACATAAAAGGTGAAACTAATATATGAGACTCATTACATGCAAAAGCAAGATAGTTCAAGCCGTGATTTGTCATAATTGTGATGATTATGGCTTACAGCTCATGAAAACCCCAAATCCACAATCTCAGAAAATTAGAATATTGTGAAAAGGTGGAATATTCTAGACTCAAAGTGTCCCTCTCTAATCAGATAATTAAGCCATAAGACCTGCAAAGGGTTCCTGAGCCTTTAAATGGTCTCTCAGTCGGGTTCAGTAGGAATCACAATCATGGGAAAGACGGCTGACCTGACAGTTGTGCAGAAAACCATCATTAACACCTCCATAACGAGGGAAAGCCTCAAAAGGTAATTGCAAAAGAAGTTGGATGTTCCCAAAGTGATGTATCAAAGCACATTAATAGAAAGTTATGTGGAAGAAAAAGGTGCCCAAGCAGCAGGGATGACCACAGCCTGGAGAGGATTGTCAGGTTAAGGCCATTCAAAAGTGTTGGGGACTTTCACGAGGAGAAGACTGAGGTTGGAGGCATCAAGAGCTACCAGACACAGACGGATCCTGGACATGGGCTTCAAATGTTGTATTCCTCTTGTCAAGCCGCTCCTGAACAACAAGCAACGTCAGAAGTGTCCTACCTGGGCTAAAGAAAATCAGACCTGGTCTGTTGCTCAGTGGTCCAAAGTCCTCTTTTCTGGTGAGAACAAATTTTGCATCTCATTTGGAAACCAAGGAGCCAGAGTATGGAGGAAGAATGGAGAGGCCCACACTGCAAGATGCTTGAAGTCCAGTGTGAAGATTCCACAGCCTGTGTTGATTTGGGGACCTGTGTCATCTGCTGGTGTTGGCCCACTGTGCTTCATTAAGTCCAGGGTCAACGCAGCCGTCTACCAGGAGATTGTGAAGCACTTCATGTTTCCTTCCGCGGAGGAGAGCTCTATGGAGATGCTGACTTAATTTTCCAGCAGGACTTGGCACCTGCCCACGATGCCAAAAGCACCAAAACCTGGTTCAATGACCGTGGAATTACTGTGCTTGATTGGCCAGCAAACGCGCCTGACCTGAACCCCATAGGGAATCTATGGGGCATTTCCAAGAGAAAGATGAGAGACATGAGTCCGAACAATGCAGAAGAGCTGAAGGCCGCTATTGAAGCCTCCTGGTTCTCCATAACACCTCAGCAGTGCCACAGGCTGATAGCTTCCATGCCACGCCGCATTGAAGCAGTGATTGCTGCAAAAGGGGCCCAAACCAAATACTAAGTACATATGCATGCTTATACTTTTTAGAGATCCGATATTGTTCTGTGTACAATCCTTGTTTTATTGATTGCATGTAATATTCTAATTTTCTGAGATTGTGGATTTGGGGTTTTCATGAGCTGTAAGCCATAATCATCACAATTATGACAAATCACTTTGGCTTGAACTATCTTGCTTTGCATGTAATGAGTCTATCCCATATATTAGTTTTACCTTTTAAGTTGCATTAGTAAAATAAAATTAACTTTTGCACGATAATCTAATTTTTCGATTATCGCCTATATTCGCCTTCAACATTAGGATGACAAACGCCTCATTTGTTTACAAAAGCTTATTAGACTTTTCAGGGTACTTTTCTTTAACATAATTTGAAAACGTATATCTTATATAAATTAGATTTATTAGATTTCCATGTTACTGTATATTATTTTGAAAACATTTTTCCTTTTTTTTTTCTCGTTAAATAATTTTTTATTTTTATAGATTGCAATGAATTACAATAAATCAGTATTGTAAGGAAACAAGTATTACGAGATAAAGTCAAAACATACATTAAACTTTTTTTTTTTTTTAGATATTTTTTTTAATATTTTTTTTTAAATATATTTGTATATTTGTATAAACTATTGGATATTGTTCCCTTGCTGTACTATTCAATGCAAGTCATTATTTGTACTTTATTTTAAAAAATCTTAATAAAATCTCTGAAAAAAAATAAAAATTATATATATATATATATATATATATATATATATATATATATATATATATATATATATATATATATATATATATATATATATATATATATATATATTTATAATCTATCGGTTTTTACTAACGCATTTCAAAATTGTGCTTTAGGCATTTAGATTTGTTTTACCCTAAGGCAAGTGAATGACAACTTGTACAACTCCAAAGTTCTGCCAACGTTGGAGTGCAACTTTGGGTGGGTGCAACTTGGATACGACTTTAGCTTTAACGTGTAACATGTATATCGCAATCAACATTTTCACATGTAAACATGCGTTTACGTCTGTGCATGCGTATATGTGGGGGTGGGAGGGAAACATTTTTTTTGAGGGGGGGGATTTTATGTGCTTGTGCGGAACTTAATTGTTCTGCAGAAAAAAAATATATTTTTTTACTTTACTTTTTTTTCATCACATAGGGGACAAAAAGTAAGCATGCCGAAGGGTGTGCTCACGGGGGGCGCCGATACTGGAAGTGACGTCGCAATTGTCGCTTTCTGGGTCACAGCAAGAAGGAGAAACGTGTGTCCGCTCTCCTCCCTTTCCCGCACCCGCCATGTCGGTCCTGGGCATGTAGACGGGCAAGCCGAGCCCCGTAAGCATGCCAAGGGGCATGCGCGTGAAGGGGCACCGGTACCGGAAGTGACGTCACCAACGTTGCTTTCCAGGTTACAGCAAGAAGGAGAGGAGAGCGGACGTGTGTATACTCTCCATCTTTCCCCGCAGCTGCTGGCACCCGCCATGCCGGTCCCAGGTCTGCAGATGGGAAAACAGAGCCTGGTAAGCACGGCGAGGGGCGTGTGCACGGGGGGGCGCCGGTACCATAAGTGACGTCACAGATATCGGTTTCCAGGTAACAACAAGAAGGGGATGGGAGCAGACGTGTCCTCCTTTCTGCGCAGCTTCCGACACCCACCATGTTGGTCCCAGGCCCACAGATAGGCAAGCAGAGCCCAGTAAGCATGGCGAGGGGAGTGCGTGCGCAGGGGGGGACACCTGCACCATAAGTGACGTCAAGGAGGTCACTTTCCAGGTTACAACAAGAAGAGGAGGAGAGCAGACGCGTGTCCACTCTTCCCTTTCCCCCACAGCTGCTGGCACCCACCATGCTGATCCTGGGCCCGCAGATGGGCAAACAAATCCCAGCAAGCATGGTAGGGGCGTGCCCTCGGCGGGGGTGCCGGTGCCGGAAGTGACATCATGGATGTCGCTTTCCGCGTCACAGGAAGAAGGGGAGCAGAGCGCATGTGTGCCCGCTCTTCTCCTTCCCCAGCAGCCGCCATGTCGGTCCCGGGTCCCGCAAATGGGCAAGCGGAGCCTGGTAAGCATGGTGGGGGGGGCCTGCATGTAAGTGGGGGGGAACCGGTACCGGGGGTGTGTGAGAGCAAATGGGGCGGCAGCGGACGGGCAGGATTCTGCCTATCTGTTTCACACACAATCCCTGGGGCTGCAGCCCCCAGAATGTGTGTGAAGCCCCCTGCTGTCAGGTCCATACAACGTACGAACCTGGCAGTGAAAGGGTTAGTAATAATGAGGTATGTATGGTGAGATTATAAAAAAACAAAAGTCACATTGGTTCTATGAGGAATAAACTACATACAGCATGATATTGATAATTTCAACTATTAGAGGATTTAGGAGAAGGAGGCATTGATAGGTCTGTAATGGAATGTATAGATCTGCAGATTATAAGCAATCTCCTAGGGTGGCTTTAGAAAGAGATTGATTCATCTTTCTTCCACAGTCCAAGTTATTCTCATTGTCCTTCCACCAGCAGATTTCTTCCCCGCTGTTCTCAGGAGGATATCCTCCATCTGATCCCGCGCTGATGGTGGGAGACCTGCAACACTGGCGCTCTACCTTTCCGATACAATATTGAACCTCTCTGTAGAACGTTTCTTTTCATTTACTTTTTGATTTTTGTTTTTTTCTTTTGCCCTGCATGGCTCCGCATCTTGCCAGCATTGGCTGTGTGTTACTTTCAGTATGAATCATTCTCAGATGAGTCAGATATATGAGCTCAGTCGCTGCCGCTGATTTACAGTCATTCGGTGAATTTTGCTTGGTATTAAACTCTGAGCAGTTTAACCACTTGACCTTCAGAAGATTTACCCCCCTTCATGACCAGGCCGTTTTTTTGTTATTGGGCACTGCATTAATTTAACTGACAATTGCACGGTCATGTAACGCTGTACCCAAATAAAATGTAAATCGGTTTTTTTTCACACCAATAGAGCTTTCTTCTGGTGGTATTTGATCACCACTGCGTTATTTATTGTATGCGATATAAATAAAAAAAAGACCAAACATTTTGAAAAAAAAAAAAAAAATTATTTTCTATTATAAAACATATCCAATAAGAAATCACCACTTTTGTTTTTTGTGATATAAAAAGACCGAACATTTTGAAAAAAAACACAAACCATTTATTACTTTGTGCTATAAAACATGTCCAATAAGAAATCACCACCGTTTTTTGTGTGTCTTCTTTTTTTTTTTTTTTTGCGCTAAATGAAAAAAAGACCGAACATTTAAAAAAAAAAGCAAAAAAACGAACTCATAATTGCACAGTCATGTAACACTGTACCCAAATACAATTTGTATAATTTTTTTTTCACACAAATAGAGCTTTCTTCTGGTGGTATTTGATCACCACTGCGTTATTTATTGTTTGCGATATAAATAAAAAAAGACCAAACATTTTGAAAAAAAAAGATACATTTTTTTACTTTCTGCTATAAAACATATCCAATAAGAAATCACCAGTTTTTTTTTTTTTGGGATATACAGTAAATGAAAGAAAGACCAAACATTTCAAACCATTTATTACTTTGTGCTATAAAACATGTCCAATAAGAAATCACCACCGTTTATTTGTGTGTGTTTTTTTGCGATATAAATGAAAAAAAGACCAAACATTTTGAAAAAAAAAAAAAATTTATTTTCTGTTATAAAACATATCCAATAAGAAATCACCACTTTTGTTTTTTGTGATATAAAAAGACCGAACATTTTGAAAAAAACACAAACCATTTATTACTTTGTGCTATAAAACATGTCCAATAAGAAATCACCACCGTTTTTTGTGTGTCTTCTTTTTTTTTTTTTTTTTGCGATAATTGAAAAAAAGACCGAACATTTTGAAAAAAAGCAAAAAAACGAACTCATAGTTGTACAGTCATGTAACACTGTACCCAAATACAATTTGTATAATTTTTTTCACACAAATAGAGCTTTCTTCTGGTGGTATTTGATCACCACTGCGTTATTTATTGTTTGCGATATAAATAAAAAAAGACCAAACATTTTGAAAAAAAAAGATACATTTTTTACTTGCTGCTATAAAACATATCCAATAAGAAATCACCAGTTTTTTTTTTTTTTTGGGATATACAGTAAATGAAAGAAAGACCAAACATTTCAAACCATTTATTACTTTGTGCTATAAAACATGTCCAATAAGAAATCACCACCGTTTATTTGTGTGTGTTTTTTTGCGATATAAATGAAAAAAAGACCGAACATTTTGAAAAAAGAAAAAAATGAACTTATAACATGTAACACTGTACCCAAATACAATTTACATAATTTTTTTCACACCATGGAGCTTTCTTCCGGTGGTATTTGATCGCCACTGCGTTATTTATTGTTTGCGATATAAATAAAAAAAGTCCAAACATTTTGAAAAAAGAAAAAAAAATATTTTTTACTTTCTGTTATAAAAACCATAACCCCTACCATCTGTAGGGTCTTTTTCAGCTCCATGGTGGGATCAAGGCCTCACCCGTGTCCATCTAGCTACTTAAAAGTTTTTTCAAACCTTACTAATGTAGTGTGTATCACCCTGTGTATAGAGAAAGGTTCCAGAGGAGTAGGGAAAGTGCAGGTACACGGCCCATCTGAGTATGGAACGGCCAGGCCACGTTCCACTCCTCGGGACAGACGCTGTCAACTTCCCTGAAACTACCATCTTCTGTCACCTTGCTTTTACATCTTGTGAGTGCTCCCAGTCGGGTGGCCTTCCCGCCGGGCCTCTTGTGTATTGCTGACCTTCCATTACAATGCATTCCTGTTTTTGCACCTGGACTCTGAGTATTTTCTGCTTGCCGCAATTACGGCACCTAAACACAAGCCTGTTGTTTTAGGCCCTGGGTCTTTTAGGAGTCCCTACGGCTGCAAAGACCTTTTCCGCTACACCCGCTGTTTGAGGACTTCCTCTATGAAGACTGTAAATACCCCGTGGGGCCTGGGCACCTTCTGATACTGTGCCAGAGCATTTTCACTTGACTGTTTCACTGTTTGGAGGAAGAAAAATGCTGACTATGACCCTAAGAACACCATCCCTACAGTCAAGCACGGAGGTGGGAACATGATGCTTTGGGGCCGTTCCTCTGTTAATGGTTCAGGGCGACTTTGCGGCATTGAGGGGCCAATGGACGGGGCCCATGTATTGTAAAATCTTGGATGAGAACCTTCTTCTCTCAGTCAGACTACTGAAGATGGGTCGTGGATGGGTCTTCCAGCATGACAATGATCCAAAACATACCACCAAGGCAACAAAGGAGTGGCTCAAGAAGAAGAACACTAAGGTCATGGAGTGGCCTAGCCAGTCTCCAGACCTTAATCCTATAGAAAATTTAAGGAGGGAGCCGAAACTTCGACTTGCCAAGAGAGAGCCAAGAAACATTAAGGATTTAGAGAAGATCTGTAAAGAAGAGTGGACCAAAATCCCTCCTGAGATGTGTGAAAACCTGGTCACCAACTACAAGAAACGTCTGACCTCTGTGATCGCCAACAAGGGTTTCTCCACCAAAGTACTAAGTCATGTTTTGCTTGGGGATCAAATACTTATTTTACTCACTGAACTGCAACTCCATTTATAACATTTGTATCATGTGTTTTTTTCTGGATTTTTGGTTGATATTCTGCCTCTATCATATAAAATAAACCGATGATAAAAATTATAGACCCTTCATTTCTTTGTAAGGGGACAAACTTACACAATTTGTAGGGGAGCAAATCAGTATTTTCCCCCCACTGTATATAGATTAGACCAAAATGAGGGACAAATGGGGAGGAAAGAGGGACTTTGTTCCAAATCAGAGCTAGTCCCTGGAAATCAGGGACAGTTGGGAGCTATGACATCACTTCCGGTCCAGGGTGGAAGTAAACTATTTTTTTTTTTTAAAGCAAACAATCAAAAACTTTTTTTTTTTTTCATTTTTTTGGTCTTTTGCTTTTAAAAGGTAAAGAAGAGATTTGGCGTCTTTTTGACCCCCAGATCTCTCCATAAAGAGGACCTGTCATTCTTATTTCTGTTACAAGGGATGTTTACTTTCCTTGTAATGGGAATACAAATTATCAAAAAATAAATAAAATATATAAAGGGACAGAAAATAAAAAGGAAAATAAATAATTAAAAAAAATATTTAAAGCGCCCCCATCCCTCCGTGCTTGCGCGCAAAAGCGAACGCATACATATGTAAACGGTATTCGCATCCACACATGTCAGGAATTGCTGCGAACGTCAGAGCGAGAGCAATAATACAACAATGCTAGCGCTGGAACTCCTCTGTAACTCTAAACTGGTGACCTAAAGGCGTTTAAAATGTTGCCTATGGAGATAATTTAAGTACGGTAGTTTGTCACCATTCCACGACCGTGTGCAATTTTAAAGTGTGACATGTTGGGTATCTATTTACACTGCATAACATCGTATTTCACATTTTACTAAAAAATTGGGGTAAATATTGTGTTTTGTCTTGTTTTTTTAATTCATTAAAGTGTATTTTTTTTCCCCCCCAAAAAATTGGCATTTGCAAAACCACTGTGCAAATTCCGCGTGACTAGGGATGAGTGGTGTAGTGGGTAGCACTTTCACCTAGCAGTAAGAAGGGTCGTTGGTTCGGATCCCAACAATGATACTACCTGCCTGGAGTTTGCATGTTCTCCCTGTGCCTGCGTGGGTTTTCTCCGGGTACTCCGGTTTCCCCCCCACACTCCAAAGACATGCTTGTAGGTTAATTGGGTCCTAAATTGTCCCTAGTATGTATGAATGTGAGTTAGGGGACCTTAGATTGTAAGCTCCTTGAGGGTAGGGACTGATGTGAATGTACAATGTATATGTAAAGTGCTGTGTAAATTGACGTACTGTATATAAATACCTGAAATAAAAAATAAATAAATAAATGAGCCGAACATTCCCTTCCCCCCCGGTTTGGTTCGCGGCAGAACATGCGAAGAGGGAAAAAATTTGTGCGAACACCATTAAAAGTCTATGGGACTTAAACGTGAAAAATCTAAAGTGCTAATTTTAAAGGCTAATATGCAAGTTATTGTCATAAAAAGTGTTTGGGGACCCGGGTCCTGCCCCAGGGGACATGGATCAATGCAAAAAAAAGTTTTTTTAAAAACTGCCGTTTTTTCGGGAGCAATGATTTTAATAATGCTTAAAGTGAAACAATAAAAGTGAAATATTCCTTTAAATATCGTACCTGGGGGGTGTCTATAGTATGCCTGTAAAGGGGCGCGTGTTTCCCGTGCTTAGAACAGTCCCTGCACCAAATGTCATTTTTAAAGGAATAAAAGTCATTTAAAACTGCTTGCGGGTTTAATGTAATGTCTGGTCCTGGCAATATGGATGAAAATCAGTGAGACAAACGGCATGGGTACCCCCCACCCCCCAGTCCACTACCAGGCCCTTTGGGTCTTGTATGGATATTAAGGGGAACCCCGCACCCAAATCCAGGCCCTATATACTCTGAACAGCAGTCCCCGGGTTACAAACAAGACAGGGACTGTAGGTTTGTTCTTATGTAGAATCTGTTGGTAATTTGGAACAAGTACATTTTGTAAGTGTAGCTCCAGCCAAAAAATCTATTTTTAAGCTTTTTGGAAAACATAGGGAAGGGTTATCATCACCCCTGTAACATTTGTTTTGCTGTCTGTGCCCCTGTTCAGAAGATTTCAGCTCACTTTCTGTCCCAATGACAATTGGATTTATAACATTTTGGGTTATTAGGGAAACAAGGATTAGTGATAAAGCATCAGTGGAGACAATTTTTCCCATATTAACTCTTACAGGAGAGAATTTCCCTTCCTAGGGGTAGATTTCCTCTCACTTCTTGTTGTCTCCTTCTGTTTGTAAGTAGGAGTCATTTGTAAATTGGATGTTTGAAAAAAGGGGACCGCCTGTATATACTATATGGCCTGCCCTATACACTCTGTGGAAAATTGGACCTTAGGTGTTGGTGGTACCAGAACACTGTAAGCCCTCACAGGTGGGCCTTAGGCGGTGGAGGTGGTGGTGGTGGCACAACACTATAAAGTCTCACAGATACTTTTGTTGAGCGCAAGAACAGGCCCTGCTGTGAAATATTAGATCAAAAATTGTAATTACGCGTCCCTGTTAAACAGGGTCAGAAAAATTGGGCCTTAGGCAGTGGTGGTGGTGCCCTGAACCGAAAATATTCCTAGAAGCTATCATCATGAACATTGAGGAGGAATAGGATAGTCACTCAGCATAATAGGATAGTCACTCAGCATATGCAGTCTTCAAGGAATCCCACATCCATAGAAAAATCATTCGGTTACATCAGCATCAGGTTGCTTGGTAGCTGGTGATCCAAGACTGATTCATTTTTATGAATGTGAGCTGATCAACAGAGTCTGTGGACAGGCACACTGTGATTGGTTACAAAGCCTCCAGCAGCACTGAATGTGTGTTCAGAAAGAACGCTGGATGCAGGACAGGCCGGTAGCTCAATTGCATATTGAGCAAGCTCTGGCCAGTGGTCCATCCTCAAGACCCAGTAACCCAGTGGATGTTCTGGTGGAAAGGTCTCCAAGTCTAATCTTGCCCCTAGATATTCCTGCACCATGTAATTCAGACGCTGGCGATGGTTGCAGGAACCGATCAGACCTGGGCGCTGAGGACTAAAGAATTGTCTGAAGGCATCGGCGAGCTGGCCACCTTCTCCACTGCTCTTTCTGTGACTGAACGAAGCCTCAGCAACTCATTGTCCAGCACCAGGAAATCATAACGCATTGCATAAACCTTTCTGCAAGGCCTCCCGAAGATGTTTCATCCTCTGCTCCCTCTGCGAAGGTTGGATATGTTCTGCAACCTTACCCTTGTAACGTGGATCAAGAAGAATTGCCAGCCAGTAATGATCTCTCTCCTTGATACCACGAATCCTAGGATCCTTTCTCAGGCTTTGCAGGATCAGGAAGGCCATGCAGCGTAAGTTTGCAGAGGCATTCGATCCTGAGTCCTCTGGGTCACTAAGGACGACTTGATCTGCAGCCACCTTCTCCCAGCCACGTACAAGTCCATGGGTTTCTGAGGACTGAAAACGATCCCTTGAAGACTGCTGCTGATGCTGAGTGTTATCCTCCATGCTGACACAATCCTGCTCCTCCTCTTCTTCTTCCTGTGTGATCGACGGGCCTGCAGAAATACTAGTATCTGGATAAAGGGGGCCTTGAGAGGTAAGGAAGTCCTCCTCTTCCTCCCAGGACAGTGCATGCATCCTTGATCAGTAGCCACTGGTGTGGCGAAAAAAGCCAAGCTCCCCTGACCCTGTCCTGGTGCCATACTCACACAGGTACTCATTGATGGCCCTCTGCTGTGTGTGCAGCCACTGCAGCATTGCTAACGTTGAGTTCCACCTGGTGGGCATGTCACAAATGAGGCGGTTCTTGGGCAGGTTGCATTCTCTTTCCTGGTCTGCCTCAGGAGATCCTGTAAGCCAGGAGCACAAATTCAGGCTGTGAGCCAAACAGGGAACATGGGTTAAGTGTCCCTGTCAGAGGACAGAGAGAAGGTTGGTGCCATTGTCGCATATAACCATTCCTGGATGAAGCTAGCAACCTGGATGAAGCAAGCACCTTTGAGCGTGCCCCTGCAAAGCTGACAGAATCTCTGCCCTAGTGTGGCTCCTGTCCCCTAAGCAGACCAACTCAAGCATGGCATCTTTTTGCCTGAGTGCTTGCATAGCATCTTAAACGCCTACGGAGCACCGTTGGTTCAGAGGACAAATCTGCAGAGGAAGAGGTCATAGAGGAAGAAGAAGAGGAGGGGGTGGAGGAGAGAGCTGTGGCAGTATCACCACTAGCATTTTGGTGGTGGCGGAACAAGCTCCAACAATACTGAACCCTGTCCTGCATCCTTCACAGGTGCCAGCAGAGTTACCCAGTGCACCGGGAAAGAAAGAAAGAGTCCCTGTCCATGCCTGCTGGACCATGAGTCAGCAGTAATATGCACCTTACTGCTGACCACCCTGTCCAAAGAGGCCAAGACATTGCCATCCACATGCCGGTAGAGAGCCGGAATGGCCTTCCATGAAAAGAAATGGCGTTTTGGAACCTGCCACTGAGGTACTACACATTCCACAAATTCACGAAAGGGGGCAGAGTCTACCAGCTGAAAAGGCAGCAGTGCTAGCAATTTGGCCAAGCTAGCATTCAGACGCTGAGCATGTGGATGGCTGGGACCGAATTTCTTTAGACGGTTTAGCAACTGGGGTAGGAAAATTTGCCTGCTAAAATCAGATGGAGGTGTACTGATAGCAGATTGGCTGCAAGTACTTGGGACACCTATTTCTACATCTTCATTCCTCTCAGTGCAGGTTTCTGAGAGGACTGGAGGTATAGTGGTGTTGGAGATCCCAGCTGATGAGGAGCAAGGAGAGGCCCTCCTTGTTCTTTGATGTGGGTATTTTAAGTGCTGTTGCCAACGGACTGCATGGGAGGTCGTCATATGTCTGGTCAAGCATGTGGTGCCCAAGCAGCTGCTGTTTTGGCCACGCTTGATACGCTTCAGACATACGTTGCAAACAGCAGTGGTGCGATCTGCTGCACATGTGTCAAAAAAAGGCCCACACCAAAGAACTTTTCAAGATAACTGGGGAGTCAGCAGCGCCCTGCACCTGCTTAGCACTGTGGTGTGATGCAATAGGGTGGCTGTCCTTAAGCTGCCCCCTGGAGGGCATCCTGCCTCATTGGAGATGTGCCTCCTCCTCCTGTCTTCTATCAGGCACCCAAGCAGAGTCAGTGACCTCATCATGCCCTCCCTCCTCGTCACTTGAGCAAATTTGGCAGTATGCTGCAGCTCGGGGAAGATGACTGCCAGTTTCTTGACCTTCTTGGGCATCCCCTCTCTCTAGGCTCACGTTACTCCCTTCCTCAACCCGGGTATCATCATCGGAGCCTTCAAATCGCTGCACATCCTCCTGCAGCATGTACCCGACACTGTGGTCGAATAGTTCGGGGGACTCCTCCACGCATGATGGTGGGGCTAGGGAAGGAGTGACTGTTGACATGGTAGCCAATGGAATAGGCCGCTTTGACAGCTGCATTGGCAGACAAACTGCTCTGAGCCTGGGTGACAGAGGATGAGGAGTATGAGGAGGGCTTCGTTATCCATTCCACCAACTCTTCTGCCTGTTGTGGCTCAATAACATGGCCAACTGCAGAAAAGACGCCAACAACACACTACACGGGGCCGACGTGCAGGCAGCCTGATATAGTGTGGGGCATGGACTTTGTCCCCCTGAGCCATGATTGGCAAAAGGCACCCTGCCTTTGGCCAATTATGGCTTTCTTAGCTGAGGGTGCTGGGATTGGCCAAAGCATGCAGGTCATGGTGCATGCTTTGGCCAATCATCATACAGCAATGCACTGCGCTCCTGCAGTGCATTATGGGCACTGCTCAAATTTCGTGTGAACGGCCCATAATGTTCCGTTTTCAACGAACGGGCGAACAGCCAATGTTCAAGTCGAACTGATGTTCGATCCGCACAGAAAGCTCATCCCTATGCGTGACATAAAAAATTGCAACGATCAATTCCCTTAAAAAAAATATATATATATAATGTTTGGGGGTTTCTAAGTAATTTTCTAGCAAAAAAAAAAATACGGATTTAAACTTGTAAAGAAAAAGTGCCAGAAAAGGCCTGGTCAGCGAGTGGATAAAATCGGTGGACCCCGGTGAACTACATGTCCTCACCATTTCTCCAGAACTTGTCACAGTAGAAAGTTGACTTTCCTCCTTTCATGTCATATCAACGCCTAAAGTATTCACACCGTAGCTAATCCAACAATAAACCATTTCTGTGACGTACAAGGGAATTATTGCAGAGATTGTGAGGCGGGAACACTGCTTTGACAAACGCCGACTTGGAGAAGAACTACGGGATAATACTCCGCTCCTCAATATATTCACTTGACTGATCTCCTAGGAAGAGTCTGGTTGTCATTAGTGCCAACACAAAGAGTGAGGACATTGGATTTGCCATCTCTGCCGAGGCTCAAAGGAAATTGCTATATGGAAAAGAATATATATACTTGGGGATGCATAAAAGGCGGTATCAATTATTACTGAAAATAGCCCTTGTTTTCTTGTGTTGCTGACTGGGGTTGACTGGTAACCACTTGCCTACTGGCCACTTTTATCCCCTTCCATGACCAGGCCAATTTTCAGCTTTCAGCGCTGTCACACTTTGAATGACAATTGCGCGGTCATGCTACACTGTACCCAGATGAACTTTTCATTGTTTTTTTGTTTTGTTTTGTTGGTTTTTTTTTTACAAGGATAGAGCTTACTTAATTTTGGTGGTATTTACTCACCACTGGTTTTTTTTTTGCTAAACAAATGAAAAAATACCCTAAATTTGGGGGGGAAAAAAATGGCGGGCGGTTTCTTTTGAATCGGCAGATAACGCCTGATATTCAGCCTGTGTGTACGGGGATTTAATCAGGACCAGCGGGGTCAAGCCAGGTTAAACACAGGATAGCAAAGCATAGGTCGGGTCATACGTTTCATTGCATCAAGGCAGGGTTCTCCAAACATTCTAAACAGGGGGCAGGTTTACTGTCCCTCGGACTTTAGGAGGGTCAGACTGTGGCCACTGGAAGTACAAAAGGTCCCCGATATCAGTGGGAATAAACAATGCCCCATCTTTATTGTCAGTGGGAGGAATTGTGCCTCATCATTGGTGTCATTGGTTCAATGGTTGGTGTCATCGGGAGTAATTGTACCCCATCGTTGGTGTCATTGGGCACAACTGTTGGTGTCAACGGGAGTAATTGTACCCCATCGTTGGTGTCATTGGGCACAATGGTTAGTGTCATCGGGAGCAATTGTACCCCATCGTTGGTGTCATTGGGCACAATTGTTGATGTCATCGGGAGCAATTTTGCCTCATCGATGGTGTCATTGGGCACAATTATTGGTGTCATCGGGAGCAATTGTGCCCCATCATTGGTGTCATTGGTTCAATTGTTGCTGTCATCGGGGGTAATTGTACCCCATGGTTGGTGTCATTGGGCACAATTGTTGGTGTCATCGGGAGAAATTGTACCCCATAGTTGGTGTCATTGTGCACAATTGTTGGTGTCATCGAGAGTAATTGTACCCCATCGTTGGTGTCATTGGGAACAATTGTTGGTGTCATCGGGAGTATTATTATTATTATTATTATAATACAGGATTTATATAGCGCCAACAGTTTGCTCAGCGCTTTACAACATGGGGGCAGACAGTACAGTTACAATTCAAATCAATACAGGAGAGATCAGAGGGCCCTGCTCGTTAGAGCTTCCAATCTAGAAGGGAGGGTCAAGCGGAAACAAAAGGTAATAACTGTGGGGGATGAGCTGATGGAAAAAATGAAAATCCAGTTGTTAGGTGGGGGTGGGATAGGCTTCTCTGAAGAGAAGGGTTTTCAGAGATCGTCTGAAAGCTAATAAATTAGGAGATAAGCAGACAGATTGGGGTAGGGCATTCCATAGGGCTGGAGAGGCTTTGGAAAAGTCCTGGAGGGAGGAGGTGACGAGGGAGCTAGAGAGCAGGAGGTCTTGAGAGGAACGAAGAGAGCGAGTAGGTTGGTATTTAGAGACTAAGCTAGTGATGTAGCTGGGGGCGAAATTGCGGATTTGTACGTAGTTGTTAGAATTTTGAATTTAATTCTTTGGCCGAGCGGAAGCCAGTGGAGGGATTGACAGAGAGGAGTGGCAGACACAGAGCGATTGGTAAGGTGGATGAGTCTGGCAGCAGCATTCATGATGGATTGAAGGGGGGATAGACTATGTAGAGGTAAGCCAATGAGAAGGGAGTTGCAGTAGTCGAGGCGAGAGATGACCAGCAAGTGAATTAAGAGCTTTGTTGTGTCATTGGTTAGAAAGGGGCGTATTTCGGAGATGTTGCGGAGGTTGAGGCGGCAGGATTTGGACAGTGATTGGATGTGTTGCTTGAAGGAGAGTTCAGAGTCTAGGACTACACCTAGAACCCTGGCATGTGGGGATGGGCTTATAGTTGTGCCATCGATTTTGACAGAGAGATCAGGTGAAGAGGCATATGGTGGAGGAAAAATTATAAGTTCGGTTTTGGATAGACTGAGTTTGAGGAAGTGGTGTGACATCCAGACTGATATGTCTGAGAGTAAATTAGTGATACGTGAGGAGACAGAGGGAGTGGTCTGAGGGGTAGAGAAATAGATTTGGGTGTGGTCAGTGTAGAGGTGGTATTGGAAGCCATGGGAGGCTATCAGTTGACCCAGGGAGGCGGTGTAGATTGGAAATAGTAGAGTAATTGTACCCCATCGTTGGTGTCATTGGGCACAATTGTTGGTGTCATCGGGAGTAATTGTACCCCATCGTTGGTGTCATTGGGCACAATTGTTGGTGTCATCAGGAGTAATTGTAACTTTTGGGCAGAGTTGTAGGTCAAATCAGCTTGGAGCTTACAAAGGGCTTTCCGTTCCCATGGCGTACAGAGTGGTAGAAGAACAGAGGGAAAGTGAGTATAATGGGAAGGGGGTGTTTAAATGAACCTGTTACTTTGTCCTGTGTCCATATTAAAGTGACTTACAGTAGCATGGATATTTTAATAATGATTACCAGTACTGGCAGAGAATATTTGACCCCTTACAGAGCTACACCCGCTATTGGAATTTTAGCAGCTGAGATTTCTGGATGTGTTGGACTCCTGTGACTCCGCGTTGTATGCTGAGGTTCCACCCATGAGCGGTTACATAGGTACGTGCAGTTGCTTTAAAAAAATGCCCTAAACCAGCCCTTTTTAACCCTTTAAAAAAGAATGAACCCGAGCAACCTCTAGGGGAACCATAGGGATCCACATAAGCCTGTCTGAGAAATGCTGCCATAGACAGACAGATCTCTCATAGACGATGATGGGCATAGAAAAAGCTGCTCATCATGTATTGAACATTGATAGCGCCGGGACAACCAGCATATCTTCTCACTGGTTGGGTAGATCTTCCATGGACAATAACGGGAGGACAGAAATCTTGCTCTTTATCTATAGAACTTTCATACTGTTGGTGCTACCAGCAATCTTCCTTCTGGTTTGGACTACAGATGTGCACGTCGGAAAAATTCATTTTATTTTCATTTCTTCATATTCGTTATCTTAGACTAAAATTTAGTTTTCGGAATTTGTTTTGTATATTCGGATTTGTTTTGTATATTTCTTATTTTTTCAAATCAATTTGAAAATTCACATTTATTTGAAATTTGAATTTCGGAAGATACATTTGTTGTAATTTTATTTTGTTCTATTTTTTTTTTCTATTTATTCTATTCTGTTCTAGTTTAGTATTTTATTTTCTATTCTACTCTATTTTTTTTCTATTTATTTATATTCCATTCTATTCTGTTCTATTCTATACTATTTTTTAGATTTTATTATTTTCTATTCTGTTTTATTTTATTCTTTTCTGTTCTATTCTATAAAGCAGGCCAAGTAGGAATCATCATCTTATTTCACTTGTGTACCTTACTGTATTCTATTCTGTTTTATTCTGGTCTATGCTGTTATTTTCTTTTCTATTCCATTATATTTTATTTCTTTTCTATTCTATTCTAGAAAGCAGCCTAAGTAGGAATCATCATCTTATTTCACTTGTATACCTCACTGTATTGATTGCAATATGTTTCCATTTCAAATTCGAATTCACGTTCAAATTCAAATATGAAATAATTTTTGAATTTGAATTCATTTTTGGAATTCAGATCATTTATTTTCATTATAATTTTTTCGGATTCATTAAAATTGGTTACTATTGTGATTTGGAAATTCTGATACATTCAAATCTCTGAATAACTAAAATTTTGTAAGAATTTTGGTTTGTAACTAAACCATTGCACATGGCTAGTTTGGATAGATCTCCCATGGACAATGATAGGCAGAGAGAAATCTACACATTATCTGTTGAAGTTGTGTGCGGCTGGGGCTACCAGCAATCTTCTGCCTGGTTTGGATAGATCTACCACGGACAGTGATGAACTTCTCCCTGGTTTTAACCACAAACAGATGCAGCACCTGCGCTCTTATATAATAATTGCTTGTTAACAATTAGTGTCATGAACGATTTGGCTACTGCAGCGCCCACCATCTAGGTTTGTACTCTGTATGGACACACCAGTTCCTTTATTCAAAAAGTGCAAAGAAACAAAAATTGGGAGTTTTAAAATGCAAAAAAATCAAATCAAATGAATATTACAAATTTCATAATTTTATTTAAACAAGCATGGATAAACAAGACAATAATATTTAAAACTAGAGCACGAAAGAATCATGCGGTCACAATACAAAAGTTGGTTGCCTCAACATGTTTCACCACAATCGTGGCTTCTTCTGGAGCTTTTGTAGGACCTTAATACAATGTCACCCAAAAGTGATCAAGGTTCCATATGGTCCTCAGGGCCCACCAAGAGGTCCAATGAGGTGTCAGTGTGCCATATAAAGGGGGACAATAGCCCTACGTTCACACCCTGTTGTGATAGAAAGTCAAGGAATTCACAGGTTGATGATTATATCACTCCCAAAACGTATACTTCATATACTTATGGTAAGCATCAAGGGGACTGTGCCATCCAAACACTTCCTTCCTTGAAGATAACCGTATTCCTTTCCTTAGTATTAGTACGTAGGAAAGGAATACGGTTATCTTCAAGGAAGGAAGTGTTTGGATGGCACAGTCCTCTTGAAGCTTACCATAAGTATATGAAGTTTACGTTTTGGGAGTGATATAATTATCAACCTGTAAATTTCTTGACTTTCTGTCACGACAGGGTGTGAATGTAGGGTTATTGTCCCCCTTTATATGGCACACTGACACCTCATTGGACCTCTTGGTGGGACCTGAAGATCATTTGCAACCTTGATCACTTTTGGGTGACTATGTATTAAGGTCCTACAAAAGCTCCAGAAGAAGCCAAGATTGTGGTGAAACATGTTGAGCAACCAAGTTTTGTATTGTGACCGCATGATTCTTTCGTGCTCTAGTTTTAAATATTATTGTCTTTTTTAACCATGCTTGTTTAAATAAAATTATGAAATTTGTAATATTAATTTGATTTGGTTTTTTTGCACCTCAAAACTCCCAATTTTTGTTTCTTGGTACTTTTTGAATATATTTAGGAGAGGTGGCACTTGTAAAGAATTCTCTGGCCTCTAGTATCAAATGTATTTGTTTACCAGTTCCTTTATGTCTATGGTAGCCCAGTCACATTACAGGTTTTTTTAAACAAGTGTAGCACCCTCTAGTGTGCTATTAGTGTGTGAGTAGGCAAAACATAGTCTGGCTCATGGTTAAGCATGAGTCATGGAATCTGGGTCAGGGTTCATTTGTGTTTAGGCTGGATGACTCTGGTGCCTGCCCCCGGGTCTAGAAGTTTGGAGAAACTTCTAGAGGTTAGTCGGTGGAGGCCAGGAGGATTGTTCTGCATACTAAGGGGAACTTGGCCAATACCCAAGCAGTGGGCCTGGCAGGGGGGGTTGAGCCAGCCCTTAAGTAAGGGTGAGTTGTGCTGGCAGGCAGAGTCGGGTGAAAGATGGAGTTCTGAGGAGACTGTCGGTGGCCCTTGAGGAGGACCCCTGCTGGGGGGGGTCTACTTCTGGCCAGGGCTCAGGCTGGCTCATATGGATCCTGACAACAGAAGCAGTTTGGAGGGAGTCTTTCCTGAGAGGCAGCGAGAGCAAGGAGGACAGTGTGAGTACTACAGCATGGACAGAGACTTACAAGGGGAAAGTCTGCCACACTTAGCAGGTCTCTCCCTTGCCCTGAAAGATCTACAGAGCAGTCAATCAATCTGGTGGAGCGTGTCAGTCGGGTAGACTGGGGAAGAAGCAGTCAGGTGGACTGGTGGAGAGAGTCAGTTGGGTAGACTGGTGGAAAGAAAGCCGGGAGGACTGGTGGAGAGACAGCCAGGTGGACTGATGGAGAGACAGCCGGGTGGACTGGAGGAGAGACAGCCAGGTGGACTGGTAGAGAGACAGCCGGGTGGCCTGGAGGAGAGACAGCCAGGTGGACTGGTGGAGAGACAGCCGGGTGGCCTGGAGGAGAGACAGCCAGGTGGACTGGTGGAGAGACAGCCGGGTGGCCTGGAGGAGAGACAGCGGGGTGGACTAGTGGAGAGGCAGTCAGACGGACTGGCATTTCCTGAAGTAGTAGAACTGGGACCAGTATCTACAGGGGAGTTGAAGGTACTCCAGGATGCAGTCTACAACATTTTGTGCTATTTTTTTTAAAGGACTGGGAGTTTATAGTCCATAAGGGACTTTTGCATCTTTCATTGATCAAAGACAGTCGGTGCTCAGAAGGAGGACAGTTCTGAAGCATGTACTGTACATAGGGAGGAAGTTGTCCGTGGTTGGGCATCCCATAATTCCTATCCCCATTTAAGTTATTACCCCCTAATAAAACAACAAAAAACAAGATCAAAGACTGTTCCTTGGGTCTGGAGAAAGTGTGAAAAATGCTTGCTGCCTGACTGTGCAGGAGTGGGGAACCCAGTCATCTGCAACTCCTGCGGAGGTAGTGCCTCACTAGGAACGCCCAAAAACATCAACCTTTTTGCATTTCCACACGGTTCTAGCAGAAAGATGCATTTTAAAAAGTATGTTCTTGTCAGGAGGGCTTTAGGTTATTTTGAACGTGTGATATGGTGATGCCTTGGATCAGATAAAGCTTCTGAGGATGCATTTCATGAGTCGTTTTGCTTAAATCTTTTTATGTGTCCACAATAAAGTTGAAGTATGTATATGTGGAAAAGATCAATGGAAAGGACATCTGTGCATCTGCTACCAGTGTTCCAGGTTGATCATTTAAGGCAGCACTTTCTGCAATCAACGAAGAAGAGTATGAGTGGTGTACTTCCACCTATAGAAAGGTAGAGTACACCACTTCCTTCTAAGACGATGCCGCTTCCATTTACTATGATGAAGAATGCTTTTATGGTCTTTTGTTGAGCTCAACTATACAAGAACTATACGCCCGCATTCTTTCCTTTTTCTTGGTTACTTTGTATCGTCAACTACATTCCTTTTCTTGGTTGCACATTGCTCTTCAAAATAAAATTTAAACAAGAAACCCCGTTTTATAACTCTGCTATTGAACAGTTATTGCTGCAGAAATCGAAATGCATTAAGATAGAAATAAAGTAAAAAAAAATATATATATTACACACACCATGTATAATGAAAAAAAAATCTGTGCTACTGGTTTAAGCCGTAGCGATAATATGGCAAATGCTGCTTTGTAAAGTGTATCTACACTCATATAACAATCCAACTAGAGTGCATCTACTTGTCATTTACAAAGTATGTGTAGCAAAATAACATTCCTTGAAAATATGAAACCATATGAAGAAATATGAATATAAAAATGAAATGTATTTGTATGTAGTCTTTAGATCACTAATCTCTCTTAAATAAAATAAAAAAAAGGCCATGAAATATGTACTATTATTTTTAGATTGGCTGACAGTCTTTTGGCCACTGAATACACTGAATGATTCATAGTAATATCTGAAGAACTGAACAATATATTCATGCTATATAAATGACATTGGGGGGGAGGTAGAGAGGAGAAAAAACATAGGAGACTTCATCTACCTTACCGCTCAGTGTCTGCCAATCCCTCCACTGACCACCATCTCTCTCTGCCAATCCCTCCACTTTTCACCATTCCTCTCTGCCAATTCCTCCAGTGGCTATTACTCCTCTCTGCCAATCCCTCCAGTGGCTATTACTCCTCTCTGCCAATCCCTCCACTTTCTACCGTCTCTCTCTGCCAATCCCTCCACTTTCCACCATTCCTCTCTGCCAATCCATCCAGTGGCTATTACCCCTCTCTATCAATCCCTCCACTGGCCACCACACCTTTCTGCTAGTCCCTCCACTGGCCAGCACCCCTCTCTACACAATCTTTCCACTTGCTTCTACAGCTCTTTCCTAAACCCTTTTTTCGGCCAGCACCCTTCTCTGCCAATCCCTCCCCTGGCTACCACCTCTCTGCTAATCCCTCCTTTGGCCAAATATCCCTCTCTGACAATCCCTCAATTGGCCACCACCACTCTCTGAAAATCCCTCTATTGGCCATCACTCCTCTCTGCCAATCCCTCCACTGGCCACCACCCCTCTGTACACAATCTTTCCCCTTGCCTCTACACCTCTCTGCTAATCCCTTTTTTCTGCCACCACCCTTCTCTGCCAATACCTCTCCTGGCTACCCCCCCTCTCTGCCAATCCCTCACTGGCCTCCATGCCCATCTGCCAATCCCTTCACTGGCCTCCACCTCTCTCTGCCAATCCCTCCACTGGTCACCACCCCTCTCTACTCAATCTTTCCCCTTGCCTCTACACCTCTCTGCTAATCCCTTTTTTCGGCCACCACCCTTCTCTGCCAATACCTCTCCTGGCTACCCCCCCTCTCTGCCAATCCCTCCACTGGCCTCCACCCCCATCTACCCATCCCTTCACTGGCCTCCATGCCCATCTGCCAATCCCTTCACTGGCCTCCACCCCTCTCTGCCAATCCCTTCACTGGCCTCCACCCCTCTCTGCCAATCCCTCCACTGGCCTCCACCTCTCTCTGCCAATCCCTTCACTGGCCTCCACCCCTCTCTGCCAATCCCTCCACTGGCCTCCACCGCCCTCTGTCAATCCCTTAGTTGACCTCCACACCTCTCTGCTAATGCCTCCACTGGCCTCCACACATCTCTGCCATTCCCTCCACTGGCCACCACTCCTCTCTGCCAATCCCTCCCCTGTCTGCCACCCCTCTGTGCCAGTGCCTCCATTGGCCATCACCCCTCTCTGCTAATCCCTCCTTTGGCCAAATATACCTCTCTGACAATCCCTCAATTGGCTACCACCCCTTTTCTACCAATCCCTCTACTGTCTGCCACCCCTCTCTGCCAATCCCTCTATTGGCCATTACCCCTCTCTGACAATCACTCCACAGTGGCCACCAACCTTCTCTGCTTGTGGAGAGGTGCAGCATGGTGCGGTGGCAGTAAACACTCAAAGTCCAGATGCAGTAACAGAACTGTATTGTAGCTGTAGTTCAAGTGCAACAACCCAGGGGGAAGTTAACCCAACCAGGCGTGCTCACAGAATGTTGCAGTGAACAGTGCAACAACAGGACTCGGATGCACCGACAGCGTCTCGTGGGATGAAATGCAGCCCGGCCAGTGTGTATTGAAATAGGGAGGCTTTTTGAAAAGATAGCGGGTCCCTGATCTTTTCCTACTTGTCTGGAACCTCTCCCTATCGCTAATACTGTCCATGACAGGTGGGTGAACATCTGTCCCTACACTAGTACCCACACTAGGTCCCTACACTAGTACCCACACACAAAAATGCACGCCAATCCTGGAAGCCAAGGTCTTAAATAGACTCTGCCTGACCAAAGATGGCCACCAACTTCCACAGTGAGCACTACCTGCAGTGAAGAAAATTTACTGCACTAACTTACATGCGAATCCCTCCACTGGTCACCACCCCTCTTTACAAATCTCTCCACCTCTCTCTGCCAATTCCTCTACATGCATCTGATTACCCAACTAATACAATTCAAAACACTAAAAACGTACAAAGTCATCCACAACTCTGCCCCAAGCTACTTTACTAATCTCAGGCCCAATATATCACACAAACTGTCCTCTCCGCTCCCCCAAAACCTCCTCTTCTTTAGATCCCTTGTCACCTCCTGCCATGTTCACCTTCAGGACTTCCCCAGAGTCTCTCTCATCCTCTGGATCTCTTTACCTCAATTTGTTCAGAGCCTCTTCAATCCTGTGGTACTCCCTACCCTGATCTGTCCAGAGCCTTTCCCATCTTCTGAAACTCCCTACCCCAATGTGTCTGGCTATCTCCTAATCTGTCCACCTTGAGGTGATAACTAAAAACCACCAAAAACGGCATGACAGTTTTATTGACAGTTCTGCCGTTTTTGGGTATACACAGTCCAGTCACCGAATAAACCAGATTGAAAATTTTGACTTTCGGGCACGTCCACCAGATGTGGAGCATGGTATCCTCCCGGCCACACCCCTTGAAGCAGAGAGGCGATGCGTCCGGGTAGATTTTCGCTAATCTTGTCGGAACCAGATACCATCGTGACAGTACCCTATAATTCGCCTCCACCAGGGAAGTGTTTAGAATTCCGTTGTGCACCATTGTCGACTACTTGGACCAAATGTCCTCATCAACAGACTCCCCCCAGGTCTGCCTCCCAGGCTAATAGATAGGGGAGTTTAGAGCCCTGATCTGCTAACAAAGTGTACAGTTCTGAGATACTACCCCGCTTCCCTGGGACCACTTAGACAATTTTTTCCTAGTAGTGATGTCTCCCTGGTCTTGGCATAGTGTCTGCAAATAATGGGTAATTTGGCAGTTGAAATGTCTCAGTTGGGGGGCATTTCCAGAGTTACACTGGGCATTTCTTGTGACCAGAAGGGTAATTCAGTACCAACCTTTGAAGTAGCTAGTACTGTCTCACCAGCTACCCCACATCTAAAGTGCCCTAATACTTGCCTCTTAGATGCCTATATGTTTGCCAATCCAAACTGACCTGACTACTTTCATACGGCCCCTGCCTGGCTGGACCTAACGTTCACCTACACTCAAACTCTGCCTGAACCTGACTACCCCCTCACCTGTGACCTGCCAACACCTCTGCCTTACCTGTGCAGCCCAGTGAAATGTCTCTGTACCACCTTCCCATTCCAGCCACCTTTCCTTGATGCAATTCTATGGTTGCGACCTGGTGCCAGTTTGAAGCAAAGAAAACCAAGACCGCTAGGGTTCCCAGCCCATCTCCAGCATCAGGAGACCAACTTTCTTCATATGGACTCTGCGCCTTGGGTGAGCAATCATCAGCTGCCATGGGGCACCATAACAGCAACATTCTGTGCCAAAAAAAAAGTCCTAAGGGAGAAGACTTTGGATTGAAGGTAAGTATTGTAGCTTTTTTGTTTTGTGAACTAACTATGGGTCCTTATTAACCACTTGCTGCCCGCCCTATAGCACTTTTACTGCTACAAGGAAGACGTGGGCAGAATCACGTATACATACATTCTTTTGCATTTTACACCTGCAGGGGGGAGCGTGCACCACCAAGCTGAACCTGTGGGTCCCCAGGACTCAATCGTTACTAAAATGCGGAGAACTGAGATGTGCCAATGTAAACAAGGCATATCTCAGTTCTGACGGGGGGGGGAGGGACAATCCTGTGTCTCTGCAAAGCAGGGACTAGAACCGATGTCTCCCCCTAGTGAAAGCACCACCCACAGTACACAAAAACACTGGCTAGGCACACAGTTAACCCTTTGATCGCCCCTGATGTTTAACCCCTTCCCTGCCAGTGTCATTAGTACAGTGACAGTGCATATTTTTAGCACTGATCACTGTATTAGTGTCACTGGTTCCCGCAAAGTGTCAAAAGCATCAGTTAGTGTCCGATAGTCCACCGCAATAACGCATGCCCTCTACAAGCCGCTGATTGCTGTCATTACTAGTATAAAAAAAAATTTAAAAAAAAATTTCATAAATATATCCCATAGTTTGTAGACACTATAACGCTTGTGTAAAACAAGCAATTTACGCTTATTGGGATTTTTTTTTTTTTTAACAAAAACATGGCAGAATACATAATGGCCTCAAGGGCCACTGACACCCTCCCTCAGCACTGCTTCCCCATCTTCCACCTGAACACCCTGCTGCCATGGCCCATGTCTATTTACGGGTTTCCTTAGTTCCCTGCCAGGCCCACTCCTGGGTATTGGCTAAGGGCTCAAAAATATTCAAGGCAGCTCCTCCTCACCTCCGCCCACAAGTTCCAGAACATTCTCCAACACTCTGGAAACAGGTTGGAGGAACCGGAGAGCTGCCAGGATGAGTAATCCAGCTCTGGCCTCTAGTAAACCTGACCCAATACAAAGACTCAGGTCTATGTTTTCCCAACTCTTGCTACAAGTAGCGCACACTAGAGGGTGCTACACAAGTGTAACCTTTCCATCCAAGGTGGTCAAGGTCCTGAGGAAGCAGAGATCTCTGAAAAACGTGTAGACCGCACATATTTCCAACATCCTTGTTTGAAAACACCTGCACAGTTTTTTTTGTTTTTAACTTTATTATATCTTTGTAACTTTAGGGACAGTTAATGTCCAATTGTATATACCGTATATACTCGAGTATAAGTCGAGTTTTTCAGCACATTTTTTTGTGCTGAAAGTGCCCCCCTCGACTTATACTTGAGTCAAGCACTTTTCTGCAGCAAAAAATTTCATTTTCTGAACCCGAAATGACATTGCTGCAGATGGACACAGTTGACCGATTTTGGGGCCCCATATCTCGGGGCCACTTGGTGCTAGGAACCCCAAATTTGGTGTGCAAACCCAGTGGAACTAGTACCACAACATATCCAAAGTTGGAGTTCCTAGCACTAAGTGGCCTCAAGATACAGGGCCCCAAAACCGGTTTGGAAAATGTCATTCTCTGCTGCAGAAAAGTGCTTGACATTTTCTGAACCGATTTTAGGGGCCCTGTATCTCGGGGCCACTTGGTGCTAGGAATTCCAGCTTTGGATATGTTGTGGTACTAGTTCCACTGGGTTTGCACACCAAATCTGGGGTTCCTAGCACCAAGTGGCCAGCTTTGGATATTTTATGATGCTAGTTTCACTGGGTTTGCACACCAAATTTGGGGTTCCTAGCACTAAGTGGCCCCGAGATACGGGGCCCCAAAGTCGGTCAACTGTGGCCATCTGCAGCAATGTCATTTCGGGACCCTTTGGGTTCAGAGACCCCAAATTTTGGCTGCAGCTAGGGGGGCATCTAGGAACCCTTAACTACCAAGTTTGAAGTTCGGGGGACCTATGGCTGCAAATGGGCACAGTGAGGCTGCAAATGGGCATGGTTGACCCTCTTTTCCACTTACAGTAGCTGCTGCATTTCTCACCCTCGTCTTATACTCGGGTCAATAAGTTTTTCCCATTTTTTTGTGGTAAATTAGGTGCCTCGACTTATACTCGGATCGACTTATACTCGAGTATATACGGTAATAAAAGATTTTGGTTTTAACCTTTTTTCTATCCATTCCCGGTGGTGTATTCAAAGACTCGTTTTTTTCTTTTTTTTTTTTTTCTTTCTTTGCTTTATATATTTTCTTCTTTGCTAATTCCACGCTGTTTTGTTTAATGTACTGTTAAAAGGCAAATTTCAGAGGCAGAAACACTCTGGAATCAAATTTTCAAAGTTCGCAGAGATATGGAAAAAAATCCAGTTTCAGCGACTGAACGTTATTAAATAAGAACTGAAATTTGTAATTAATTATATTGTTCTGTAGATAATTACTAGCAGACATGTAAAGAAAAGTCTGAACTATGTCATTATATTGTTATAACCATTTTAAAACATTTACTGCCTGTGACAAGTTATGAATGGAGGTATTTAAGCAGATGACAATTTCTTTTCTAAAATAGGAATGGGTTTAGAAATAATCAGACCAAAAGCTCCGTCCACTCATGAGAGCGCTGCAAGCCGCCATTAGTCCGTCTCACTATAATGATGTAAATTAACTTGGCGAATTGAGCTGTCAAATATCATGAAGACATCATATTTAGTGTTTGGCTTTCATGTACAGCTGGATCTGTTGTCGGGGTTTTTTTCATCAATGTGTATGCAGGTTCCTCATAAAAATCATTTGGTACAAAGATGACCCCCCCCCATGTAAAATAAATACATAAGTCAATAACAGTCCATGCCACCTAGAGCTACAGGTTTTTAATACAATGGTTGGCCATTTCTTTCCTAATATGGCTAAAAAGCCTACTAGAGCGGGGGTTTTTATGCCCCGTACACACGGTCCCTTAAAGGATTTTCCTACAGAAAATGTTCGATGGGACCTTGTTGTCGGAAATTCCAACCGTGTGTAGGCTCCATCGAGCACCTTCCATAGGAATTTTCGTCACACAAAATTTGAGATCTGGACGTTGTCGGAAGTTCCGATCGTGTGTACACAATCCCGATGCACAAAGTGCCACCCATGCTCGGAATCAAGCAAAAGAGCCGCACTAGCTATTGAACTTCATGTTTCTCGGCTCGCCGCACGTGTTGTACCGCGTTCTTGGCGTTCGGAATTTCCGACGAGCTTCGTGTGACAGTGTTTGTGTGTATGCAAGACAAGTTTGAGCCAACATCCGTTGTCGGAAAATCCTATCGTGTGTACGGGGCGGGGGGGCACAGAACACTGCGCTCCGAGCCCACCCAGTTGTGCGACAATGAACATTCGCTATTTTCACACTGATTCTCCTCTCGGCCAATCAGGAAGCGGGTCTCGAGGCCCGTTTTCTTGATTTGCCGAAAAGGAGAAGCGATCCTTTTGGCCTAGGAGGAGGAGGAGGGCTAGGCACAGGACAGGCACAGGCACGGTAATGGCCGGGATGATGAGGAGGCATGGAGGACAAGGAGGAGAACATGCAGTAGCAGCTCCAAGAAGTGACATTCCAGCCGGCCATGTGGGGGAGGATCTGTGTATATATTATATCATCCGTACCAAGGACTCCTGGAGGCCGGGGCCACCTTCCTGAAGGCCCCCGGGGAGGTGTACAACTGGAGGCAGTTTCTGGAGGTGTGCTGTATGGAGCAAAAATTCACAGCAGCGGTGGTGGAGAGGTCAGCCGGGGGCCTCAGTTGCTTCCTCTTCGACTGCAATCACCGGGGGCCGGAATGTGTGTCAGTGGCTGCTTGTGCCATAGATGGGGTAAGTGCGGGGCCACCCTCCCCCCCACAAAAAAAAACACCAACCGCCACTGGTCCTGATACCCCCTTTGTCAGACTCTCCACATCCGCCATTCTCAAACGGGGTTCTATGAAGCCCTAGGGTTCCTCTAGAGCAGGGGTCTCCAAACTTTCTAAACAAAAGGCCAGTTTACTGTTCTTCAGATTTTATAGGGGCCATACTGTGGCCTGTGGGAGTAGAAAATGCTCAAGCATCAGTGGAAGTGAACAACGCCCCATCATTGGTTTTAGTGGAAGGAATAGTGCCCTATTGTTACCAGTGGGAGGAAAAGCACCCCATCCTTAGTATCAGTGGGAGGAATAGTGCTCCATCATTAGTGTCAGTTGTGGATGGAATAGTGCCCCAAGGGCTGGATAGAGGCAAGCAATGGGCCACATCTGGCCCTAGGGCAATAGTTCGGAGACCACTGCTCTAGAGATTGCTAGGGGTGCCTTGGGAGTGCCTCCCTCCAGGAAAACCTGCCCTTAATTTATCCACTCTCAAAAAATAATAGAGTTAGGACGACAGTACACAGAGGATCCTTGATGTAGGCACCGCGACTTCCACATATACACTATAATGCCAAAAGTATTGGGATACCTGCCTTTACACACACACATGAACTTTAACGACATCCCAGTCTTAGTCCGTAGGGTTCAATATTTTGTTGGCTCCGCCCTTTGCAGCTACAACAGCTCTTCTGGAAAGACTGTTCACAATGTTTAGGAGGGTGTCTATGGGAATGTTTGACCATTCTTCCAGAAGCACATTTGTAAGGTCAGGCACTGATGTTGGACAAGACTTTTTAGGCATTATCAGAATTCAAAAACCAATAGGTTTATAAATATCAAAATCAAATCAATCAATCAAAAAAAATATATAGTCCTATCTGGACCTTTTAATGGTGGTGTGGTATTCAAATTTCCTTTTTTTTCTCCAAGCCAAGGAGACTGAGAAGATCCTCTGGGGTGTAGAAGTCACCTACCTTGGAACCAGATTACTTACATCAACATGTACTGTATTTTAAGATAGCAATACCATTTACAGTAGATGACCTTGGGGTCCAGCACTATTTTTCTACTTACCTCTAGTTCTAAATTAATGACAGGATCTTCCAGTTTTCTGTACTTATTCAATAGATAAGACTATGGAGCCGGTTCACACATCTCCGCAGCGGCTCCGGTGCGAATTGCACAGGAGTCCTGTGCTTCTTTTGGTCCGTTTAAGGTTAGAATTCAGCCCAAAATTTGGGCCGAAATCGGACCTGAAACAGTGAATGGAGAGGCACTGGACTCCTGCTGTGATCCCCATCCTCTGCATGTTCTAGCATGAACCCAGCCTTAGGGGTTACATATACTTACATACAAGGTGAGGTCCACCTGCTTAGCTGTGCTGTGGTGCCATAGTGTTTGAATCCCAAGAGTGACGGAATAGAATTACAAATAATTTTCAGGTAAAACATTTTAGATACATCTGATGTGTTCCAGCGGTGGGTTTAGCTGTTCAGCTGGAGTTCAACAAACAAAAATAATGATGATAATGTTCCTCATCATTACGTGGGCTGACTTGGGGGCAACCAGGAAGGCTTTTAAGGTACTATTGTTGCAGTCCATTGTACAAGTCAGTTTGATTGGAGGGAATCTATTGGAATCCAAGCTCTTGAAGACATGGGACGGGGCACTGAGTTTTGAAGAGTATGGCTGAAGGTGGTTCAAGTTCTATTATATCAAGGTGTATGAAGACTTCATACACCTTGATATAATAGAACAGGAAGCACTCATAATGAAGTGTAGTAGCGTTGAGGCTGGACATTAAACTTAGAAACGCTCTGACCAGAATAGACTAATTTGCAGATGAAAACAAATTGAATTCAAATATGTATTCTTAAAGAAAAATCAATCAATTCTTATGTATAAGTATGAAAATCATTCTTTATATTGGGCTACTTTCATCCCCTGTAATGTGAGACTGACACTGAGATGGTGAAGGTCCAGGGAGAGACAACTAGGCTTTACTGCTTTGCACGCTGAGGACGCAGACTTGTTGTGAGCTGTTGGAAAAGACTTTGGCATCTCTGTTGTAATCTTTGAAGATAAATTACTCCACAGTGAGTGCACCTGCAGAGGTGAGTGAGTGCTTATTGTCAGAAATGTTTTGGCACAGGTGCACTTTAGGTTAAATATTTAAAAGTAAATATCCGAATAACAGAAAGCCAAATAAAAATGTCTTAGAACAGTAAGCCACCAAATTAAAATCAAACGTTTGCGCACCCTGGATCATTTTGCCATAATATATATATATATATATATACGTATGCCCAGCATATTTGCATATTATGGTACACTTACCCAGCAAAGTCACCCCCCTCCAAAGCTGTGATGTCAACGCTCCCCTCATTGGATGGTAATTCCATTTTCATTCGGTCTTCTTCCAGGTTAAAAGTCTTCGGCCCTCTTGATTGGCCAGGCCAAGATGGCGTAACTCACATACATAAAATAAGTTGTGGATAGACTTTTCTCTTTGATATGGACTTGGTAATGGGTTAGGATCTATACTGGCATGGACTGGGTAATGTGTTAGGATCTATACTGGTATGGACTGGGTAATGTGTTAGGATTTATACTGGTATGGACTGGGTAATGTGTTAGGATTTATACTGGTATGGACTGGGTAATGTGTTAGGATTTATACTGGTATGGACTGAGTAATGTGTTAGGATCTATACTGGTATAGACTGGGTAATGTGTTAGGATCTATACTGGTATGGGCTGGGTATTGTGTTAGGATCTATACTGGTATGGACTGGGTAATGTGTTAGGATCTATACTGGTATGGACTGGGTAATGTGTTAGGATCTATACTGGTATGGGCTGGGTATTGTGTTAGGTTCTATACTCGTATGGACTGGGTATTGTGTTAGGATCTATACTCGTATGGACTGAGTAATGTGTTAGGATCTATACTGGTATGGACTGAGTAATGTGTTAGGATCTATACTGGTATGGACTGGGTAATGTGTTAGGATCTATACTGGTATGGACTGGGTAATGGGTTAGAATCTATACTGGTATGGGCTGGGTATTGTGTTAGGATCTATACTGGTATGGACTGGGTAATGTGTTAGGATTTATACTGGTATGGATTGGGTAATGTGTTAGGATCTATACTGGTATGGACTGGGTAATGGGTTAGGATCTATACTCGTATGGACTGGGTAATGTGTTAGGATCTATACTCGTATGGACTGGGTAATGTGTTAGGATTTATACTGGTATGGACTGAGTAATGTGTTAGGATCTATACTGGTATGGACTGGGTAATGGGTTAGGATCTATACTGGTATGGACTGGGTAATGGGTTAGGATCTATACTCGTATGGACTGGGTAATGTGTTAGGATTTATACTGGTATGGACTGAGTAATGTGTTAGGATCTATACTGGTATGGACTGGGAAATGTGTTAGGATCTAAACTGGTATGGACTGGATAATGGGTTAGGATCTATACTGGTATGGACTGGGTAATGGGTTAGGATCTATACTGGTATGGACTGGGTAATGTGTTAGGAATGAAAGGATGCCACATTGTTTGATGGAAATTACAATTATTACCCTACAGAGGGCTGAATTCCAAGACACCACAAAAATCAAAGTGAAAAAATGATGCAGCAGGCTAGTCCATTTTTCTTAAATCTCATTACAGCAACTCAAAATGGTCTTCATTAGTCTGTATGGCCCCCACGTGCTTGTATGCATGCCTGACAACGTCGGGGCATGCTCCTAATGCGACAACGGATGGTGTACTGGGGTATTTCCTTCCACATCTGGACCAGGGCATCACTGAGCTCCTGGACAGACTGAGGTTCAACCTGGCGGCGTCGGATGGACTGACACATAATGTCCCAGAGTTGTTCTATTGGATTGAGGTCAGGCGAGCGTGGGGGGCCATTCAATGGTATCCATTCCTTCATCCTCCAGGAACTGGCTGCATACTCTTGCCACATGAAGCCGGGCATTGTCGTGCACCAGGAGGAACCCAGGACCCACTGCACCAGTGTAGGGTCTGACAATGGGTCCAAGGATTTCATCCCGATACCTAATGGCAGTCAGGGTGTCATTGTCTAGCCTGTAGAGGTCTGTGCGTTCCTCCATGGATATGCCTCCGCAGACCATCACTGACCCACCACCAAACCAGTCATGCTGAACGATCTTACAGGCAGCATAACGTTCTCCATGGCTTCTCCACACCCTTTCATGTCTGTCACATGTGCTCAGGGTGCACCTGCTCTCATCTGTGAAAAGCACAGGGCGCCAGTGGTGGACCTGCCAATTCTGGTGCTCAGTGACAAATGCTAATCGAGCTCCACAGTGTCGGGCAGTGAGTACCGGGCCTACTAAAGGACGTTGGGCCCTCAGGCCTCCCTCATGAAGTCTTCTTCTGATTGTTTAATCAGAGACATTCACACCAGTGGCCTGCTGGAGGTCATTTTGTAGGGATCTGGAAGTGCTCATCCTGTTCCTCCTTGCACAAAGGAGCAGATACCAGTCCTGGAGATGGGTTAAGGACCTTCTACGGCCCTGTCCAGCTCTCCTAAAGTAACTACCTGTCTCCTGGAATCTCCTCCAGGCTCTTGACACTGTGCTGGGAGACACAGCAAACCTTCTGACAATGGCACGTATTGATGTGCCATCCTGGAGGAGTTGGACTGCCTGTGCAACCTCTATAGGGTCCAGGTATGGCCTCAGCAATGTATAAAGAGCTACCTGGGGTTAGTAAGGGCCGAATGGCTGAAAGAGAACCTAAAGTTGATCGTGCCAGATTTATCAACCCCTTAAAGACCAGCTGCCGCATTTGTACTGCGGCAGGTTGGCTCTCCTGGCCGAATCGCCGATGTCTGCCGGCCACCCGCAATCGCTTCTGAGGGAGACAGAACGGGGATCTGTCAATGGGAGGAGAGACAGATCTGCTGTTCCTAGTGATCAGGAACAGCGATCTCTCTCCTCCTCCAGTCAGTCCCATCCCCCTACAGTTAGAAACACCTCCCAGGGAACACCTTTAACCCCTTGATCGCCCCCTAGTGTTAACCCTTTCCCTGCCAGTGACATTTATACAGTAATCAGTGGCTATTTTTAGCTTTGTTCGCTGTATAAATGTCAATGGTCCCAAAAAAGTGTCAAAAGTGTCCGATTTGTCCGCCGCAATGTCGCAGTCCCGTTAAAAATCGTCGATCACCGCCATTACTAATAAAAAAAAAATAATAATAAAAATGCCATAAATCTATCACTTATTTTGTAGACGCTATAACTTTTGCGCAAAACGACCAATATATACGCTTATTGCAATTTTTTTTTACCAAAAATACATATCGGCCTAAACTGATGAAGAAAATGTTTTTTTTTTGTTTTGTTTTTTTAGATATTTATTATAGCAGAAAGTAAAAAAATATTGGTTTTTTTTTTTCAAAATGGTTGTTTTTTTTTTCTGTTTATAGTGCAAGAAAAAAATCTATATGTGGCCCTGTACCCTGATGTGTTGTGCCCTGATGTGCCTGATGTATTTATTATAGCAAAAAGTAAATAATATTGTTTGTTTTTTTTTTTCAAAATGGTTGGTTCTTTTCTGTTTATACCCTGTTTCCCCGAAAATAAGACCTAGCGTGATTGTCAGTGATGGCTGCAATATAAGCCCAACCCCCCCAAATAAGTCCTACCCTGTTTCCCCGAAAATAAGCCCTACCCTGAAAATAAGACCTACAAGGACTTTAACTAGGGCTTATTTGGGGGGTAGGGCTTATATTGCAGCCATCAACAATCACTCTAGGTCTTATTTTCGGGGAAACAGGGTAGCGCAAGAAAAAAAAAAACACACAGAGGCGATCAAATACCACCAAAAGAAAGCTCTATATGTGGGAAAAAAAGGACGTCAATTTTGTTTGGGTACAGCGTCGCACGACCGCGCAATTGTCAGTTAAAGTGAAGCAGTGCCGTATCGCAAAAAAATGGCCTGGTCATTAAGGGGGGGTCAAATCCTTCCAGTCCTTAAGTGGTTAATCATATTTATAACATTTTGTTAAATTTGCGCCTTCTCAGAGTAAGGACAAAAAAAAAGATAAATTTGCATATAATTTTTCTTTGTATTGCTCCTGTAACTCTACGATCTTATAGGAATTTTATATTGCACTGGTCTGTACCGGTCGGCGAGGAATTCTGCGGTGTCATTTGTATTCTTCGGCGGTAGAACATTTTATTCTCGCTATAATCTTGGCATGAACGGGATATTGCAGGCAGTGGGTTTAGGATGGGGAGAGATCGGAAAACGAAAAAAAAAAAAAGACTCAGAAATGGATTTTTAATGAACATTTAACTGTTATAAATGAATGTTTATTTAATGACATGTAAAGGACACTGTGGGCGGAACGGAGAAGGATTAGACGACGATTAAAGAACATCGGAAATCGTTTAAAAAAAAACTAATTTCGCCCTTTCGTTCCATTAAAATGAGAGATCAGTATGAGGAAAGACACTCTCTGGTAAACTGTTAAAGAGAACCTGGAATTGATTTGTTTTAGTTTAATTCGTTTTATTTTAGTTGGTCATTTTGTATCTTTTTTATTGTTTATATGTGATATTTCGCTACATAATATCCACTCACCGGCCACTTTATTAGGTACACCTGTCCAATTGCTCGGTAACACAAATTGCTAATCAGCCAATCACATGGCAACAACTCAGTGCATTTAGGCACCTAGACGTGGTGAAGACGACTTGCTGAAGTCCAAACGGAATGGGGGGAAGAAAGGGGATTGAAGGGACTTTTGAACGTGGCATGGTTGTTGGTGGCAGACGGGCCGGTCTGAGTATTTCTGGGATTTTCACACACAACCATCTCTCGGGGATTACAGAGAATGGCGGGAAAAAGAGAAAATATCCAGTGAGCGGCAGTTGTTTGGAGGAAAATGCCTTGTTGAGGTCAGAGGAGAATGGGCAGACTGGTTCCAGATGACAGGCAACAGTAACTCAAATAAGCTCTCGTTACACCCAAGGTATGCAGAATACCATCTCTGAACACACAACACATGGAACCTTGAAGCAGATGGGCTACAGAAGCAGAAGACCACACCGGGTGCCACTCCTGTCAGCTAAGAACAGGAAACTGAGGCTACAATTGGCACAGGATCACCAAAATTGGACAATAGAAGATTGGAATAATGTTGCCTGGTCTGATGAGTCTGGATTTCAGCTGCGACATTCAGATGGTGGGGTCAGAATTTGGCGCATGGATCCATCCTGCCTTGTATCACCGGTTCAGGCTGGTGGTGGGGGGTGTAATGGTGTGGGGGATGGGATATCACCGGTTCAGGCTGGTGGTGGGGGTGTAATGGTGTGGGGGATGGGATATCACCGGTTCAGACTGGTGGTGGGGGTGTAATGGTGTGGGGGATGGGATATCACCGGTTCAGGCTGGTGGTGGGGGTGTAATGGTGGGGGGGATGGGGTATCACTGGTTCAGGCTGGTGGTGGGGGTGTAATGGTGTGGGGGATGGGATATCACCGGTTCAGGCTGGTGGTGGTGGTGTAATGGTGTGGGGGATGGGATATCACCGGTTCAGGCTGGTGGTGGGGGTGTAATGGTGTGGGGGATGGGGTATCACCGGTTCAGGCTGGTGGTGGGGGTGTAATGGTGTGGGGGATGGGGTATCACCGGTTCAGGCTGGTGGTGGGGGTGTAATGGTGTGGGGGATGGGGTATCACCAGTTCAGGTTGGTGGTGGGGGTGTAATGGTGTGGGGGATGGGGTATCACCGGTTCAGGCTGGTGGTGGGGGTGTAATGGTGTGGGGGGATGGGGTATCACCGGTTCAGGCTGGTGGTGGGGGTGTAATGGTGTGGGGGATGGGATATCACCGGTTCAGGCTGGTGGTGGGGGTGTAATGGTGTGGGGGATGGGATATCACCGGTTCAGGCTGGTGGTGGGGGTGTAATGGTGTGGGGGATGGGATATCACCGGTTCAGGCTGGTGGTGGGGGTGTAATGGTGTGGAGGATGGGATATCACCGGTTCAGGCTGGTGGTGGGGGTGTAATGGTGTGGAGGATGGGATATCACCGGTTCAGGCTGGTGGTGGGGGTGTAATGGTGTGGGGGATGGGGTATCACTGGTTCAGGCTGGTGGTGGGGGTGTAATGGTGTGGGGGATGGGATATCACCGGTTCAGGCTGGTGGTGGGGGTGTAATGGTGTGGGGGATGGGATATCACTGGTTCAGGCTGGTGGTGGGGGTGTAATGGTGTGGGGGATGGGGTATCACCGGTTCAGGCTGGTGGTGGGGGTGTAGTGGTGTGGGGGATATTTTCTTGGCACACTTTGGGCCCCTTAGTAACAATTGATCATGGTTTAATCACCACGGCCTACCTGAGTATTGTTGCTGACCATGTCCATCCCTTTATGACTACAGTGTCCCCATCTTCTGATGGCTCCTTCCAGCAGGATAATGCACCATGTCACAAAGCTCCAATCATCTCACCACTGGACAATGAGGTCCCTGAACTCCAATGGCCTCCACACTCACCACATCTCATCCAATAGAGCACCTTTGGGATGTGGTGGAATGGGAGATTCGGCATCATGGATGTGCAGCCAACAAATCTGCAGCAACTGCCTGATGTTATCAGGTCACTATGGAGCAAAATCTCTGAGGAACGTTTCCAACACCTTGTTGTATCTATGCCACCAAGAATGAATGCAAAAGGGGGTCCAACCCGCTACTAGCAAGGAGGACCTAATAAAGTGGCCAGTAAGTGTATTTCCAGACCATCATGGGTTACTGACTGAGACAACATCTCAGATGTCTACTTTGATGCTCTATTTGTCATATTGCAAACTTGAATGGAGCTGCCTGATAAGGGATGAATCTCTGGGATAAGTCATTTTCCTTCTGTGCATAAGTTTAGGCTTCAGCTATTGAGTACTATAAACAGGCATTATGTCCCTTACCTGTATGAGAAACCAGAGATGATGAGGTTGGCCTCTCACATGATTCCCGAACCCTTTGAAGATAGGACAGGGTCTATAAACGTGATGGATGGGCACAGATATCAGGAAACTGAAACTTGGGATTCTCCCAGGATGGCTGCTGGTTTTGGTTAGGCAAGTTTAGTTTGTGGCTTTGCTGTAATCAGCAGAGTAGCATGCGATTGCTTCGGTCTGCTCTGGGCTCTACAAGCTCCAAGTTTGATTGCTTCCTTCTGTTCCCTGGAGGCTTTCAGAATGTAGCGGGTGGGAGGGCCAAATGGGTAGTCTAAATATTTACGCAGCTCCAGCCAATCACTGGTGGTAGGTGCCCAGATGGTGGCTGGGAGAGTGCATAAATAGTTTCAGAGAGCAGGGTTCTTCCCAAGGAGGAGAGGTTCCCAGCCTTCTAGGCAGTCCAGCTGAAGATTCTGCCTGTCTCATCGAGGTCCCAGCTGTGCATACCTGGGGGGGACTATTCTGCTGCAAATTCTTTGGGAGCTAAAGGAGGGGTTTTGGTATCTTGGAGGTGTGTTTGGGGTGGTTATCATGTTGGAATACTGCCCTGCGGCCCAGGCTCTGAAGGGAGGGGATCATGCTCTGCTTCAGTAGGTCACAGTACATGTTGGCATTCATGGTTCCCTCAATGATCTGTAGCCCCCCAGTGCCGGCAGCACTCATGTACCCCCAGACCATGACACTCCCACCACCATGCTTGACTGTAGACAAGACACACTTGTCTTTGTCCTCCTCACCTGGTTGCCCCCACACACGCTTGTCACCATCTGAACCAAATACGTTTATCTTGGTCTCATCAGACCACAGGACATGGTTCCAGTAATCCACGTCCTTAGTCTGCTTGTCTTCAGGAAACAGTTTGTGATCTTTCTTGTACATCATCTTTAGAAGAGGCTTCCTTCTGGGATGACAGCCATGCAGACCAATTTGATGCAGTGTGCGGCGTATGGTCTGAGCACTGACAGGCTGACCCCCCCACCCCTACAACCTCTGCAGCAATGCTGGCAGCACTCATACGTCTATTTCCCAAAGACAACCTCTGGATATGACGCTGAGCATGTGACCTCAACTTCTTTGGTGGACCATGGCGAGGCCTGTTCTGAGTGGAACCTGTCCTGTTATACCGCTGTATGGTCTTGGCCACCGTGCTGCAGCTCAGTTTCAGGGTCTTGGCAATCTTCTTATAGCCTAGGCCATCTTTATGTAGAGCAACAATTCTTCTTTTTTTCAGATCCTCAGAGAGTTCTTTGCCATGAGGTGCCATGTTGAACTTCCAGTGACCAGTATGAGAGAGTGAGAGCGATAACACCAAATTTAACACACCTGCTCCCCATTCACACCTGAGACCTTGTAACACTAACGAGTCACATGACACTGGGGAGGGAAAATGGCTAAATGGGCCCAATTTGGAGATTTTCACTTAGGGGTGTACTGACTTTTGTAGCCAGCGGTTTAGACATTAATGGCGTGTTGAGTTATTTTGAGGGGACGGCAAATTTACACTGTTATACAAGCTGTACACTCGCTACTTTACATTGTAGACAAGTGTCATTTCTTCAGTGTTGTCACATGAAAAGAGAGAAGAAAAGATTTACACAAATGTGAGGGGTGTACTTACTTTTGTGAGATACTGTACATTAGCATTTATATTGATATACAGGACTTCAAAGGAAACGTTGTTGGTAGATCTTTGCACCGGGCATTATGAAGCATTCTTCCTACCTAAGACATAGGAGGCGAGTGTCCACTTCACTTCTTCCATTGAACTTGCAGACTCTTCTTGTTGGCGTCAAGAAAGCTCTTTATGTTCAGATTCCACATCTTCCTTTCTTATCTTTGTAAAAAAAAAGTAAAAATGTTGAACACAAAGTCTTCAATGCAAAACAATTTGACAGTCAAAGATAGGTACCTTCATATTTTGTGATAGAAATAATGATGACAGGTCTTCTTTATGGAGAGATCTTGGGGTCAAAAAGACACCAAATCCTCTCCTTTACGTTTTAAAAGCAAAAGATCAAAAAAAGTTCTGTTGTTTTTTTTTTTTTTTATCTTTTGTTTAAAAAACAAAAACAAAAATGATTTACTTCCACCTTGGACAGGAAGTGACGTCATGATATCAGTCCGGTCCTCCAAGGCCATAGAGGCAATCAAAGAGTATCTACGCTTTGATCTCCTACGTCAGCAGCCGGCCGCACCGTCGGATGGTTTCTCGGCAGAAACGGTAAGCCTGAGAAACACCGGCGAGTGGCAGGGGGATGGGGATATCCCCCCCCCCGCCTCTTCAGAAAGCATTCCAACGACTCATGAGAAGGCCAGGCACCGGCTGTAAAAAACATACCGGGGGTTATGGCTGATATCTAGAGCCAAAATCCTGGTGAACCGCTTGAAAACCGCAAGTTATATATACGTAGTGCGGTTGGCAAGTGGTTAAACGTATAACTTACAACATCAATAAGTTGTCTACAAGATGACCAAAATGTCTCCCTGGTAATGAGAGGCAGAGAGGCACTGCCTTTCTTGATTATCCCAATCAACTTTGCTGATCTATGGAAAGGCTTCTCCACAGTAAGAGCTGTGAAAACGTGGACCCGGATTCTGTGTGAACTTTAAAGGCATCCCAGTCATAACCCTCTGGTCACAAGGTTTAGGAGGGTGTCTATGGGAATGTTTGACCATTCTTCCAAAAGTGCATTCGTGAGGTCAGGCACTGATGTTGGACGAGAAGGCCTGGCTCGCAGTCTCTGCTCTAATTCATCCCAAAGGTGTTCTATGGGGTTGAGGTCAGGACTGTGTGCAGGCCAGTCAAGTTCCTCCACCCCAAACTCCCTCTGACACTGAGCCCAGCTCCACTTGACTGCAGAAAATTGCTAGCCCACCTGGCTGATCTTCCTCACAGTCCTCCTGACCGACTTTTTGCTTCAGTCATGCCCGACTGGCACCCTTCCATGGAGATTCCCCAGGGCAAAGATGAAGACTAAGCCCACTGCTGTCTTCAGAGAGCACTGTTACAGCTGGCAGTCTCTCCCCTTGTGTTGTCCCTGCTCAGTGCTGATCTACTCACTGTCTGTCCTTTGCTCTGTCCCACTGCATCTCCTGAAGGTTCCCCTCCAACTGCCTCCTGTGGTGGGATCCTTCTAGGCTAGCTATCCCGAGCCTCCAGCCCGAGGCATTAACCCTCCCCGGTAGGGGGTTCCCTCAAGGGCCGCCAACAGCCTCACCTCAGCACTCCATCTTCCACCCGACTCCTCTTGCTGGAATGGCCCATGTCTATTTTTTGGGTTCTCTGCCCCCTTCCAGCCATCTTCTGGGGATTGGCCAATGCCCCTTAAATATTAATTGCAGCTCCTCCTAACCCCCGTCCACCACTTCTAGAAGGTTCTTCAACCTTCCAGACACCAGGGGGAGGCACCAGAGAACTGCCAGGATGAGTCACCCAGCCCTGAACTCTATTGAACCCTGACCCAATTAAGACTCACAGGTCGTAACATGAATCAAGTACATTTTCCTACACTACCACTTCTAGTAGCACACACTAGAGGTTGCTACAGTTGACTTGTAGGGGGCGGCAACCTTGTCAAAAATGGGGGAAAAACATTAACCCTTCCAGCTTAGTTACCTTTAGCTCACAGTTCAACCCGAGGACACACCGCAACACCAAGACATTGTGACATCTTGCACCTGGCTGGCTCAACTAACATGAGGGCACGAGCACAGACAGGAAAAACAATTTACACAGGGCGCAGTGGCAGCTGGTAGTATATTTTTTTTGGGGGGTACAATCCGTCCGCCGCCAACTCCTGCATCCCCCCCCTGGGGGGTTTCATGCACTTACTCCATCTAGTTTGTGGGTTTCCTCCGGGCAGCGGGCCGCTGCGTCTCCTCCTTCCTCGGCTTCACGTTGGCGCGGTTTCCCCTGCATCTCCTACCTCCTCCGCGACCAATAGGATCGTTTCTTCTCTCGGCCAATCGGGTCTCAGGACACCCGCTTCCTGAGCTGGGATTGGCCAGGAGGACAATAGCAAATATTTGTATCTTTTTTTCACACAAATAGAGCTTTCTTTTGGTGGTATTTAATCACCTCTGGGTTTTTTTATTTTTTGCTAAAAAAAAAAACAACAAAATTGTCAGAAAAAGTGAAAATAAAAAGAAGGTTTTTCTTAGTTTCTGTCAGAAACTTTTGTAATGGTGATGAGATGGCACTGAAGGGCACCAATGAGGTAGCACTGATGAGGAGGCACTAATATGCCGAACTGATGGGAACTGATAGGTGGCAGTAATGAGCACTGATGAGGCAGCACTGATGGGCACTGATAGGCTGCACTGGTGGGCCCTGATGAGGCAGCACTGATGAGGCTGCACTGATGGGCACTGATGAGATGGCACTGAAGGGCACTGATGAGGTAGCACTGATGAAGAGGCACTAATATGCTGCACTGATGGGCACTGTTGAGCACTGATGGCCCTGAAGGGTGGCACTGATGGGTATTAATAGGCAGCACTTATGGGCAATGATAGGAGGCATGGATAGACGGCACTGATGGGCACTGAAAGACGGCACTGGTGGGCACTGATGAGGCTGCACTGATGGGCACTGATGGGATGGCACTGAAGGGCACTGATGAGGTAGCACTGATGAAGAGGCACTAATATGCTGCACTGATGGGCACTGTTGAGCACTGATGGCCCTGAAGGGTGGCACTGATGGGTATTAATAGGCAGCACTTATGGGCAATGATAGGAGGCATGGATAGACGGCACTGATAGGCACTGGTGGGCGGCACTGATGGGCACTGAAAGATGGCACTGGTGGGCACTGATGAGGCTGCACTGATGGGCACTGATGAGATGGCACTGAAGGGCACTGATGAGGAGGCACTAATATGCTGCACTGATGGGCACTGATGGCCCTGATGGGTGGCACTGATGGGTATTAATAGGTGGCACTGATGGGCACTAATAGGCAGCACTTCTGGGCAATGATAGGAGGCATGGGTAAACGGCACTGATGGGCGGCCGTGATGGGCACTGAAAGGCAGCACTGACTTGCATCACTGATGGGCACAGATTGGCAGCACTGATGGGCACTGTTGGGGCTGCACTGATGATCAGTGGCCTGATTATCTCCCCTGTGAGGAGATGCCGCCGATCGGCTCTCTTCTTCTCGCACTCTGTCAGTGTGAGGCGAGGAGAGCTGGTTACCGGCACTTCCTTGTTTACATGTGACCGGCTGTGACTAGACACAGATGATAACATAGGTAAGGAGCTGCGTCATCTGCGTCCCAGGGACTCACCCCGCCCTTGATCGTCATGCTTGCTGCGTGCCCCCCCCCGGTAAGACTGGGGCGACATTATCCCACAACGAGAGAGCATCCACCCCCCCCCCGCCCTGTCATTTGTCTATACGGCGGGCCGGTGGTAGTTAAACTGAATGGGTTGTTTTACAAGGTGATCATTTACAATCACTTTAATATCTCCTAGCGTGGGTGCAGCTGTTTGATGAACGTTTTTGAGCACAGACGCCACAAGCGTAGTTCTCGTTCTTTGCTTTTCTTGAAGAAGGAAATGATGGAAGTATGCCTGATACTGCAGAGTTATAAATATTAGGAAAGATTTGAGGTCTGATAAACCTGGAAGACTTTTCTCCTGTTATCATAATGAACACATAATTTCCTCCATCCTCATAACTGACATAACTGAAGTTCACATTTATTTAATATCAGGGTAATTAAATTCCCTTCTAGATTCACCCCACTAGCTTCAATTTAATAAACTAAATCCCAGGAGGCCCCAACGAAGACATATTGTTGTAATAATATACAGTATGTGTGCATAATACGGAAGGCATGTGTAGAACGCAACCATCATGCAAGCTCCAGGCAACCTCGGTTCTTTTCCAAAGAGCGAAGCGTTTATTGGATAAAGTCCCATCGATGGATGACAAGTCCAACAGAGCATGCAAACTAATATAATAATTAAAAGCCCCTTCAAAACTCCAGGTCTCTCCTTTCGTGATTTTAGTCAAAATACAAGCACTCGACACACCCAGCATATACTGTATGTAGCACCCCGCTAGGTAGGCTGCAAGGAAGGTTAAGTAACTTTAGGAGATGAGGAGAGGACACTGCAGCACACCAGCCCTAGATCGGGTAGGTTACGCGACATTGTCCTCCTGGGCGGGGGGGGGGGGGTTGATGTCAGTGTCACACCACAATCAGCGGGGAGGATGTGGCTGGTGTGTTATGCCCCAGTCTTCGGGGGGGGGGGGGGTGCTGCTGTCAAAGCAGCCCCCCAAAAAGAAAAATCCACCAGCCACCACTGAAGAAGGTGCTCTGGTCAGATGAGACCAAAATTGAACCTAAAAGCAAAACTCCATGTGTGGGGGAAAACTAACACTGCACATCACCCTGAACACATCATCCCCACCGTGAAACATGGTGGTGGCAGCATCATGTGGTGGGGATGCTTTTCTTCAGCAGGGACAGGGAAGCTGGTCAGAGTTGATGGGAAGATGGATGGAGACAAATACAGGACAATCTTAGAAGACAACCTGTTAGAGTCTACAAAAGACTTGAGACTGGGGAGGAAGTTCACCTTCCAGCAGGACAACGACCCGAAACATCCAGCCAGAGCTACAATGGAATGGTTTAGATCAACGCATATTCATGTGTTAGAATGGCCCAGTCACAGTCCAGACCTAAATCACATTGAGAATCTGTGGCAAGACATGAAAATTGCTGTTCACAGACGTTCTCCATCCAACCTGACAGAGCTTGAGATATTTTACAAAGAAGAAGAATGGGCAGAAATGTCCCTCTCTAGATGTGCAAAGCTGGTAGAGACATCCCCAAAAAGACTTGTAGAGAAAGGGGGTTCTACAAAGTACTGACTCCGGGGGGCGCCATACAAATGCCCCTCCCCCACACTTTTCACATATTTATTTGTATCATTTATCATTTTCCTTCCACTTCAAAATGATGTGCCACTTTGTGTTGGTCCATCACATAAAATCCCAATAAAATACATTTATGTTTTTGGTTGTAACATGACAAAATGTGGGGAATTTCAGGGGGTATGAATACTTTTTCAAGGCACTGCATATTTTGCAGTTATACTTCCAGTCATACAAATACCTTACAACACTTAACGGTCCTATACAAAATATATCATTAACACCTTCAGAACAGCTTGCCTTAAAGGATTAGTGTAATTTCAGAGAAAGGACATGTATCCTCTTCGATTGCCCCCACTTGACCTAATGTAACCCCGCCCCCGCTCCATATGTATACTTACCTAAATCGGATGGATGCAGCTTGCAGGAATCCCCAGAGCATCAAGCCTAAAATTTCCTTCACCATGGAAGCAACTGTTCAGTGCATCCTAATACACTTCTCTGAGGCTGCTGTCTGGTTCTGAAGATCTCTGAAGCCCACGGCTCTCTGATTCGGGTAGGTAGGCATCTATGGTAGGGATGGGACTTACTTAGGATCAGGATGAGGAATGGAGAGGAAAAGGAGAACTTTTTCTGAAAGGACATACAGTGGGGATGGAAAGTATTCAGACCCCCTTAATTTTTTCACTCTTTGTTATATTGCAGCCATTTGCTAAAATCATTTAAGTTCATTTTTTTCCTCATTAATGTACACACAGCACCCCATATTGTACACACAGCACCCCATATTGTACACACAGCACCCCATATTGTACACATAGCACCCCATATTGTACACACAGCCCCCCATATTGTGCACACAGCGCCCCATATTGTACACACAGCCCCCCATATTGTACACACAGCACCCCATATTGTACACACAGCACCTCATATTATACACACAGCACCCCATATTGTACACACAGCACCCCATATTGTACACACAGCCCCCCATATTGTACACATAGCACCCCATATTGTACACACAGCCCCCCATATTGTGCACACAGCGCCCCATATTGTACACACAGCCCCCCATATTGTACACACAGCACCCCATATTGTACACACAGCCCCCCATATTGTACACACAGCACCCCATATTATACACACAGCCCCCCATATTGTACACACAGCCCCCCATATTGTACACACAGCACCCCATATTGTACACACAGCACCCTATATTGTACACACAGCACCCCATATTGTACACACAGCACCCCATATTGTACACACAGCCCCCCATATTGTACACAAAGCACCCCATATTGTACACACAGCCCCCCATATTGTACACAAAGCACCCCATATTGTACACACAGCACCCCATATTGTACACACAGCACCCCATATTGTACACACAGCACCCCATATTGTACACAGCACCCCATATTGTACACACAGCACCCCATATTGTACATACAGCACCCCATATTGTACACACAGCACCCCATATTGTACACACAGCACCTCATATCATACACACAGCACCCCATATTGTACACACAGCACCCCATATTGTACACACTGCACCCCATATTGTACACACAGCCCCCCATATTGTGCACACAGCACCCCATATTGTACACACAGCCCCCCATATTGTGCACACAGCGCCCCATATTGTACACACAGCCCCCCATATTGTGCACACAGCGCCCCATATTGTACACACAGCCCCCCATATTGTACACACAGCACCCCATATTGTACACACATCACCCCATATTGTACACACAGCGCCCCATATTGTGCACACAGCGCCCCATATTGTACACACAGCCCCCCATATTGTACACACAGCCCCCCATATTGTACACACAGCACCCCATATTGTACACACAGCGCCCCATATTGTACACACAGCACCCCATATTGTACACACAGCCCCCCATATTGTACACACAGCACTCCATATTGTACACACAGCACTCCATATTGTACACACAGCACCCCATATTGTACACACAGCACCCCATATTGTACACACAGCACCCCATATTGTACACAGCACCCTATATTGTACACACAGCACCCCATATTGTACACAGCACCCTATATTGTACACACAGCACCCCATATTGTACACAGCACCCTATATTGTACACACAGCACCCCATATTGTCTACACGGCACCTCATATTGTACACACGGCACCTCATATTGTACACACGGCCCCCCATATTGTACACACAGCACCCCATATTGTACACACAGCACCCCATATTGTACACACATCACCCCATATTGTACACACAGCACCCCATATTGTACACACAGCACCCCATATTGTACACACATCACCCCATATTGTACACACGGCACCTCATATTGTACACACGGCACCTCATATTGTACACACGGCCCCCCATATTGTACACACAGCACCCCATATTGTACACACAGCACCCCATATTGTACACACATCACCCCATATTGTACACACGGCACCCCATATTGTACACACGGCACCTCATATTGTACACACAGCCCCCCATATTGTACACACGGCACCTCATATTGTACACACAGCACCCCATATTGTACACACATCACCCCATATTGTACACACAGCACCCCATATTATACACACAGCTCCCCATATTATACACACAGCACCCCATATTGTACACACAGCACCTCATATTATACACACAGCACCCCATATTGTACACACAGCACCCCATATTGTACACACAGCCCCCCATATTGTACACATAGCACCCCATATTGTACACACAGCCCCCCATATTGTGCACACAGCGCCCCATATTGTACACACAGCCCCCCATATTGTACACACAGCACCCCATATTGTACACACAGCACCCCATATTGTACACACAGCACCCCATATTGTACACACAGCACCCCATATTGTACACACAGCACTCCATATTGTCCACACGGCACCCCATATTGTACACACGGCACCCCATATTGTACACAGCACCCTATATTGTACACACAGCACCCCATATTGTACACACGGCACCTCATATTGTACACACAGCCCCCCATATTGTACACACAGCACCCCATATTGTACACACAGCACCCCATATTGTACACACGGCACCCCATATTGTACACACGGCACCTCATATTGTACACACAGCCCCCCATATTGTACACACAGCACCCCATATTGTACACACGGCACCCCATATTGTACACACGGCACCTCATATTGTACACACAGCCCCCCATATTGTACACACAGCACCCCATATTGTACACACAGCACCCCATATTGTACACACGGCACCCCATATTGTACACACGGCACCTCATATTGTACACACAGCACCCCATATTGTACACACAGCACCCCATATTGTACACACGGCACCCCATATTGTACACACGGCACCTCATATTGTACACACAGCACCCCATATTGTATACACAGCACCCCATATTGTACACACAGCCCCCATATTGTACACACGGCACCCCATATTGTACACACAGCACCCCATATTGTACACACAGCACCCCATATTGTACACACGGCACCCCATATTGTACACACGGCACCTCATATTGTACACACAGCACCCCATATTGTATACACAGCACCCCATATTGTACACACAGCCCCCATATTGTACACACAGCACCCCATATTGTACACACAGCCCCCCATATTGTACACACCGCACCCCCATATTGTACACACAGCCCCCCATATTGTACACACAGCACCCCATATTGTACACACGGCACCCCATATTGTACACACGGCACCCCATATTATACACACAGCACCCCATATTGTACACACAGCACCTCATATTGTACACACAGCACCCCACATTGTACACACAGCACCCCATATTGTACACACAGCACCCCATATTGTACACACAGCACCTCATATTGTACACACATCACCCCATATTGTACACACAGCCCCCCATATTGTACATACAGCACCCCATATTGTACACACAGCACCCCATATTGTACACACAGCGCCCCATATTGTACACACAGCACCCCATATTGTACACACAGCACTCCATATTGTACACACAGCACCCCATATTGTACACAGCACCCTATATTGTACACACGGCACCCCATATTGTACACACGGCACCTCATATTGTACACACGGCACCTCATATTGTGCACACAGCCCCCCATATTGTACACACAGCACCCCATATTGTACACACAGCACCCCATATTGTACACACAGCACCCCATATTGTACACACAGCACCTCATATTGTACACACAACACCCCATATTGTACACACAGCACCTCATATTGTACACACAGCACCTCATATTGTACACACAGCACCCCATATTGTACACACAGCACCCCATATTGTACACACAGCACCCCATATTGTACACACAGCACCCCATATTGTACACACAGCACCCCATATTGTACACACAGCACCTCATATTGTACACACAACACCCCATATTGTACACACAGCCCCCCATATTGTACACACAGCCCCCCATATTGTACACACAGCACCCCATTTTAACAGAAAAACACAGAATTGTTGACATTTTTGCAGATTTATTAAAAAAGAAAAACTGAGATATCACATGGTCCTAAGTATTCAGACCCTTTGCTCAGTATTTAGTAGAAGCCCCTTTTGATGAGTCTTTTTGGGAAAGATGCAACAAGTTTTTCACACCTGGATTTGGGGATCCTCTGCCATTCCTCCTTGCAGATCCTCTCCAGTTCTGTCAGGTTGGATGGTAAACGTTGGTGGAGCCATTTTTAGGTCTCTCCAGAGATGCTCATTTGGGTTTAAGTCAGGGCTCTGGCTGGGCCATTCAAGAACAGTCACGGAGTTGTTGTGAAGCCACTCCTTCGTTATTTTAGCTGTGTGCTTAGGGTCATTGTCTTGTTGGAAGGTAAACCTTCGGCCCAGTCTGAGGTCCTGAGCACTCTGGAGAAGGTTTTTGTCCAGGATATCCCTGCACTTGGCCGCATTCATCTTTCCCTCGATTGCAACCAGTCGTCTTGTCCCTGCAGCTGAAAAATACCCGCACAGCATGATGCTGCCACCACCATGCTTCACTGTTGGGACTGTATTGGACAGGTGATGAGCAGTGCCTGGTTTTCTCCACACATACCGCTTAGAATTAAGGCCAAAAAGTTCTATCTTGGTCTCATCAGACCAGAGAATCTTATTTCTCACCATCTTGGAGTCCTTCAGGTTTTTTTAGCAAACTCCATGCAGCTTTCATGTGGAGGAGAGGCTTCCGTCGGGCCACTCTGCCATAAAGCCCCGACTGGTGGAGGGCTGCAGTGATGGTTGACTTTCTACAACTTTCTCCCATCTCCCGACTGCATCTCTGGAGCTCAGCCACAGTGATCTTTGGGTTCTTCTTTACCTCTCTCACCAAGGCTCTTCTCCCCCGATAGCTCAGTTTGGCCGGACGGCCAGCTCTAGGAATGGTTCTGGTCGCCCCAAAAGTCTTCCATTTAAGGATTATGGAGGCCACTCTGCTCTTAGGAACCTTAAGTGCAGCAGACATTTTTTTGTAACCTTGGCCATATCTGTGCCTTGCCACAATTCTGTCTCTGAGCTCTTCAGGCAGTTCCTTTGACCTCATGATTCTCATTTGCTCTGACATGCACTGTGAGCTGTAAGGTCTTATATAGACAGGTGTGTGGCTTTCCTAATCAAGTCCAATCAGTATAATCAAACACAGCTGGACTCAAATGAAGGTGTAGAACCATCTCAAGGATGATCAGAAGAAATGGACAGCACCTGAGTTATATATATGAGTGTCACAGCAAAGGGTCTGAATACTTAGGATCATGTGATATTTCAGTTTTTCTTTTTAGTAAATCTGCAAATATGTCAACAATTCTGCGTTTTTCTGTCAATATGAGGTGCTGTGTGTACAATATGGGGTGCTGTGTGTACAATATGGGGGGCTGTGTGTACAATATGGGGTGCTGTGTGTACAATATGGGGTGCTGTGTGTACAATATGGGGGGCTGTGTGTACAATATGGGGTGCTGTGTGTACAATATGGGGCGCTGTGTGTACAATATGGGGGGCTGTGTGTACAATATGGGGTGCTGTGTGTACAATATGGGGGGCTGTGTGTACAATATGGGGGGCTGTGTGTACAATATGAGGTGCTGTGTGTACAATATGGGGGGCTGTGTGTACAATATGAGGTGCTGTGTGTACAATATGAGGTGCTGTGTGTACAATATGGGGCGCTGTGTGTACAATATGGGGTGCTGTGTGTACAATATGGGGGGCTGTGTGTACAATATGGGGGGCTGTGTGTACAATATGGGGTGCTGTGTGTACAATATGGGGGGCTGTGTGTACAATATGGGGGGCTGTGTGTACAATATGAGGTGCCGTGTGTACAATATGAGGTGCTGTGTGTACAATATGGGGTGCTGTGTGTACAATATGGGGTGCTGTGTGTACAATATAGGGGGCTGTGTGTACATTAATGAGGAAAAAAAATATGATTTTAGCAAATGGCTGCAATATAACAAAGAGTGAAAAATGTAAGGGGGTCTGAATACTTTCCGTCCCCACTGTATATTCTTTAGTTCAAAATAGGGTTGCACTTGCACCAATACCGCTACCTGAATCCGATACTTTCAGGCTCGGTTCTTTTAGCTGTCAGCGGAATTCCCCCACTGACAGCTGAAATGTAAAAAAAAGTCCAGCAATTATCGGTTGTTAAAGTGATTGTAAGGGTTCATTTTTTTTTTTAAATAACAAACATGTCATACTTACCTCCACTGCGCAGCTCGTTTTGCATAGAGTGGCCCCCGTACCACGTCTTCTGGGGTCCCCCGGCTGCTCTCGCGGCTCCTCCCCGCATCAGGTTACCTTGCGGGCGCGCTTCCGAGTCCAGCATTCCATAGCCGCCGAATGAATGACTCGGCGTCATTGGATTTGATTGACAGCAGCGGGAGCCAGTGCGCTGCTGTCAATCTAGCCATACAGGACACGAGACACCGGCCAGAGCTGGGGCTCAGGTAAGTATAAGGGGGGGCTCGGGGGCGCAGCTGCATTGAAAAATGCTTTTCACCTTAATGCATAACATAACATGGTGCATAAAAAGTTGCAACGACCACCTAGGGCAGTGATGGCGAACCTCGGCACCCCAGATGTTTTGGAACTACATTTCCCATGATGCTCAACTACACTGTAGAGTGGATAAGCATCATGGGAAATGTAGTTCCAAAACATCTGGGGTGCCAAGGTTCGCCATCACTGACCTAGGGTCTCTGCTAAAAAAATAAATAAATATAATGTTTGGGGGTTCTGGGTAATTTTCTAGAAAAAAAAATATGATTTTTACATGTAGGAGCGATTACATATGTGAGAGTGACCTTTCTATGCGTTTGGGGGCGTTTGGGGGCGCTTTAACATTTATTTTTCTTTATTGTTCAGTTTATTTATTTATTTGTTTATTTTTTTAGACTTTCCCTTTGATTTTAAATTTTTGGATCACTTTTAATCCTATTACAACAAGGAATGTAAACATCCCTTATAATAGGAAGAGGGCATGACAGGTCCTCTTTATGGGGGAGATCTGGGCTCTAAAAGTCCCCACATCTCTCCTCTATGCTGGAAAGCCTGAAATCCCCCCCCCAAAAAAAAAATCGGTCTCAGGTTTTCCAGCAACAAAAATGGCAGTGTTTACATCTGCCAGAGCCAGAAGTAACGTCACGACGTTACATTCGGCCTCCGAGGGTCATAGAGATGGCCAGGGACCAGATGATCCCCGACCAGCTCTATGACGGCAGCGGCGGATTCATTCTCCGGCTCCCCGATCGCACGGGAAAGACTGGAGAAACACGGCGGTGGGAGTCAGGGGGGTTGTCCACTCCCGCTACCTGTAAAAGCAATCAAGCAGGTAAACACCCCGCTATGATGGCTTTTACATTGTAGGGAATCGCCAGCTGAAATAAAAAGATATCTGGATGACGCCTGCAGCTGCACCCATCGTCCAGATATCTCCACTCAAAAAGTAAATGACGTCATATGACGTCCACCTTGGGGAGGTGGTCAGGAACACACTGGAAGCCAAACAAAGCACAATGACAGCTGTTATACGAGGACTGTATCGAAGGTAATGCAAAACAATAATGGGCATCATTTTTTTAATAACTTATTTAGGGTCGTTCAAATTTCACATGCTGCTAGGGTAACTCATTCTCTATAGCAGTGTTTCTCAACTCCGGTCCTCAAGGCGCCCCAACAGGTCATGTTTTCAGGATTTCCCTCAGATGAAATGGATGTGGTAATTACTAAGGCAGTGAAACTGATCAAATCACCTGTGCAAACTAATGGAAAGCCTGAAAACATGACCTGTTGGGGCGCCTTGAGGACTGGAGTTGAGAAACACTGCTCTATAGTAACTCTTCTTTTTCTTCATGGCTGGTGAATAATGGATTCCAAGCAGAAGTAATGTGCCGTCACTGAGTTCTTGATGAAGGACGGGTTCAGGCTTCATTTTGGTACACACTGTACTGTAAAGAGAAATTTCTTTATCCATTAGTTATGTGATAGAAATTATTTTCTTTGTGCAGCGCTTCTTGTACACATTGTACTGATAGTATTTTTTATTATTAATGTCATATCAGTTGAATATATATGAGGACTGTACCATGAGCAATGCAAAAGTGGGCTTAACTTTTTTAATAAACTTCCACAGGTCATTCAAGTTTCACGTGTTGGTAAAGTAACTCTTTCTCTATATAATAACTCTTGCAAAAAAAAAAAGCCCCATTCCACCCATTTCAAGGTGCGGGGACACGCCAGAAGCCCAGTACAATACAATGGCGGCTGAAGACCCCCAGTGTGTCCCAGTGCCAAGTCCAGCGAGCTAAACAAAAATGGCATCTGCTTCAATCAGTGTATGAAGACTGTACGAAAAGGGGACACAACTTTTTTTATTAACCTACATAGGTTGTTCCAATTTCACATGTTGGTAGAGTAATGCCGCGTACACACGACCGGACTTTCTGGGAAACTAGGTCCGACGGTCTTCCCGACGGACTTTCGCCGGAGTTGCGGCGGACTTTCAGAATGGACGGACTTGCCCACACACGGACAAGTCCGTTCATTTTGAACGTGACTCGGGTACGACGGGACTAGAAAAGGAAGTCAATCTCGCCGCTTTTATCGGCGAGATTGGCACCTTGCGAGCCCCGTCGTGGGGCATACCAGGCCCTTAGGTCTGGTATGGATTTTAAGGGGAACCTCCTACGGCGAAAAATTGAAACAAAAATATCCAGAAAAACGCATTTCAAAAAAAGTTATTGATTTGCATTTTAATGAGTGAAATATGTATTTAATCTCCTATCATTCAGCAAGATTTCTGGCTCCCAGGTGTCTTCTACACAGGTAATGAGCTGACATTAGCAGCACTCTCTTAAAGGGAGTGCTCCTAATCTCAGCTTGTTACCTGTATAAAAGACACCTGTCCACAGAAGCAATCAATCAATCCGATTCCAATCTCTCCACCATGGCCAAGACCAAAGAGCTGTCCAAGGAGGTCAGGGACAAGACTGTAGACCTACACAAGGCTGGAATGGGCGACAATACCATCGCCAAGCAGCTTGGTGAGAGGGTGACAACAGTTGGTGCGATTATTCACAAATGGAAGAAACATAAAATAACGATCGATCTCCCTCGGTCTGGGGCTCCATACTGGATCACAGCTCGTGGAGTTTCAATGATCATGAGAACGGTGAGGAATCAGCCCAGAACTACACGGGAGAATCTTGTCAATTATCTCAAATCAGCTGAGACCATAGTCACCAAGAAAACAATTGATAACACACCACACCCCGAAGGACTGAAATCTTGCAGCGGCCACAAGGTCCCCCTGCTCAGGAAATCACATGTACAGGTCCATCTGAAGTTTGCTAATGAACATCTGAATGATTCAGGGGAGAACTGGGGGAAAGTGTTGTGGTCAGATGACACCAAAATCAAGCTCTTTGGCATCAACTCAACTCACCGTGTTTGGAGGAGGAAGAGGAATGCTGCCTATGACCCCAGGAACACCATCCCCACCGTCAAACATGGAGGTGGAAACATTATGCTTTGGGGATGTTTTTCTGCTAAGGGGACAGAACAACTTCACCACATCAAAGGGACGATGGACGGGGCCATGTACCATCAGATCTTGGGTGAACCTCCTTCCCTCAGCCAGGGCATTGAAGATGGGTCGGGGATGGGTATTCCAGCATGACAAGGAGCCAAAACACACACGACCAAGGCAACAAAGTAGTGGCTCAAGAAGAAGCACATTAAGTTCCTGGAGTGGCCTAGCCAGTCTCCAGACCTTCATCCCAGAGAAAATATGTGGAGGGAGCTGAAGGTTCGAGTTACCAAACGTCAGCCTCGAAACCTTAATGACTTGGGGAGGATCTGCAAAGAGGACAAAATCCCTCCTGAGATGTGTGCAAACCTGGTGGCCAACTCCAAGAAACGTCTGACCTCTGTGATCGCCAACAAGGGTTTCTCCACTAACTACTAAGTCATGTTTTGCGAAGGGGTCAAATACTTATTTTACTCATTAAAATGCAAATCAATTTATAACTTTTTTGAAAAGCGTTTTTCTGGATATTTTTGTTGTTATTCTGTCTCTCATTGGTAAAATAAACCGACCATTAAAATTCTATACTGATCATTTCTATGTCAGTGGGTACACGTACAAAATCAGCAGGGGGATCAAATACTTTTTTTCCCTCACTGTATAGGCGCTAGAAATAATCACACGCCCCTCCACTGGGAGAACACAATAGCTCCGCAGGAGGCTATCCCCCATCGGCACTGGCTGTGTTGATCTTAAAATCGATTGGGGGAGCAAGCAATGTTCTCTTCTGCAACCTATGGTTGCAGAAAAGAAAATCATATCATCTATGGCCTTCCTTACTCTACCTCTGGTGTGTGCTAGTTGTCAGTGTAGGTTTGTTAGCATGGATTTGTTTTTGTCGGTAAATTTAGTCAGCTGAGGGCCAGTCCTGAGCTGTTGAATCTGGGTCAGGGTTTCAGTGAGTTCAGGGCTGGATGACTTATCCTGACAGTTCCTCTGGTGCCTCCTCTTGGTCTAGAATGTTGTAGAAACGTCTGGAGGTTAGCAGGAGCTGCCTGGAATATTTATGAGGTCCTCAGCCAAGGGCTGGCAGGGGGGTTAAGGCTTACCTCATAAATAGGCATGAGCCATGCCCCAGGGGAGTCAGGTGGAAGATGGAGATATAGTGCTGTGGAGGCCATCGGTGGCCCTCTGGGGTACCCCCTAGTCTGGAGGGGAGGTGACCTTGGGTCGGGGCTCAGGTGCAGGAAGGATCCTGCCCCAACACACTGAGGAAGCCCTTCCTGGAGGCACGGGGGCAAGTGAAAGGACATTGTGAGTAGAGCATGGCTACTACTGGGGACTTACAAAGGGGGCTGTGACCGCCACATGTAGCCAGTTCTCCCTGAAGACAGCGGCGGGCCAAGTCTTCATCCCTTCCCCGGGAGACCTCCTGCAGAATCAGCCTGGGGCTGGTGAGTAGACATGTGCAATTCGTTTCGTTCCAAATTCGTTTTTTAACGAATTTCAACAAATTCGTTAATTCGGAAATATCCGAATTAACGAAAACCCGTTTCACAAATTCTTCCGAATATTCGTAAATTCGAATGTTTGAAAATTTGTAAATTCATAAATTCATACATTCGTAAATTCGTACATTTGTTAATTCGTACATTCGTTAATTAGTACGTTTGTAAGTTAGTAAATTCAGAAATTCGGAAATCTGAAATAATAATTAACTAATAATAACGTAACTATTACTAACTATTAAATTATAGGTATTGGAATTTCCTTTCAAATTTGGCTGTTAGTGAACGTAACAAATACAAATTTATCCAAAGTCAGTGGCGTCTCTAGGGGGTGGCTTTTGGGGCTATAGCCCTGAATCTGGGGCCCATAGCCCAGAGTCTCTCCAGGGGTACCCAAGTGGCAGGGAGGCTCTCTGGGGACTTTGATGTAAGTGGGGGGCTCTCTGGGGACCCTGATGCAAGATGGAGGCTCTCTGGGGACCCCAATTTTAAGGGGGAGGCTCTCTGTGGACTCTGATTTAAGGGGGAGGCTCTCTGGGGACCCTGATTTAAGGGGGAGGCTCTCTAGGGACCCTGATGTAAGTGGGGGGCTCTCTGGGACCCTGATGTAAAGGGGGGGCTCTCTGGGTCCATGATGTAAGGGGGGGCTCTCTGGGGACCCTGATGTAAGTGGGGGGCTCTCTGGGGACCCTGATGTAAGTGGGGGGCCCTCTGGGGATATACACACACATATATTACTGTATATACATGTGTATGCCCACCCAAGCGTATGACTTTCTTTACTACGTTGCTATGGGCTCTAGCCCCAGATCTTTTGTGGACCTAGCAACGCCCCTGTCCGAAGTTATGAATTATCTGAAATAACGAATGCCGTATCCAAACGAATGGAACGTAATGAATTAATAATAATAAATAACAATAATAATAATAAAAACTTTTTATTATTGTTTTTTATTATTAATTTGTTCCGTTCCATTTGTTTAGATGTGGCATTCGTTATTTCGGATAATTCGTAACTTCGGATAAATTCGTATTCGTTACGTTCACTAACAGCCAAATTTGAAAGGAGATTACGATACCTACAATTTAATAGTTACTGTGTCTGATTTTCTAATTTTTGGGTTTTCGGATTTACGAATTTTCTAATTTTCGAATGTACGAACTTAAGAATATATGAATTTTCTAATCTACGAATGTGCGAATTTACTAAATGCGATCATAACGAATGACCCGTAAAAACGAACAAACCAAAGACGAATGAAATGAAAACTAACACATTTTTTGGCAGTGCACATGTCTACTGGTGAGTGTCAGTCTGGAGGACTGTGGAGGACTGTGGAGGACTGTGGAGCAAAGTTAGCCTGGAGGGCTAGTGAAAGGGGCAGCTGCAGCATTTTGCATTACTTTCGGTACAGTCCTCGCATGTCTTCAACTGATATGACATTGATAGTTGTTAGAGAAATTATACTTTAAATGTCAGTTATGAAAGACGCCATTTTGTTTATCATGGCCTAGAAATAAACTATAGATAATATGGAGTTAGCAATATATATATACTCAGCAATATAATATGCTTAGATGTGCAGTTTTGCATATATCCTGTATTTTTGTGTTGACTTGGGGAGTTTTCAAGTCAGTATCCTGTAACCATTGTTAGATGAAGATAACAGTCTGTAACAGACACTTCCACCTTTCCTGTTACGTCCAGAATAAAGTTGAAAATACATGAGACTGGGCATGTTTTAAGACAGAAAAGGGGGGTGTCCAGGGCTTATAAAAAAAGACATGTACCACAGTATTTTCCTTAGAAATGATGATGGCTGCATGAAGATGTAATTCATTTCTCTTGCATATGCAATAAATATTACCTTGATGCCCGAGGACGGTCTGAGACGGTGAATTATTTCCCTAACAATTTGGTCTTTCGAGCCGGGAGTCCAATTTCCCCGAGACGCACTGGCCAACAGTGACCGATGACCGTACGGCAAAACTGTAAGTCCTCCATCTCAAATTAGATGTTAAAAAGAGGCCGGTCCGCTGAACTAGTGCCTCCCGGGCAGCGACTTACCGGATCAGCACAAGAGACCGCTCTCGGGACAAGGTAAGATTTTTATTTTTATTTTATTATCAACCTTTTGTGTTAGACTTGATTAGGAATTTGATGAATAAGGGATTTGAATATATACATACAATATAGAGATTGATTGAATGTTTATCTGTTTCTGTCCTATCTGCTTACTCTTGTTGAGGGGAAATAAGTGGTCACGTATTCCCCGTGTAGATCCGTCTGTGGCCATCCTGGATGGGCAGACCTAGTGACTAGCCCGCGTTTTGGGAAGACGCGCTCAGGGCGACCTGGCGGCAGTCGAGCACTGCGGGTGTTCTCTCTTGTGTGTTCTTGTTTGTTTCTTCTGGTTAATAGTCATTTGATATAGGGGTATGGTCCCATACTAATATCCGGGTGCAGATAAAGGAAATTTGTCGATTGGATCTTAGATCCAGACAGCCTTGTAAACTGTAGAAAATCTCTTGGGGACACATAAATACTCCTAGATCAAAACCTAAAGAACCCCCTGTTGATACAAGGGTGTGGCCTGATAGCTTTCTAGGCATGTACATACCCTCGGATCAAAAATACTTCCAGATAAAGAACCCCCCGTTGATACAAGGGTGTGGCCTGAGAGATTTCTAGGCATATAAATACACTTGGATCAAAAATACTTCCAGATAAAGAACCCCCCCCCCCCCTCCGTTGATACAAGGGTGTGGCCTGATAGATTTCCAGGTAACAAACAGAGGACATTTGGCGGACCGTAGTGTTCATGCCAGCCTCATATGTTGTATTAATCCTGAGCAGGCACATAAATACCCTTGGATCAATGACTGAAATATTAAATGTTTTAATAGGATGAAAGAACAGTCGAGAGAATTCAGTCTCCTCGTAATTCTGTAAATGCTCTCTACAAGTTAGTGAAGTATTAAGTAATGATAAAAGAACAGTCGGGAGAATTCAGTCTCCCCGTAATTCTGTAATTCTCTAAGACACCAGTGTTTTAGCAATACACAAGATCAGTAATCTAGAAGTGATATATCACGACTAGAAAGTCTGTGAGTGACTGCAAGAGATAAGATACTGTGTGCGTGTGTTGTGTCATTGTGAGAAGACATTAACAAAAAAAGAGAGCTCCGTGTGCACGATAAACAAAATGGGTATGATCCATGGAAAATCTGTTGGTATGAATGAGGATGCTAAGTATATGTGTAGTCTAGACAAAGAGAATGTGAAATTTCTTAAAATGTGGAAAACAAAGTATGATTTTGATGCATCTTTAAATAAGGATTGTTGTGTAAAACTGTGTAGAAAGCTTAAAAATGATGCCGGCACGAAAATAAGGAAACAGAAGAAATTAGGTCTTCCACAGGCAAAGAAATGGCTTGAGGAGGCTAACCGTAGGTTAAATTCAGAAAACCATAAAAAGACTATGTTTTTGGACAAAGAGGAGGACAATAATATGACCATCCTCCGAAGTTTAGTCCAGCAAGTATTGACTGAACAAAACGTAACAAACCAAATGCACCCGACAGCCCCCGCACATACTTTGGAGACCTCTCCAACCTCACTGACAGTTGCTGGTCCCCCTCCGACTTCAACACCTGCTCCCAATTCCCTATATCCTATTGCAGACCTGCAGTCCCCACCACCATATGAGACAGAGGCATGCAATAAGTCACCCCCATTGACCTCCCGACTATCGACGAATAACCCTTTTACCATGCAACCTGACTCTCCACTGTTTGTTGTTCCTCCGTGGTCACCTGGGTCACCCGCAGATGCAACTGATTCTCCTATGGCTGTAGCTAAACCCCCTCTCAAGATGACCCTTGCTGTCCAGAGGAGTCCACAAGGGACGCCCCTTACAGCAACGGTTACAAAATTTCTTGGGGACCTGGTGAACAAATTGATAACCCCCACAGCAGGGGAACAAACAGAATGTGGAGAGGAAGAATTTTCACTAATTGAAGTTCCCAACCCTAGGGCAGGACAAAATGTAGGAGGTATAGTAGTCCCCAACACTATGATGGTCTATCGTCCCTGGACCCCTGAGGATGTTAAAAAAGCTACTGAAGGGATACCACATCCCAAGGTCAACATAGCTCAATTCAGAGATGGTATCATGGGAATGATTGCTAGCTATCATCTCAATGGGAGGGAAATAGAGCAGGTCATCAGACAGATCCTAGGTCCCGACTGGCATCATGTAGTGGGAGATTGGAGTGGATTAAACAATCAGGAAGTTGTGTTGCCTCATGATGATGCAGCACTAGAAAACAGGAGAAATGCTCTTATAGCAAGGATAGAGAATAGATGGATACATCGAGCCGACTGGTCCATAATAAATCAGTGTGTGCAGGGAGAAGAGGAAACAGTGGACAATTTAATTGTTAGGATGAGGGGGATTTTCAATAATCACTCTGGAATAGAAGTCCCAGTAAATCAAGTAAACGATAGCCCATATGAACAACAGTTAGAGAATGCAATCTTGAAGGGGCTGCTTCCCCCTATATCAAGTTTTGTTACCAAACAACTGATCAACCATAGGATCTGCAGACTTCAGGAGCTGATTGAATATGCGAGGCATGCTGAGAGGCACTTCCAATCAAAAAAGAGAGTAAAGAAAGGGAAAGTGCTTATGGTAGATGAAGGTAATGATGTGTATGTCATTGAGAAGGAGAACAGAAGGATGGGAAACACTCGAACAAGGCCCTGTATTCAAGATTATGAGGGGAAAAAGAAGAGAGGGGAGTGTTTCCTGTGTGGTAAAAGAGGTCACTTGGCAAAAGAATGTAGGTCAAACAGAGAGGAAGAAGCATGACTAGATGTTGGTATGTCTGCAGAGAGAGATATAGAAGAAAATGATGAGAAAGAATCTGAAATTTTGGATGTATGCGCTGTTGAAACTTGTTTGCATGCTGAAGTCAAACCAGAAATAACCTTGGTTGTGAAGGGTAGATGGGTAACATTTCTTTGTGACACTGGGGCTTGTAGGACCCTAATACACCCACTGGATATGCCCCCAGGGGTAAAGAAAAAAGGGGTAGTATATGTGAAATCTGCAAATGGGTTGATGCACCAGGAGGCCGTGTCCGAAGGCCTTACTGTGGAAGATCCACAGACAGGTAAAAAGGCTCAGTGTAAAATTGTAATTTCAACTAAATGTCCTGTTAATTTGTTGGGTAGAGACATGTTGCACGCTCTTGATATTTCTGTCCTACCAGTGGAGGGAGGTCTCAAAGCCCATCGGCTGTGTGAAAAACAAATCACAGCCGTGAATAATGAGCCCCGATACTGGTACAGCCTGGATTTGCAAACTGAGGGCTTAAATATACCCAAAACCCTGACAGAAATAATTGAAGAAGAGCCTGAGAGGAAAAGGTATAAGGTCCAGACAAACCTCTATTGCACCATGTATTACAAAAAGACCTCTGGGCCCAAAAAGTCCTACGAGAAACAGTTAATGAGTCTCACTAACACTGAAGTTCTCTTAAAATACTTGTACTGTGATAAGGAAGGAAATAGCGTGGCTACTTGTCTCCTACCACAGCCTATTCTGCAAATATACAGGCAGGATACTGTACCTCATGTTTTGGTCACCCGGAACCCCAAGGTATCATAGCATGAGCTAGGAGAACTTATCAGGGACTGGGTCCAATTGACAGACGAGGAACTAAAATCTAGAGGGATTTGGAGGTACAAATTGACGTGGTTTGTTGAGTGTATACCCAGAACTCACATGATTAAAATTTGTGACAAAAGACAGTGACTGACACTTTTGACCCAAGAGGAAGAGGATGCCCTAAAAGACGTCCCCGATATCTTGTGGTCAAGAGGAAAGACGGACGTGGGCCTAATTAAAACAGCCAGTGAAGTCCAAATAACCCCTAAGAGTACAATGGTGCCTCACCAAAAACAATATCCTCTGAGGAAAGACGCTGAAGAGGGTGTACATTAAGGTGACCAGATTTTTAAAATGAAATCCGGGGACATTTTTTAAATTTTTTTTTACTGGCAAATGGTAAAATATTTTATACGCATATTATCCTAAATGATATATGCAGTGTATGTGGTATGTGAGTATGGAATGATTGTAAAAATGATATAGATGTTATTTCTCACACTTCCTCCATGAGATAAAAAAAGATACTTCTTAGAATTTTTTGGGAGGGGAGGGATGGGGCAGCTAAATTCAAATCCAATACGGGCAGGGGCAGCTCCAGACAATTTTTTTTGGGGGTGCTGTGGCGGTGCTTGAGGTAAAAGTGAGGGTGCAAGTGTGGTGCGCTACCTGTGGGCGTGGCCAAAAGTGGGTGTGGCCAGCAAGTTGCCGCGGTCAGAAAGTGGAGGTTTCTTCATGGCGTACAATGGTGATCAGTATATCCTGGCCTCTGTATACCAATAAAAAGCCAAAACATGCAGCACAACTCTACTCTTCCTTTATACAATTCTACAAATGGACTTATAAGTGCAATGGTGAAACCTATAAAATAATATCCAGTGCAAAACAACCAATGTATTGCAATGTAGTAGTGATGGTGTCACCCCCTCTGCAAAAATATTTTGAGAAATTGCAGAGCTTCAATGTGCAAATAATGTTGAAACCCCCTACATACAATAATAACAGAGATGCAAATCAAGCAGTGTATTAGAACATAGTAGTGATGGTGTCACCATCTCTGCAAAAAGTAAGAAATATTGCAGAGCTGCAATGTGCAAATCCTGGTGAAAAACCCTATATGTAATCATAGTAATAAAATGTAAAATATGTACATCAATTGTACATTTTATTATGTTAATATATAAGGGGTTTCACCACGATTTGCACATTGCAGCTCTGCAATTTCTCAAAATATTTTTGCAGAGGGGATAAGACCATTATTACTTTACTCATATTGCAATACATTGGGTTGATTTGCACTGGATCTTCATTTATAGGTGTTACCATTGCCCTTATAAGTCCATTTGTACAATTTTATAGATTACGTGTAGGGCAGTGCTGCATTTTTTGCTTTTTATTGATTCACATTAGATGAGGGAACCAGCTAACAAGATTCTCTTATTGTTTTTGAGGTTTTTTTTTGTTGCATGGCAGTGGTTTTACTTTGTTATGTCCTCTGTATACTGGTAGCCACTGGCCCTGCATATTGGTGGTCAGTGTGCCCCCTGTATGCTGGTGGTCAGTGTGCCCCCTGTATGCTTGTGGTCAGTGTGCCCCCTGTATGCTGGTGGTCAGTGTGCCCGCTGTATGCTGGTGGTCAGTGTGCCCCCTGTATGCTGGTGGTCAGTGTGCCCCCTGTATGCTGGTGGTCAGTGTGCCCCCTGTATGCTGGTGGTCAGTGTGCCCGCTGTATGCTGGTGGTCAGTGTGCCCCCTGTATGCTGGTGGTCAGTGTGCCCCCTGTATGCTGGTGGTCAGTGTGCCCCCTGTATGCTGGTGGTACGTGCTGGGTTCAGGAGGATGCTACTTGCAGGGATCAGGAGGATGCTACGTGCAGAGTTCTGGTGGATGCTATGTGCAGGCTTCAGGGGGATGCTACGTGCAGGGTGCAGGGCTCAGGAGGATGCTACATGCAGGGTGCAGGGCTCAGGAGGATGCTCCGTGCAGGGTGCAGGCTTCAGGGGGATGCTACGTGCAGGGTGCAGGGCTCAGGAGGATGCTACATACAGATTGCAGTGGTCAGGAGGATTCTATGTACAGAGTGCAAGGTTCAGGCATGCATTACATACAGAGTGCACGGTTCAGGAGTGCATTGTACGGAGTGCAAGGTACAGGAATTAGTTAAACTGAAAAGACACCAATTACCGTATTTATCAGCGTATACCACACACTTTTTGGGTGGGTGCGTGTTATACGCTGATCCCCGCCGATCTCCGCTATGCTGAAGGGAGAGGAGCGAGCGCCGCCGATATACACATAGCCGAGTGTACTCGGCTAGGCTCGGCTCCACTCACAGTCACGCCCAGTCCTGCCATTGGACCTGTGTTATGTCCATCATAGGGGCGGGACTGGGCGGGACTGCGAGAGGAGTGCTCGCTCCTCTCCTCTAGAAATCAGCGGAGATCGGCGCCAATTTTAAATAATCAGCCTGCCTGGCCAAGGCTGCAAAGACACAAGGCTGTAATGACACAAGGCTGTAATGACACAAGGCTGTAATGACACAAGGCTGCAAAGACACAAGGCTGCAATGACACAAGGCTGCAATGACACAAGGCTGCAATGACACAAGGCTGTAATGACACAAGGCTGCAATGACACAAGGCTGTAAAGACACAAGGCTGTAAAGACACAAGGCTGCAATGACACAAGGCTGTAATGACACAAGGCTGCAAAGACACAAGGCTGCAATGACACAAGGCTGTAATGACACAAGGCTGCAAAGACACAAGGCTGCAATGACACAAGGCTGCAATGACACAAGGCTGCAATGACACAAGGCTGTAATGACACAAGGCTGCAATGACACAAGGCTGTAAAGACACAAGGCTGTAAAGACACAAGGCTGCAATGACACAAGGCTGTAATGACACAAGGCTGTAAAGACACAAGGCTGCAATGACACAAGGCTGCAATGACACAAGGCTGCAATGACACAAGGCTGTAATGACACAAGGCTGCAATGACACAAGGCTGTAAAGACACAAGGCTGTAAAGACACAAGGCTGCAATGACACAAGGCTGTAATGACACAAGGCTGTAAAGACACAAGGCTGTAATGACACAAGGCTGTAAAGACACAAGGCTGTAAAGACACAAGGCTGCAATGACACAAGGCTGTAATGACACAAGGCTGTAATGACACAAGGCTGCAATGACACAAGGCTGTAATGACACAAGGCTGTAATGACACAAGGCTGCAAAGACACAAGGCTGTAATGACACAAGGCTGTAATGACACAAGGCTGCAAAGACACAAGGCTGTAATGACACAAGGCTGCAATGACACAAGGCTGTAATGACACAAGGCTGTAATGACACAAGGCTGTAATGACACAAGGCTGTAATGACACAAGGCTGCAAAGACACAAGGCTGTAATGACACAAGGCTGCAATGACACAAGGCTGTAATGACACAAGGCTGCAATGACACAAGGCTGTAATGACACAAGGCTGCAAAGACACAAGGTGAGAGGTGCCATAAGTGCAGCCATGATTTTGTGTAAAGACTTTTCTGGTACATCATTAGTTAACAGAAAGAAAAGAAGTTGTAGGTAGCTGAGTAGTCTTACTTACAGTGTCTGAGGGGGAGAGGATGCCACAAGGTATGCAGCATGCAATCTGTGTGTGCTCCGGAGATTGTGAGGACTTTGCAGGGGGGAGGAAAGGCCTGTGCAGCAGCAGATAGTTGAGATGGAGTTTTAATAGAAGAGTGAGCAAACCTGCTATCTTCAGAGGTTGTGTCTCTGGTGACTGCACTGCTCCTCCTTCTCTCCTCAGGATTTGTTAGGCCCGGGTGCAGTGATTGGTGGGTACAGCTGGTCTCTCTATATGTGCTGCTCCGTAGGGGGAGGTCAGAGCTCTCCAGGGAAAGATGCTGGACAGAGATGTTGATCATAGACATCCAAGACAAAACCCAAGATTTCCGATTTGCGCCCCAAGACTGCCTGAGTAGTGAGAATGAATGGAGCTGTCAAGTCCAACCTCTGATGTCGGGATGGGCGGGGCCAATATGCGGAGCTCCGCCCCCTCTGTCAGACAGCCCGTGCATAAACAAATAGCTGGCGGTTTATGCATTGGTGGGCGGGGAGGAAGGTGGCAGGGGGCGGGACCAATTGTAATTAGTGTATATGTACCCACAGTGGTGTATAATAAACCTGAATTATACACCGGTGTGGGTACATATACACTAGTTACAATTGGTCCCGCCCCCTGCCACCTTCCTCCCCGCCCACCAATGCATAAACCGCCAGCTATTTGTTTATGCACAGGCTGTCTGACAGAGGGGGCGGAGCTCCGCATATCGGCCCCTCCCATCCCCGACATCAGAGCTTGGGTTTGACAGCTCCACTCACTCTCAGTGTCACTGCTGCCCTACGCTCCAGGCTTGCCCACCAATCCAAACCACACTGGATGATATTGACATTGCTGCATGTCCTGCTAGGGCTAGGTAATAAGTATAGGTACCCCCCTGAATCCGGGGACAGATCCGGGGACAGACGTGGTCCGGGGACAGTGTCCTCAATCCGGGGACTGTCCCCGGAAACCGGGGACGTCTGGTCACCCTAGTGTACATCCCTTGATAAAGGAATTATTAGCAAAAGGTGTCATCATTGAATGCCCAGATTCACCATGCAATATGCCCTTGTTCCCAGTTAGGAAGCAGAAGGGAGGAGAAGATGGGTGGAGACTCGTGCAGGATTTACAGGCAGTCAATAGGGCTGTATTACCGAGGGCCCTGGTGGTCCCAGACCCGCATGTCCTCCTGAACGACCTCCACCCAGAGAATAAAGTATTTTCTGTCATCGATATCAGTAATGCTTTCTTTTCCATTCCCTTACACAAAGATAGTCAGTTCTGGTTTGCATTTATGTACAAAAAAAAAAATACACATACACCAGGTTACCCCAGGGATATTGTGAAAGTCCAACTATATTCTCACAAGAAATGTCTAATAATTTGTCTCGGTTTGTACCTCCCAGTGGGAGCCAAATTCTCTTGTATGTGGATGACATTCTGGTAGCGGCTCCTACAGAGCAACAATGTAAAATTGACACCTTGGCTCTGATGCATTTCCTCGCAGACCAAGGTCACAAGGTCAGCAAAGACAAATTGCAACTGTGGAAAGAAAAGGTGAAATACCTGGGTTATATTTTATCTCAAGAAGGTAGACATTTGGATGAGATCCGAAAAGAGGCCATCCTTCAAGCCCCCAAACCACGTACCAAAAAAGAAATGATGTCATTTGTTGGCATGGCAAATTTCTGTAGAGCATGGATAGCAAATTATGCTACGGAGGTGGCGCCTCTTTCTGATCTCATCTATGGTTCACTAATGGCTGCAAAAGATTCCATTCAGTGGAATGTGCAAGCAGAGGATGCATTTACGAAGATAAAGCACCTCATTGTAGGTTCCGCTGTACTTAGCCTTCCGAATTACAGTAAAACCTTTTTTCAGACTGTAGATTGTAAGGAAGGGTACATGACTTCTGTTCTTACACACGTTTATGGGGACAAGCACAAACCAATTGCATTCTATTCCACTAAATTAGATCCAGTAGCCCGGAGTTTGCCCCACTGTGTACAAGCTGTAGTAGCAGCCTCATTGGCCATACAGTCCTCTGCACTGATAGTACTGTTCCACCTCCTGGTACTTAAAGTGCCACATGCCATTTCAGTAATCTTACTGCAAGACAAAATCTTCTATTTATCTCCTGCCAGGCATCTATCATGTATGACTACTCTTCTGGGACAGCCTCACATTACAATCGAGAGGTGTACCACATTGAACCCAGCCACACTGTTACCAACACCTAGTGATGGGGATCCACATGATTGTATAGCACAAATTGATGAACGGGTACTCCCTAGGAAGGATCTCACTGATATTCCCTTTCCCGATGCTGACATTACCTTTTTTGTTGATGGGTCTTGTAAAAAGGACGATAAAGGGGTAAATCAAACGGCATACGCTGTAGTAACACATGACCAGGTCATTGAAGCCAGACCCCTTCTCAGTTCATACTCTGCACAACAAGCTGAAATTATTGCCCTATCCAGGGCCTGTAGTCTAGGGGAAGGGAAGAAAATAAATATTTATACAGACAGCCAATACGCTTTTTCTACTATACACATATTTGCCCAGCAATGGAATAATAGGGGTATGATTACGTCCACAGGTAAAGCAATCTCACATAGAGATCTTATCCTGGCCCTTCTAGAAAATGTACAGAAACCAACACAAGTGGCTATTTGTAAATGTACAGCACACAGAAAGGGAACAGATCCAATTACTCTAGGGAATGCACTAGCAGACAAGACCACAAGGGAAGCTGCTACAGGACAGCAAAAAACACACATATACTATACAGGTCCCCAAGAAAATGATGAGGTACGGAAAGCTATTGATAAAACATGGTTATCAGAAATGCAGAAAACATCACCGGCAGGTGAAAAACAAAAGTGGTTATCTAAAGGGGCAACGCTGGTCAATGGTATATACACAAGTACAGAAGGTAAACCCATCTTACCTACATCACTTTTTAGATATGCTGCATTATTGAGTCACGGGCAAGCCCATATCTCAAAAGAAGGGATGGTGCAGGTGATCAACAAGGTGTTCACAACATATGGGTTTACGAACTATTCTAGAAATGTTTGCCTCACATGTCCGCTTTGTAACAGATACCATGCTCAAGGTGCTCTAAGACCCTTAAGGGGCCATTTCCCACAACCCCCTTATCCATTTCACACGATATGCATGGATTTTATTGAATTGAACAAATGTGAGAATAAAAAGTTCTGTCTGATTATTGTTGACATGTTTACGAAATGGGTGGAAGCTTTTCCTATGACACACCCAGATGGGCAGTCAGTGGCCAAAGTACTAATCAAAGAGATGATTCCACGTCAAGGAATCCCCTCTGTGATTTACAGTGACAACGGCTCCCATTTTGTAAACCGAACGATACAACAAATTGGTAAATGGTACAATATTGACCTAAAGAACCACTGTGTCTATCACCCACAATCTGCGGGCACAGTGGAGAGACACAATGGTACCTTAAAGAGTAAACTAAGAAAATTGATAGAGGAGACAGGAAAAAACTGGGTTCAGTGTTTGCCAATGGCATTGTTGAGTACAAGAATTACCCCTACTGCTAAAGGACTAACACCGTATGAAATGCTGTATGGTAAACCTTATTATATTCCACAACTTAGAGCATTTACTCGAGATGACGAGGAAATGGACTATGAACTGGCAAATTATATGAGGAAGTTGCTAACAACTAAAGAACTCCTATGCCCAAATTCTCTTACAGGTCAAGAGACTAAATCAGAACAGGAAGATCTTGTACAACCTGGAGATTGGGTCTGGATAAAAATAATAAAGAGAAAGACTTGGTCTGACCCCAGGTGGGAAGGACCCTATCAAGTATTGTTGTCTACCCCTACTGCAGTAAAAATCGTGGAACGGATACCTTGGATACATCTCACCCACTGCAAGAAGGCACACTATTTGAGTAAAAAACTGATTAAGAATTAACTACCACACAACAGAGGAAGAACATGGTGCAATATGGACTCATAGGGGTGGAGGGAAGACCCAGAGAGAGACTTTTGTTCGAGCCAGGGTATTTTACCAAGACATGGAGGGGGAGAATACTTTTTGCCATATTGATAATAGTGGGCATAGTTGTGGGAATTTATGTGCTTCTTGACCTTATCCCGATGTTGAGCATAATGGGTCAAAGGGGGGAAAGACAGATGACGAAGGGACCAGACGGTGCCACCATACTTGTTACACAGGGTAAGACCACCACCATACGATTTGATCTCAGTCAGGTCATAGACATTGGGCATCAAAGGTATGTCTTTGATGGCAAATATCTATGCTCTACTCCAGAATGCAGTACATGGGCTGATGTATGGTGGTCATCCGATGATGACGGATGGCTTGCTAGTTCTGCCGTGATCCCTGAACAGAGGAAGGATCAGGTAGAACGTATATCAATATATAGCCGCAGAGGGTGGACTGGGAGCTGCCAGTACCGTACTATACGTGGGAAGTGTAATCCCATTTCAATAACAAAAAAAAACCCACAGGTATCAGATGCTGGAGTTTATGGACTAGGAGTATATAGGGCAAGTCAGGGTGATCTACTAGGGAGAATTACTATTAAGGTTGTAACCCCTGGTCAGATCACCCCAGCCCCAGAATCAACACAGTTTAAACTTAATCCCTCTTTGGTCAAAAAAGATTTTACCTATAAAGAACAATTAAGTATAGAAACAGGATTTGGAGACAAAAATGAGTGGATAGAGTGGGTCAGATACACAACCCAATCTAAAGGGTTAGGTGATTGTATTTCTTGTGCAAATCCAAGACAACAATTAGCCACCGTTCCTCTCCCTGAAGAGGAAACTGACTTGACTTGTATAATAAGAATGTTTTCAGAAAATATTACTGGGTCGGAATGTGCAAATGAGAAAAAGAGCTACCCAAAGACTAAAATGCAAAGTATACCCCCATCAGTACAAGCATTACCAGGAAATTTTACTTGTTTCTCTAACAATGACAGTAATGGTACAAATGTTGGCACCCTATCCCCTGAATACTGTGCAACTACAACCCTTACTACAGACATTAAGTATGAACTAAAATGGTTTCAGGAACAGAAACGGCAATTGGCTGATGTTTGGTGGCTGTGTGGAGATAAGAGACTAAGGCCCAGACTGCCACCCAGATGGGAGGGTAGTTGTGCCCTTACCCGATTGCTGCTTCCCTTTTATATAGTTCCTATAAGTGATAAATCAATGAAATTACCAGGTAGATACTTTTTTAAACGAATTAAGCGAGAAACACCACAAGGATCATTTGACAACCGAGTGTATATAGACGAAATAGGTGTTCCACGAGGAGTTCCAGATGAAATTAAAGCGCAGAATCAAATAACAGCAGGACTCACCTCACTCTTCATATGGGTCCAGCCCAACAAGAACATTGACTGGATAAACTACATCTACTACAACAAGCAGAGGTTTGTGAATTACACCAGAGATGCTATCAAAGGTATAGCAGCACAATTGGACGCCACCTCTTTGACAGCGTGGCAGAACCGTATAGCGTTGGATATGTTGCTGGCAGAAAGGGGCGGGGTGTGCAAAATGTTCGGCACCTTCTGCTGCCCTTTTTTTTTCCAAACAATATGGCACCTGATGGAAGTATCACCAAGGCCTTACAAGGCCTACAAATGCTATCCGAAGAATTAGCTGAGAACTCTGGTGTAGAGAACCCCCTGACGAGACTTTTTGAAAAATGGTTTGGTAAATGGGGTGATCTTGCAAAAAGTTTGCTTATCTCTATTGTCATGGCAGCCGCAGTTCTTACATTGTGTGGATGTTGCTGCATTCCCTGTATTAGGGGAATTCTTCAAAGACTGATTGACACATCTTTAACAGAAACTATGCTCCTCCAGAGCGACACGGAACTATACTCGGAACCTGATGATGAATTTACAACTCTCGCTAAGGACTCATCTGTCTAAATGATAATACCTGGTAAAAATAAAATAACCTGGATATTTGAAGTATTGACATTATGAGTATAAAAGGGGGGAGATGTTAGAGAAATTATACTTTAAATGTCAGTTATGAAAGACGCCATTTTGTTTATCATGGCCTAGAAATAAACTATAGATAATATGGAGTTAGCAATATATATATACTCAGCAATATAATATGCTTAGATGTGCAGTTTTGCATATATCCTGTATTTTTGTGTTGACTTGGGGAGTTTTCAAGTCAGTATCCTGTAACCATTGTTAGATGAAGATAACAGTCTGTAACAGACACTTCCAGCTTTCCTGTTACGTCCAGAATAAAGTTGAAAATACATGAGACTGGGCATGTTTTAAGACAGGAAAGGGGGGTGTCCAGGGCTTATAAAAAAAGACATGTACCACAGTATTTTCCTTAGAAATGATGATGGCTGCATGAAGATGTAATTCATTTCTCTTGCATATGCAATAAATATTACCTTGATGCCCGAGGACGGTCTGAGACGGTGAATTATTTCCCTAACAATAGTAAAATGCTGCAGAAAGAAAATAACTTCTATGAGATGAATAATGGATAAAGAAATCTCTCTTTACTTTACAGCATGTAACTAAATAAAAGAATGGAATATATAGAAAACTAACATGACTAGTAAAAAAAAATATGACAGCAGGTGCAACACAAAGAAAATATTTTCTATGAGATAATTAGATAATATGGAGAGATTATAAAAAATAGAAGCCACAGGAACGTTTATTATGTCACTGCAAACATCAGGCGACATTTTAAATGAATTCAATTACAGAAAATTATTTCTGTGATTTAGTTAACAAAACATAATGAAAAGTAGCAGGAAAAAAATTTCTTTTGCGATAATGACGGAAGAAACCCGCTATCAGTGCAGTGCGTGCCGAAATAATGGAAGAATCCACCCACCGGCCACTTTATTAGGTACACCTGTTCAATTGCTCGGTAACACAAATCGCTAATCAGCCAATCACACGGCAGCAACTCAATACATTTAGGCGTCTAGACGTGGTGAAGACGACTCACTGGAGTTCAAACCGAGCATCAGAATGGGGGAAGAAAGGGGATCTCGGTGACTTTGAACGTGGCATGGTTGTTGGGGGCAGACGGGCTGCTCTGAGTATTTCTGGGATTTTCACACACAACCATCTCTCGGGCTTTACAGTGAATGGTGGGAAAAAAGAGAAAATATCCAGTGAGCGGCAGTTGTGTGGAGGAAAATGCCTTGTTGAGGTCAGAGGAGAATGGGCAGACTGGTTCCAGATGATAGAAAGGCAACAGTAACTCAAATAACCACTCATTATACACCAAAGATATGGAGAATACCATCTTTGAACACAACAAATCCAACCTCAAAGCAGATGGGCTACAGCAGCAGATGACCACACCGGGTGCCACTCCTGTCAGCTAAGATCAGGAAACTGAGGCTACAATTGGCACAGGATCACAAAAATTGGACAATAGAAGATTGGAAGAACGTTGCCTGGTCTGATGAGTCTGGATTTCAGCATTCAGATGGTGGGGTCAGAATTTGGTGCATGGATCCATCCTGCCTTGTATCACCGGTTCAGGCTGGTGGTGGAGGTGTAATGGTGTGGGGGATGGGGTATCACCCGTTCAGGCTGGTGGTGGGGGTGTAATGGTGTGGGGGATGGGGTATCACCGGTTCAGGCTGGTGGTGGGGGTGTAATGGTGTGGGGGATGGGGTATCACCGGTTCAGGCTGGTGGTGGTGGTGTAATGGTGTGGGGGATGGGGTATCACCGGTTCAGGCTGGTGGTGGAGGTGTAATGGTGTGGGGGATGGGGTATCACCCGTTCAGGCTGGTGGTGGGGGTGTAATGGTGTGGGGGATGGGGTATCACCGGTTCAGGCTGGTGGTGGGGGTGTAATGGTGTGGGGGATGGGGTATCACCGGTTCAGGCTGGTGGTGGTGGTGTAATGGTGTGGGGGGTGGGGTATCACCGGTTCAGGCTGGTGGTGGGGGTGTAATGGTGTGGGGGATGGGATATCACCAGTTCAGACTGGTGGTGGGGGTGTAATGGTGTGGGGGATGGGATATCACCGGTTCAGGCTGGTGGTGGGGGTGTAATGGTGGGGGGGATGGATATCACCGGTTCAGGCTGGTGGTGGGGGGTGTAATGGTGTGGGGGGGATATTTTCTTGGCACACTTTGGGCCCCTTAGTACCAATTGAACATGGTTTATACACCACGACCTACCTGAGTATTGTTGCTGACCATGTCCATCCCTTTATGACTACAGTGTCCCCATCTTCTGATGGCTCCTTCCAGCAGGATAATGCTCCATGTCACAAAGCTCCAATCATCTCACCACTGGACAATGAGGTCACTGTACTCCAATGGCCTCCACACTCACCACATCTCATCCAATAGAGCACCTTTGGGATGCGGTGGAATGGGAGATTGGCATCATGGATGTGCAGCCAACAAATCTGCAGCAACTCCGTGATGTTATCATGTCACTGTGGAGCAAAATCTCTGAGGAACATTTCCAACACCTTGTGCAAGGTGGATCTAATAAAAGGGGTCCAACCCGCTACTAGCAAGGGGGACCTAATAAAGGGGGTCCAACCCTCTACTAGCAAGGTGGATCTAATAAAGGGGGTCAAACCCGCTACTAGCAAGGGGGACCTAATAAAGGGGATCAAACCCGCTACTAGCAAGGGGGACCTAATTAAGGGGGTCCAAACCTCTACTAGCAAGGGGGCTCTAATAAAGGGGGTCCAACCCGCTATTATCAAGGTGGACCCAATACAGGGGGTCAAACCCGCTTCTAGCAAGGGGGACCTAATAAAGGGGGTCCAACCCACTACTAGCAAAGTGGACCCAATAAAGGGGGTCCAACCCGCTACTAGCAAGGGGGACCTAATAAAGGGGGTCCAACCCGCTACTAACAAGGGGGACCTAATAAAGGGGGTCCAACCCACTACTAGCAAAGTGGACCCAATAAAGGGGGTCCTAATAAAGTGGCCACTGAGTGTATATTCAACTGATATGGCTCATTAATAGTGGAAAATAATAACAAAAAATGCTGCACAAATAAAATGAGATGATTATCGGGTAAAGAAATGTGCTGTTCGCACAATAGTGTAGTAATATAAAAGAATGGAGTATAAAGAAAAATGGAAGGACCAACTAATAGTGAAAAATGATAGCGGCTACAGAAATATTGCTACACAAAGAAATATATTTTCAGTGAGATAATTAATACGGAGAGATTCTATAAAAGAGAATGTAAATAATTAACAGCATAAGATGGAGTTCAGTGAGTGTATTGACTCCCGCTGGTTGTTAAGCGAGAACCAGCTGAGGTTTAAAGTGAATCTGAAATTAGAATGAAACATCAGTAAAGATAATGTCTTCCCCAATATTTAGGATTAACCACTTAAGGACCGAGCCTATTTCTGATACTTGTTGTTTACAAGTTAAAATCAGTATTTTTTTTGCTAGAAAAATTACTTAGAACCCCCAAACAAAGTTACAGAGGAGGTCTAGGGCTAGAATTATTGCTCCCGCTCTGACGATCGCGGCGATAGCTCGCATGTGTGGGCGCGACTTGCTTAATCATTCGCGTCTAGCGTGCAAGCTCGGATCCGCCGGATGACGTCACGTCGGCGCCGCAGATTGGATGACGACGGACGGGACGGGCACACAAATAGGACAGCGTTCTAACATAGTGTGCATTCCGCTCTAGCTCTAGGAGGATTTCGTATGCCACAGGTCTCTCTTCATCATATTCAGGTACTTTTCATTACAGCATCAGCCATTAAGACTTTGCCACTGCTGGATGTCTGTTTCTACTTTAGTCCAAATACTAGCTTACCCCCCTTTTTGTCTACTTTACTTATACTTCAGGATAGATCATCTGTAGTCCATCTTTGATAATACAGTACCTGTTGGTACCGGTGTAACGGTCTATGACTGCCTGCATCCCACCGCGGAACCCAGGGGCATACATACTATAGATTCTTACATATAAGATGAATATTGGTGAGTGTCCCACATTATAGTAAGGACCAGATTACCTAAAATCTATATGCTTTACATTCCTAACTCTCTATTTTAAATTCAATTGTTTCTCTTTCTAGGAACAGGTCTATAAAAAAATAGCTAGTACCAGTAATATACCTACCCTGACGTGCATATTCACCATACTGCCAGTCATCTGGTTCCTCCTTACCGGCGGACTATTACCCCTTTTATGATTTTATATTTGTTCTAAATGTGAGTATCCTCTCTTTTACACTACGTTTCCGCTTTTTCTCTCTTTTATCTGGTCTTTCCCCTTTTTCCCCCCTCTCCTTTCCTCCCGTCTTACCCCTCTCCCCCCCCCCCTCCTCTTTCTCCCCCCTCCCCCTCCCCTTTTTTCCTTTTTGCCGGACAGGTCCAGAAGATGTGGGTGAAGTCCCCAGGAGTCCCACCACATCTCCAACATCCGGGAGGGGAGTCGGGGTTCATTTTGTGTAGTCTGTGAGGGGTAAAATATGCCCGATGGACTATCTTGAATTGGATCAGGCGATCTCTCAGAGAGACCAGGGAGCTAAATGGGAAATCCCATATGTCATCCCAGTCATCGTTGTCAAAATTGGGGATGTCATGGGACCATTTAGATCTTAGCTTTTCCATAGTCGGGAGGGAGGTGACAGTCAGGTGTGAATATAATTGAGAAGTGGGTTTTTTCGCACAATCTGATCTAAGAAGGTCCTCCAGTGAAGATTGGACTAGTTGAGGAGGGGAGTTGGAGAATTGGTGACTGAAGGCATGGGAAAGTTGAAGGAATCGGAAAAAATAGGACTGTGGTATATTAAAATCGGAGTTTAGTTTGGAGAGCGGGGCTAGGGATTGATTGGAGATAATCTGTGCCACCGTTTTAATGTTAAATTTGGTCCAGGCATGAGGCTCAGGTAGTTTATAGATGTGCTCCAGGGTTGGGTTTATCCAAAGGGGAGCATTGGGTGAGATTGCCTGTTGAGGGTATTTTTCTCATTTGAGACCTGCCCCCCATGCACGCAGTGTAGTGCGCATGGAGGGTGTCAGTGGATAAGGGGCTCGAGGGCCTCGAAAAAGCAAAAATTTGAGCGCCTCTAGGGATCCCAGCACTGCCGTCTCAACCTGGGTAGCTGGGTTGGAGGTGTCCGGATTGAGCCACCAAGCAGCTGTTACTAGCTGGGCGGCCAGATAGTACTTGTATAGATCCGGACACGCCAAGCCACCTTGGGAGGTCGGGAGTATCAGTGTTGACCAGCTGTATCTGGGGGATTGGGACCCCCATAGGAAAGAGGCGAGGAGGCGATGTAGTTGTTTGAAAAAGGATTTAGGAATCCACTGTGGAGAGTGGCGAAATAAGTATGTAAATTTGGGGAGTATTTTCATTTTAAACAAATTAATGCGTCCCAACAGTGAAAGAGGCAACGATTCCCACGCCTTCAGCCGTTGCCGAGTCTCCTGAACCACCGGGGACAAGTTGAGGGGTAAGAACTCAGAAGCCTGCCTGGAGACCTCTTTTTCCTTTTTTCACATGTCGAGGTTACTTAAATTTCATTTAGTTCATAAACCTTTTTTACTGTATCACTCCTTAAGTATTATTCAAAATTATGTTGTGCACGCCCCCATAGCAGCCTTTCAGCACCGCTTGGGTTTTGACGCCCATTGCCGCCCTGTTTGAACTAGTACACATTTTCTTTTTGTACAGTATATGTGGCGTCACTATAGACGCCTCTTTTCTATATAGATGTATATATGTATATACTAATCATGAAATTGTAATGTTATATACTCTGATAGCTACAACATACATTGTCATCGCTCTTGAAGAAGCGTGGCTCACACGCGAAGCATGTCGAGCATCGAACAATCACATGACATGAGCTGATTGCGGATTTGCTATCTAACCACCTCTTCGGACTGATCTATATTTGGAGCAACCATTCAGATGTCCGAAGAATCATATACTTTAGATGGTGTTGTATAGCAATTATCTGAACATATACATATGTTGTGTTTTTAATATTGTTTCTTTTTTTGCTACGTATGTTTCTAAATCAATAAAATAAGATTTTTATATATAACTAGTTGTTTTGATGTTGTGCCTAAAAAGTCCAAAAGTCCCCCCCTTCTTTTTGGTTTTTGTATACGAATTTGCTAGGACGCGGCACAGTGCTACTTCACGTGTATCCACGGTACCACTCCGTGTGACGATACACTTTCATCTTTTCAGGAGACAAATACAGGACAATCTTGGAAGAAAACCTGTTAGAGTCTGCAAAAGACTTGAGACTGGGGCGGAGGTTCACCTTCCAGCAGGACAACGACCCGAAACATCCAGCCAGAGCTACAATGGAATGGTTTAGATCAAAGCATATTCATGTGTTAGAATGGCCCAGTCACAGTCCAGACCTAAATCAAATTGAGAATCTGTGGCAAGACTTGAAAATTGATGTTCACAGACGCTCTCCATCCAATCTGACAGAACTTGAGATATTTTACAAAGAAGAAGAATGGGCAAAAATGTCCTCTCTAGATGTGCAAAGCTGGTAGAGACATCCCCAAAAAGACTTGCAGCTGTAATTGCAGAGAAAGGAGGTTCTACAAAGTATTGACTCCGGGGGGCGCCATACAAATGTACCCCCCCCACACTTTTTACATATTTATTTGTATTATTTATCATTTTCTTTCCACTTCACAATTATGTGCCACTTTGTGTTGGTCTATCACATAAAATCCCAATAAAAGACATGTTTTTGGTTGTAACATGACAAAATGTGGGAAATTTCAAGGGTTATGAACACTGTTTCAAGGCACTGTAGTAAATCTTCACATTTCAGTCTCAGAAGCTTCAGTTTGTGTTCAGACATGAGACATGGCACTGCACAGGTTAATGTATGACCTTTGTCTGTAGTCTAAGAACTGACACTTCCTTTGAAGAAACTATATATCCCACATTCCCTGGGTTTCTCAGTTTAGTGTGGGAGTGGGTAACTCATTAATCATGATCTACCTGCTGATCACATATAGGTGATGTGTAGATCATGTCCCTGCCTGGCCATTGGCCAATCCTATGTCTGAAATGCTCCCCCACCTGCAGAGTTCTGATGTCTGCTGGCTCCCCTCTCCCATCCATGCACCCCAGGCACTTGTGTGTGACATTATATAGGATGGATAATATACAGAGCCACTTCCCTGCTCTGTATATGGGTGAAATATTTGCCCTACTGACCCCTGCCCTTTGCCTTGTTAACCTCCATCTTCTGCTCTGGGGGGGGGGGGGGGGGTCAGCAGAGCGGAGGACAGGGGTCAGTGTTTTAGCAGGACCGGAGTTAGCAGGGCAAAGAACAGGTGTTATTAGGGCAGTGATCTGCCTTACTGACCCCTGTTCTCCACCCTGCTAACCCCTGTCCTGTGCCCTGCTGACACCTGTCCCCTGCCCTTATGACCCTTGTACACTGCCCTGCTAAATTCAGTCCTCTGCCCTGCTGATCCCTGTCCTTCACTCTGATGACCCTTGTCCTCTGTACTGCTGACCCCTGTCCTCTACTCTGCTGGCCCTTATCCTCTGCCCTACTGACCCCCTGTACACTGCCCTAGTGACCTCCCATCCTCTGCCCTGCTGATCCTTGTCCTCCTCCCCGCTGACCCCAAGTACACTGATCTATTGACTCTCATGCACTGTCCCTCTAACCTCCCATCCTCTGTCCTACCAACCCCCGATACACTGCCCTACTGACTCCTGTACACTGCCCTGCTGACCTCCCATCCTCTGCCCTTCTGACCTCTGTCCTCTCCCTGGCTGACCCTTGTCCTCTGCCCTGCTGACCTCTGTCCTCTGCCCTGCTGACCCTTGTCCTCTGCCCTGCTGACCCCTGTCCTCTGCCCTGCTGGCCCCTGTCCTCTCCACTGCTGACCCTTGTCCTTTGCCCTGCTGACCCCTGTCCTATGCTTTGCTGACCCCTTTGCTCTGTCCTACTGACCCCCTGTACACTGCCCTATGGTCCCTTTTTCTTTTGCTCTGCTGACCTCTGTTCTCTGCCCTGCTGACCCTCTGTCCTCTGCAGTCTTGACCCCTGTACACTACCCTGCTGCCCCCATCCTCTGTCCCGCTAACCCCTGTATACTGCCCTACTGACTCCTGTACAGTGCCCTGCTGACCTCCCATCCCCTGCCCAGCTGAAACCTGTCCTCTTCCCTGCTGCCCCCTGTTCTCTGCCCTGCTGACCCCTGTCCTCTGGCCTGATAATCCCTGTCCACTGCCCTGCTGACCCCTGTCCTAAGCTTTGCTGACCCCTTTCCTCTGTCCTACTGACCCCCTGTACACTGCCCTACTATCCCTTCTTATTTTGCCCTGCAGACCTCTGTTCTCTGCCCTGCTAAACTTCTGTCCTCTGCAGTCTTGACCCCTGTACACTTCCCTGCTGACACCATGTACACTACCCTGCTGCCCCCATCCTCTGTCCTGCTGACCCCTGTATACTGACCTCTGTACTCTGTCCTGCTGATCCCTATAATCTGCCCTGCAAACTATTAATACCTGTACTCTGCCGTACAAACTACTAGCCACTGTACTCAGCCGTAGAATCCAATGACCCCTGCACACTGCCCTACATTCTACTGACTTCTGTACACTGCTCTACATGCTACTGACCTTGTACATTGCCCTACATGCTACTGACCTTATACATTGCCCTACATACTACTAACCCCTGGACACTGCGCTACACACCACTTACACTGGCCTGAACTCAACTAAGCCAGACAGTGTATAACAACACTAATGACCCTGGACTGCTTTGTGTAACCCTCAAGCTCACTGAAACGGGGTATGGATCTCAAGCATCCACCACTGGGAGTGCCGACACAGGAGGGAGCTCATCCCAGCTCCTATAATCACTGGCAGTAAAGAAAGGACTCCCTGAAGCCGCACAGCCCTGTTGTCCCTATGCTGGATAAATGAATGGCAACCTCAGCCTGAACTCCAACCAGGCCACGCCTCCATGCATTTTGCTCCGCCCCTCAGAGCTTTGACCCATCATAAGGCAACACGGATGTGCGGCTTCAGGGAGTTCTTTCTTTGCTGCCTATAACACAACACTAATGCCCCGTACACACGGTCGGACATTGATCGGACATTCCGACAACAAAATCCTAGGATTTTTTTCCGACGGATGTTGGCTCAAACTTGTCTTGCATACACACGGTCACACAAAGTTGTCGGAAAATCCGATCGTTCTGAACGCGGTGACGTAAAACACTTACGTCGGGACTATAACGGGGCAGTAGCCAATAGCTTTCATCTCTTTATTTATTCTGAGCAAGCGTGGCACTTTGTCCGTCGGATTTGTGTACACACGATCGGAAATTCCGACAACGGATTTTGTTGTCGGAAAATTTTATAGCCAGCTCTCAAACTTTGTGTGTCGGAAAATCCGATGGAAAATGTGTGATGGAGCCCACACACGGTCGGAATTTCCGACAACAAGGTCCTGTCACATATTTTCCGTCTGAAAATCAGACCGTGTGTACGGGGCATAAGACCTAATTAAAACAAAAAAAAAAAGTGTACAATGCCTTTAAAACTTGTCTGCTCGCTGCCTTTAGTAATGCTGCAGACCGTTTGTAATAAATAACAGTGTAAATACCTTTCCTTTAATCTTACTTCTATTAGTCACAGGATGGCACAGTCCCGGGTCCTGAAAGGCTCAGCTGGCAACAACGCTGAGTTCCTAGAGCAGTGACGTCACCCTACTGGTGCCAATACTCTGGGCGTTGTCGATGTCTCCTCCCACCAGCTGAAGCAGCTGCCCAGGACCCGAAGCTGTGAGGTCACGTTACCACTCATTGGATTTTAGAAAGGATATTTACATTGCAATTTAATATAAGCAGTTTGCAGGATTACAAAAGGCAGGGGGAAGGTAATATGCATAAGGCTCGGTTGGTGGCCAAGCATTTAAAGAATGCTAGGAATAGACTTCCAGCAGAGTAGTGAGTCAGCCAACAGTAGGCGGATTCAAGCATACTTGGAACTACTGTGTACTCTGGAGAAAAAAAAAAGCTAAAAAAGAAATAAAAGTGATATAAAATACATGTTTTCCTCCTCCCGAGCCCCCTCTCATGACTTTACCATTGAGAGCAATAGCACGATTTTTGGTCCCTCTACACATGCCAAGGTGTTAGCTGTAAACCTAACCTCTGCCCTCTCCTGCAGGCCCCACATCCAATCGTTGATTAAATCTTGCCGCCTTAACCTCTGCAACTTTTCCAGAATTCGCCCTTTCATAACCAACGACGCCACAAAATAACGTATTCATTCCCTGGTTATCTACTGCAACTCCCTCCTCACTGGCCTACCTCTACACAGACTATCCCCCCTCCAGTCCATCATGAATGCTGCTGCTAGACTCATGCACCTTACTAACCGATCCATGCTTGCTGCCCCCCCCCCGCCAGTCCTTTCACTGGTCTCCACTAGCTCAATGTATAAAATTCAAAATACCTTTACCTAGTGTAGCAGGCTGCTAGGTACATTTAGTTTGGCTCCCCTGCAATCAGTGGAACAGGGGTTGATTCTTTAGCGCTGTTCAGCGTTTCACAGGCTGCTGCTCTGCTACTTCCCCCTGTCTTCTAGAGGATTCTAGAAGTATAGTGGGAGGAGGGACGGAACAGGCAGCCTGAATATTTATGGAATTCCAGTTAATCCCTGGGGAGGTGTGCCCAGGAGGTGGCGAGGGAGCCCATAAATAGTCTGGGGCCTGAGCAGGAAGAGTAGAGTTCCTTGGTCCAGTCCTGCTGGAGGAGATCCATGTGCAGGGGCTCCGCCCCTGGGGCAGCTTTCTGGAAGGATCTGTGAGAGGAGGACATTGAGATGCCAGCTACGCTTAACTGGGGGGCTTATTCGCAAGCTGATAAAACAAGGATTAAGTGGGGTCTGGAGAAGCTCACTGGAGAGAGCCAGGAGGAAGTTGGTGGGGGAAGAGTTGAGTTGTCCTGGTGGTGTGACTCTACATCTCCCTGATGAGGAAGAGCCTGGTGGAAATCGGCATGATACTACCGATGATCCTGTCCAGGACCTCCTGCTCTCTAGCTCCCTTGTTACCTCCTCCAACGCTCATCTCCAGGACCTTTCCAGAACCTCTCCCATCCTCTGGAACTCCCTTCCCCTGGTATGTCCAGTTAGCTCCTACCCATGTCCATCGTCAGGCAATCCTTGAAAACTCATTTATTTAGGCAACTCTACTCCTTCTCCTCCACCTACAACCTCCATCACATCATCCCTGGCAGCTCTTACCTTTTGCACCATCTCCCCCTATTGCAAGCTCCATGAGCAGGGCCCTCCTATTCCTTCCATATTAAACTGTATTGTAATTGTACTATCTCCCTTATGCCGCGTACACACGAGCGGACTTTACGGCGGACTTTGCCCGGCGGACTGGATTTCGTCAGACAATTCGATGTGTGTGGGCTCCAGCGGACTTTGTTTTCTCAAAAGTTGGACGGAATTAGATTTGAAACTTGTTTAAAATTTATCCGTTGAAATCGAGTCCGGTCGAAAAGTCCGCCGTCTGTATGCTAGTTCGACGGACAAAAAAGCCACGCTAGGGCAGCTATTGGCTACTGGCTATGAACTTCCTTGTTTTAGTCCGGTCGTACGTCATCACGTACGAATTCGACGGACTTTGGTGGATTGTGTGTAGGCAAGTCCGTTCGTTCACAAAGTCCGTCGGAAAGTACGTCGAAAAGTCCGCCGGGCAAAGTCCGCCGTAAAGTCCGCTCGTGTGTACGCGGCATTAACATTGTAAAGCGCTGTGCAAACTGTTGGCGATATATAACTCCTGCATTAAAATAATAATACAAATAATAATACATTGTGATGATGTTTAAAAAAATTAAAATGGGGGCAGGCTTGAGGGACCATTTGGTCTTTTTTCTCCCATCGATCTGCTATGTGTCTATGTAATCGTTTTTTATATTCTACTGTTCTCTTTCCCACTTTAGAAGTAGGATCAATAAAAAGTTACGTATTGGTCAATAAAATGTGTCCCTTTTGCTATCTTAGAATGCAGAAAGATGCTTGTAGGAATATATATTATTATTCATGCAATACTGACCAGAAAATAAAGACTTCTGTGAAGAACAAAAGCTCTTCTGTAGGTCTCCTTGTTGGAAAATATGTCAATAATACATATACATGCAGTACAAGTACTGTAGTATGCATGGCCATACACTCCAAAGTACAAAAAGCAGTAGAAAGGTTGGGGGATAATGATGTCTGCTAGAGAAGCCTGAGATGAATCAAGTCTAAATATATTCAGATGCATTAGGCAGATGTGTACGGATGAAGATTACTGTGTTTGTCACCTTCCCGGTCTGCAAGTGTACAAGAAAAAAAAGATGTCTTTAACGCTCCATTATGTCGAGTATTTTAAACTCAAAGTAAGTTATTAGTGTGAATCATTTAAGACCACATGCCAGCAAATAGAGAATTATGCAAGGCTATTGTACGTGCAGCTAAATTCTAGCTCTGATTTATCTTAACAACCAAGGTATATTGCCACCCACCCCCCCCCCCCCAACCCCCCCAAGCACCTTTTCTTGTTATCGTTCCCTTATTCCATACATATTAATTATCAGCACAAAAATAGGGGTAGAGAAAATAGGTGACTCGGAAAGGGGGGAGTTCCGTTAACTATTCTCTGAAAAAAAGCTCTGCATACAAGTACCCCCACCACATCATAATCCCCCTAATTATACATCTCCCCATCACAGAGCCCCTCAATCCCATAGTCCCCCATCACAGAGCCCCTCAATCCCACAGTCCCCCATCACAGAGCCCCTCAATCCCACAGTCCCCCATCACAGAGCCCCTCAATCCCACAGTCCCCCATCACAGAGTCCCTCAATCCCACAGTCCCCCATCACAGAGCCCCTCAATCACACAGTCTCCCCATCACAGAGCCCCTCAATCCCATAGTCCCCCATCACAGAGCCCCTCAATCCCATAGTCCCCCATCACAGAGCCCCTCAATCCCACAGTCCCCCATCACAGAGCCCCTCAATCCCACAGTCCCCCATCACAGAGCCCCTCAATCCCACAGTCCCCCATCACAGAGTCCCTCAATCCCACAGTCCCCCATCACAGAGCCCCTCAATCACACAGTTTCCCCATCACAGAGCCCCTCAATCCCACAGTCCCCCATCACAGAGCCCCTCAATCACACAGTCCCCCATCACAGAGCCCCTCAATCCCACAGTCTCCCCATCACAGAGCCCCTCAATCACACAGTCCCCCATCACAGAGCCCCTCAATCCCACACTCCCCCATCACAGAGCCCCTCACTACCCACAGTCCCCCATCACAGAGCCCCTCAATCCCACAGTCCCCCATCACAGAGCCCCTCAATCCCACAGCCCTCCATCACAGAGCCCCTCAATCCCACAGTTCCCTAATCACAGAGCCCCTCAATCCCACAGTCCCCCATCACAGAGCCCCTCAATCCCACAGTCCTCCATCACAGAGCCCCTCAATCCCACAGTTCCCTAATCACAGAGCCCCTCATTCACACAGTCCCCCATCACAGAGCCCCTCAATCCCACAGTCCCCATCACAGAGCCCCTCAATCCCACAGTCCCCCATCACAGAGCCCCTCAATCACACAGTCCCCCATCACAGAGCCCCTCAATCACACAGTCCCCCATCACAGAGCCCCTCAATCCCACAGTCTCCCCATCACAGAGCCCCTCAATCCCATAGTCCCCCATCACAGAGCCCCTCAATCACACAGTCCCCTATCACAGAGCCCCTCAATCACACAGTCTCCCCATCACAGAGCCCCTCAATCACACTGTCCCCCATCACAGAGCCCCTCAATCACACAGTCCCCAATCACAGAGCTCCTTAATCCCACTGTCCCCCATCACAGAGCCCCTCAATCCCACAGTCCCCCATCACAGAGCCCCTCAATCCCACAGTCCCCCATCACAGAGCCCCTCAATCACACAGTTCCCTAATCACAGAGCCCCTCAATCCCACAGTCCCCCATCACAGAGTCCCTCAATCCCACAGTCCCCCATCACAGATCCCCTCAATAAAAACATTATGGAAGAAAAAAAAAAGGACTTCTTAATTTCATTCTGTATATACTGTACATTTAGCAGGCTCTTGGGGAGATCAGATATAGTGAATGCAGAGTCCTGGGGAGATCAGATATAGTGAATGCAGGCTCCTGGGGAGATCAGATATAGTGAATGCAGGCTCCTGGGGAGATCAGATATAGTGACTGCAGAGTCCTGGGTAGACCAGATATAGTGATTGCAGGGTCCTGCGGAGAGCAGATATAGTGACTGCAGGCTCCTGGGGAGAGCAGATATAGTGACTGCAGGGTCCTGGGGAGAGCAGATATAGTGAATGCAGAGTCCTGGGGAGACCAGATATAGTGAATGCAGGGTCCTGGGGAGACCAGATATAGTGAGTGCAGGCTCCCGGGGAGAGCAGATATAGTGAATGTAGAGTCCTGGGGAGAGCAGATATAGTGAATGCAGAGTCCTGGGGAGAGCAGATATAGTGACTGCAGGCTCCTGGGGAGAGCAGATATAGTGAATGCAGAGTCCTGGGGAGACCAGATATAGTGACTGCAGGGTCCTGGGGAGACCAGATATAGTGAATGCAGGGTCCTGGGGAGACCAGATATAGTGAGTGCAGGCTCCTGGGAAGACCAGATATAGTGTCTGCAGGGTCCTGGGGAGACCAGATATAGTGTCTGCAGGGTCCTGGGGAGACCAGATATAGTGAATGCAGGCTCCTGGGGAGATCAGATATAGTGAATGCAGGCTCCTGGGGTGATCAGATATAGTGAGTGCAGGCTCCTGGGGAGACCAGATGTAGTGAATGCAGGCTCCTAGGGAGATCAGATATAGTGACTGCAGGCTCCTGGGGTGATCAGATATAGTGACTGCAGGCTCCTGGGGAGACCAGATGTAGTGAATGCAGGCTCCTGGGGAGATCAGATATAGTGAATGCAGGCTCCTGGGGAGACCAGATATAGTGAGTGCAGGCTCCTGGGGAGAGCAGATATAGTGAATGCAGAGTCCTGGGGAGAGCAGATATAGTGAATGCAGGCTCCTGGGGAGACGGGATATAGTGACTGCAGGCTCCTGCGGAGAGCAGATATAGTGACTGCAGGGTCCTGCGGAGAGCAGATATAGTGACTGCAGGCTCCTGGGGAGAGCAGATATAGTGAGTGCAGACTCCTGGGGAGAGCAGATATAGTGACTGCAGAGTCCTGGGGAGAGCAGATATAGTGAATGCAGGCTCCTGGGGAGAGCAGATATAGTGAATGCAGGCTCCTGGGGAGACCAGATATAGTGAATGCAGGGTCCTGGGGAGACCAGATATAGTGACTGCAGGCTCCTGGGGAGACCAGATATAGTGAATGCAGGCTCCTGGGTTTAGTAACATTTTATGAACAGATGAGAACATCACTCCCTTTGCTTATTTGTTTGTTATGTTATGTACTTGCAAAATTTCAGTAAAAACATTATGAAAGAAAAAAAAAAAAGGACTTCTTAATTTCATGCTGTATATACTGTACATTTATAATTGAGGCCGCATTGGAAGACTAAAGGGTTGGTGATTGAATTGGTTAGGATGGCAGGAGAGGCGGCAGTCTGAGCACATAGCAGGTAATTAACTAGAAGTAGTAATTATATACAGTATGGCCCCCTGATGTGATTGCCCTAGCCTAGCTGCAGACGCACCTTCTGCACCCCTTGTGCTCCACAAGTACATATATATGTGATTGCAAATAATCACTCATGCCTAGAATTACAATTATATGTACGATACATTGTATACCTATATTTAGTACTTGGTGTACTTAAAGTACGTGTAAACCCAACAATTAGGTTTCATAGAAGTTTAACAATGTAAAGTAATTTCAAAAGTAATTGCCAATCTTTTTAAACTGCAGCTCTAATTCAAATGATACCTGATAATCCTGCATAAAGTTCCTTGTGCAAGTACAGCGCCTTGAAAAAGTATTCACACCCCTTGGCATTTTCCACATTTTGTCATGTTACATCTAAAAATGTAAAAGTACTTTATTGGGATTTTATGTGATAGACCAACACAACACAAATAAATATGTGAAAAGTGTGGGGGGGGGCATTTGTATTCAGCCCCCTTTACTCTGATACCCCTAACTAAAATCTAGTGGAACCAATTGCCTTCAGAAGTCATATAGTTACATAGTAGGTGAGGTTGAAAAAAGACACAAGTCCATCAAGTCCAACCTATGTGTGTGATTATGTGTCAGTATTACATTACATATCCCTGTATATTGCGGTCATTCAGGTGATTATCTAATAGTTTCTTGAAGCTATCAATGCTCCCCGCTGAGACCACCGCCTGTGGAAGGGAATTCCACATCCTTGCCGCTCTTACAGTAAAGAACCCTCTACGTAGTTTAAGGTTAAACCTCTTTTCTTCTAATTGTAATGAGTGGCCACGAGTCTTAGTAGCCTCCCTGGCGGTTTTCTCGAGTGTGGCTCGGGGTTAAAATTCAGTACCATTAGCGGTAACCCCGAGCCACACTCGGGATCGCATTGCAGGATCCTGGTGTGCCTTTACTTACCTTGTCCCCGGGATCCTGCGATGTCCCCCGCAGTGTCCAAGGGCTCCGTCCTCCTCCGAAGCCTCTCCGTGCCAGGCTCCGTTCCCTGCGAGCGGCGCGACGCACGGGGGCGGAGCCTGGCAGCAAATTAAAAAAAAAAGTAAAAATCATAACACATACAGTACTGTAATCTTACAGATTACAGTACTGTATGAAATCATTTCACATTCCTTTTGTCCCCAGTGCTTTGGCCCATGCCCTGCATGCAGTTTTACATGATATACACCGTTCTTTCTGCCTGGAAACTGGAGATTGTCCATAGCAACCAAAAAGTGTCCCTTTACGTCAAAAGTGGCTTTAGACCAGCTAGAAAACAGCGATAGTAAATTAGAACACTTGCAGAATTGAGCGATAGTGAATCGTGGGGAAATTTATTTTATTACTATTTTTTTAAATTTTTTTTTAATTACTTATTTTTATTTATTATATTATAATTTATGTTTTTGTGTTTCAAACTTTATCATACCCGGGATATCTACTAGACTCTGGTTTGGACAGATATAAGTGTGTTATTGTTAAGATTTACAGACCTACAATATAAAACGCCAAATTTCCATGCAAAATAATTGTACCGCTTTCAGCACCTAAAATCCGAAATAATCATACCGCCAGGGAGGGTAAACTCTCTTCTGCGAAAAAGTTTTCTCCCTATTGTGGGGTCACCAGTACAGTATTTGTAAATTGAAATCATATCCCCTCTCAAGCGTCTCTTCTCCAGAGAGAATAAGTTCAGAGCTCACAACCTTTCCTCATAACTAAGATCCTCCAGACCCTTTATTAGCTTTGTTGCCCTTCTTTGCACTCGCTCCATTTCCAGTACATCCTTCCTGAGGACTGGTGCCCAGAACTGGACAGCATACTCCAGGTGCGGCCAGGCCAGAGTCTTGTAGAGCGGGAGAATTATCGTTTTATCTCTGGAGTTGATCCTCCTTTTAATGCCAATATTCTGTTTGCTTTATTAGCAGCAGCTTGGCATTGCTGAGCCTATCATCTACTAGGACCCCCAAGTCCTTTTCCATCCTAGATTCCCCCCAGAGGTTCTCCCCCCAGTCTATAGATTGCATTCATATTTTTGCCACCCAAATGCATTATTTTACATTTTTCTACATTGAACCTCATTTGCCATGTAGTCGCCCACCCCATTAATTTGTTCAGGTCTTTTTGCAAGGTTTCCACATCCTGTGGAGAAGTTATTGCCCTGCTTAGCTTAGTATTGTCTGCAAATACAGAGATTGAACTGTTTATCCCATCCTCCAGATCGTTTATGAACAAATTAAATAGGATTGGTCCCAGCACAGAACCCTGGGGGACCCCACTACCCACCCCTGACCATTCCGAGTACTCCCCATTTATCACCACGCTCTGAACTCACCCTTGTAGCCAGTTTTCAATCCATGTACTCACCCTATGGTCCATGCCAACGCACCTTATTTTGTACAGTAAACGTTTATGGGGAACTGTGTCAAATGCTTTTGCAAAATCCAGATACACCACGTCTACGGGCCTTCCTTTATCTAGATGGCAACTCACCTCCTCATAGAAGGTTAATAGATTGGTTTGGCAAGAACGATTCTTCATGAATCCATGCTGATTACTGCTAATGATACCGTTCTCATTACTAAAATCTTGTATATAGTCCCTTATCATCCCCTCCAAGAGTTTACATACTATTGATGTTAGGCTAACTGGTCTGTAATTCCCAGGGATGTTTTTTGGGCCCTTTTTAAATATTGGTGCTACATTGGCTTTTCTCCAATCAGCTGGTACCATTCCAGTCAGTAGACTGTCTGTAAAAATTAGGAACAACGGTCTGGCAATCACCTGACTGAGTTCCCTAAGTACCCTCGGATGCAAGCCATCTGGTCCCGATGATTTATTAATGTTAAGTTTCTCAAAGTCATCTAATTAGTAAATAGAGTCCACCTGTGTGTCATTTAATCTCAGTATAAATACAGCTGTTCTGTGAACCCCTCAGAGGTTTGTTGGATAACATTAGTTAACAAACAGCATCATGAAGGCCAAGGAACACACCAGACAGGTCAGGGATAAAGTTGTGGAGAAGTATAAAGCAGGGTTAGGTTATAAAAAAATCTCCCAAGCTTTGAACATCTCATAAAGCTCTGTTCAATCCATCATCGGAAAATGGAAAGAGTATGGCACAACTGCAGACCTACCAAGACATGGCCGTCCACCTAAACTGATCGGAGTATAGCACAGGTTACAGAGTACAATGGCCAGAACTATGTAACATAAATCATAAACTAGAGATGCTCAAACTCTATTGATTTGCACAATGCCTACTGTAGGAGAGAATAGAAATATGACTTCCTCATCAGTCCTCTTCTGCTCCTTCCTTGTCCAGTAACAGGCTGGGAGTGGGAACTGGACTAGGCTATATTGCTTAACTCTGTTTCTCAACCAGGATGCCCTTTCGTCCCCCCCCCCCCCCCCCAGGGTGCAGTGAGCATGAGACCCAGTTTGCCCTGGATCAGAGATGGATGAGGACTCTATGATCCAGGGGGAACTCTGGGGTGATGGGGACTCTGATCTGATCAGGGTCCCTCATGGGGGGGCTCTGTCATCTGGGTATTCTGAAGTGAACAGGGGCCCTCATGTACAGGGAGGACTCTGATGTGATGTGGGAATCTGAAGTAATCGGAGGCTCTTATGTGCAGTATAGGGGAAATTCTGATGTAATGGGGTAGACACTGAGGTGATATGGGGACTCTGTGGTGATGGGGGGCCTCTGATATGAAGAGGGGCCTCTGATGTGATGGAGGACCTCTGATGTAATGGGGGGGACCTCTGATGTGATTGTGGGACTGTGATGTGACAAGGAGATGTCCAATGTGATGGGGGAACCTCTAATAAGATGGTGACCTTCTGATGTGATGGGGGGACCTCTGATGTGATGAGGGGGGCCTCTGTTGTGATGGTGTGACTCTTATATGATGAGGGGACCTCTGATGTGATTGTGGAACTGTGATGTGATGGGGAGAGCTCTGATGTGAAGGGAGGACCTCTGATGTGATGCCTGGGACCTGTGGTGTGATGAGGAGAGCACTCATGTGAAGAGGAGAGCTCTGAGGTAAAGGAGAGACCTCTGATGTGATGGGGGGACCTCTGATGTGATGGGATGGAGGATCTCTGATGTGATGTGATCAGGACCTCTGATGTGATTGTGGGACTGTTATGTGATGAGGAGAGTTCTGATGTAATGGGGCGGGGGGGGGGGGCCTCTGATGTGATGGCGGGACCTCTGATGTGATGGCGGGACCTCTGATGTGAAGGGGGACCTCTGATGTGATGAGAGGACCTCTGATGTGATGGGGGGAACCTCTGATGTGATGAGGGGAACCTCTGATATGATGGGGGGAACCTCTGATGTGATGGGGGGAACCTCTGATGTGATGAGGGGACCTCTGATGTGATGGCAGGACCTCTGATGTAATGGGGGGAACCTCTGATGTAATGGGGGGAACCTCTGATGTGATGGGGGGAACCTCTGATGTGATGGGGGGAACCTCTGATGTGATGGGGGGTACCTCTGATGTTATGGGGGGACCTCTGATGTGATGGGGGGGACCTCTGATGTGATGGGGGGACCTCTGATGTGATGGGGGGTACCTCTGATGTTATGGGGGGACCTCTGATGTGATGGGGGGAACCTCTGATGTAATGGGGGAACCTCTGGTGTGATGGGGGAACCTCTGTTGTGATGGGGGACCTCTGGTGTGGTGTGATGGGGACCTCTTATGTGATGTGATAGGGGGACATCTGATGTGATGGGGGGACCGTGATGTGATGAGGAGAGCTCTGGTGTGAAGGGGGACCTCTGAAGTAAGGGGGGGGGGCTCTGGTGGGATGGAGGACATCTGATGTGAAGGAGGGACTCTGATGTGATGGAGTCCTCTGGTGTGATGTGATGGAGGGACCTCTGATGTGATTGGGGGGGGGCTCTGGTGGGATAGGGGACCTCTGATGTGAAGGAGGGACTCTGATGTGATGGAGTCCTCTGGTGTGATGTGATGGGGACCTCTGGTGTGATGTGATGGAGTCCTCTGGTGTGATGTGATCGAGGACCTCTGGTGTGATGTGATCGAGGACCTCTGGTGTGATGTGATGGAGTCCTCTGGTGTGATGTGATGGAGTCCTCTGGTGTGATGTGATCGAGGACCTCTGGTGTGATGATGGAATGTGATATGATTGTGGGACTGTGATGTAATGAGGGGACCTCTGATGTGAAGGGCGACTCTTATGTGATGGGGATCTCTGATGTGTTGAGGGGGAGGGGGGGGGGCTTCCAAAGGTAATTTTATCAAGGCTCAGGTTTCCCATTAAAGAAAATAAATATACCGCGCTAAGCGCCAAAAAATATTAAACAAACATCACATTTGAACCGATGCGACTTTGAAAAAAAAACGCTAAAAAGTCCCATGCAGATAATTTGTTGCAAACATCAATAACCTTGAAGCAATAAAAGTTCCAAACCCCCAAGTAAAGTGCTCGTGCTCTACAAAGTGGATAGGAATCTGTGCTTGATAAGTGCTTGATACGTGCTCACAAGACGGTGCCCCCCACATAGGGGTGAACTCACACCCCTCCAAGTGGACCAACTATTTCTAGTTTGGTCAAACACGCATGTGGGGCCGTCCCCGTGGATTTGTCTGTGGGCTGGTGTGGTTTAAGATAGTTGTTTCCTCATATGAATGGACGTAATAAAGCGTGCCTCACTCCTCTATGTACCAACGTTGTTTGGGGCAGACGTTCCTCATAAGAATGGCAGAAAAAGCCTCATTATTTAAAACATTTATTCTGGATAAAAAAAAAAAAAAAAAATGTAAGGGCGCCTAAAAGCCTGGCACCCGGTGTGAACAGCAGGTAAGTTCGCTGTTTTCCCCGGCGTTCAAGAATTAATCTACTGATTGCTGTGCCTCCTCTAAGCAGCATCAAAGCCCCGTTCCCCCCCCCCCTGTTCCTGGATTTTTAGTAAATTGTTAGTAAATGCTGTAAATGTTTTTTTTTTCTACTGCAGCATCCTCTTCGTCTGCTCTGAGCAGAGGCCTAAGTGCCTTATTAAATCCATCCCAACTCACATGACTGTCTATCCCCCCCCCCCCCCCCGGGAATAATGTGCTTAATTACAGGAGCTCCATCAAGCATCTTGTTGGAGGTATAAGAGCGATCTCTTGAGATGGATGCATTTAGTATCTTGTTGGAAAGCAAAGAACTTGAACATGAACGCGGAAGGTTAATTAACAGCCATAATCACATTATTTACCAAAGGAAGGATGAGGTAGAGGCTTGAGGGGATCCAGAGTCATTCGGCCAAAAGAAAACAGTCTCCTGGCTGTATGGTAGGGCCAAAGCTGGCTATGCCGGTGCCAGCGGAGTACAGAGGAGACATCCAGGGTCTAATAGGCTCTGAATGTTTAATGAACAGTACCCGTCACCTATATGCTATCACATGGGGGGTATTGGTCCCCTATGTAATGGCAATAAAAGTCTGTAAAAAAAAAAAAAAAAAGTTTAAAAAAAAGATTAAAAAAACATTTTTTAACCACTTCAGCCCCAAAAGGTTTTACCCCCTTCCTGACCAGAGCACTTTTTACAATTTGGCACTGCGTCACTTTAACTGGTAATTGCGCGGGCATGCGACCCAAACAAAATTTGCGTCTTTTTTTTCCCCTCAAAAATAAAGCTTTCTTTTGGTGCTATTTGCGTTTTTTTTTTTTTTTTCTTTGTGCTTTTGAGACATTTTTGGGACCATCGACATTTATACAGCGATCAGTGCAATAAAAATGCACTGATTACTGTGTAAATGACACTGGCAGGGAATGGGGTTAACACTAGGGGGCGATCGAGTGTGTTCCCTCAGTGTGTGTTCTAAGTGTACGGGGATAGGACTGAGTAGGAGAGGAGACATTTCGCTGTTCCTACATAGTAGGAACGCACACCACGTCTCCTCTCCTCTGACAGCACAGGGATTTGTGTGCTTCCACACACAAATCCCCGGGCTGGCGCTCGCGCACGCTCGTGGCCGGCGGTGATCGCGACAGCTGGCCACGCGCATTGGGTCCCCCGCTGTGCAGTGGCATGCATGCACCCTCTGGCGGCTCTTAAAGGAACCCCGTGTATGTGCGGGGGTTTCGCGCAGCGGTGCCATGGTGCCGCAGTAAATGTGCGCGAGCCGGTCGGGAAACGGGTTAAACATTTATTAAACATGTAATATATTAAAAAAAATAATTTCCTCCTCAGTTTAGGCCGATATATATTCTTCTACATATTTTTGGTAAAAAAAAAAATATCGCTATAAGCGTATATTGATTGGTTTGCACAAAAATTGTAGTGTTTGCCCCACCCGCTGATTGGCTCCCCGCTGGCCAGTGGGCGCGCGTGCGAGCTGACGTACAATGACGGCGATTCGCGGGAACGAGCCAACCTGCCGTATACAATGATGGCGATTGGTCGGCAAGTGGTTAACCATCTCCCGCCCGTCCTGTAGCAAAATGATGGCCGGGTGGAACATTCGTCGATCCCGGTGGATTGTGCCGTGAACGCGTCCGCAAAGCTGCACTGCAGCACGATCTGCCCCTGGCTGTGTTCGATGACTGATCAGTGTACTGGCCCACTGCTAGTACCATGTGATCGCTGTGACCAATCACAGGTGATCACAATGGATGGCTTCCTTTCATGCCAACCACAAGTCAGATTTTGGGCATCCCCTGCAACAACAAAAATTTCATTTTTGGTGAGATACTCCCAATAGAAACACGTCTAAATAGATGCAGACCCTACCACTTTCCTCATTAGAGCCATGCAGGTGCAGCAGCTGATTGATAATTATGAAACCCCTCCCAATAGATTCACTTTCCACATGGACAAAGACAAAACACACAGGGATTTTTTCAGAATAGCAAAAGGTAGGAATCTGCAACAAAGTGTGTTACAATCCCTGCAATGTACAGAGATCACCCCAGAGGGGGGAGGAGTTTTTACTTCAAACTTCATAGAATTATTGAATTCTTCCACTGGTATTGAAATGTTGTTTCTACTATTGTCAAACCTGCTTGCCCAACGCTTTTCCTCAGGGCTTATTTCTGCTTTAATAAAGCCCAGATTTAGCTATGGGTGTGGCGGTGTATTGTCGGGTCCAACTGCAGGGTGGGTCATCACTGGATGCAGTAGGAGAACCCATCGTATATCTGCAGCTCCTTTGGGGGTGGTGCTACAGAAGGACCTTCTGTTTTTATCTTATTTCTCTATACTCTTCCAACTTTTTCCATCTCCATCAATTTATTTGACCAACCCAACATTTCCCAAATGGGCCTCAGACTTACCATTCTCAAGTATCAAGATTGACCATCAACATTTCTGCATGGAGACAGATATACTCTATACAAACGGGAATTACATCTTTTCAGGATAGTTCCAATCCTTGCCCGATTTCAGTTACAAAACTATCATTTTTTTCTTTTCTATAACTTTTGCTGTTTCATTTCATATCATATACACTCACCGGTCACTTTATTAGGTCCACCTTGCTAGTAGCGGGTTGGACCCCCTTTGGCCTTCATTCTTCTTGGCATAGATACAAGGTTTTGGAAACGTTCCTCAGAGATTTTGCTCCACAGCGACAGGATAACATCACGGAGTTGCTGCAGATTTGTCAGCTGCACATCCATGATGCCGATCTTCCGTTCCACCGCATCCCAAAGGTGCTCTATTGGATGAAATGTGGTGAGTGTGGAGGCCATTGGAGTACAGTGACCTCATTGTCCGGTGGTGAGATGATTGGAGCTTTGTGACATGGTGCATTATCCTGCTGGAAGGAGCCATCAGAAGATGGGGACAATGTAGTCATAAAGGGATGGACATGGTCAGCAACAATACTCAGGTAGGCCGTGGTGATTAAACCATGCTCAATTGGTACTAAGGGGTCCAAAGTGTGCCAAGAAAATATCCCCCCCCCCCCCACCATTACACCCCCACCACCAGCCTGAACCGGTGATACCCCATCCCCCACACCATTACACCCCCACCACCAGCCTGAACCGGTGATACCCCATCCCCCACACCATTACACCCCCACCACCAGCCTGAACCGGTGATACCCCATCCCCCACACCATTACACCCCCACCACCAGCCTGAACCGGTGATATCCCATCCCCCACACCATTACACCCCCACCACCAGCCTGAACCGGTGATACCCCATCCCCCACACCATTACACCCCCACCACCAGCCTGAACCAGTGATACCCCATCCTCCACACCATTACACCCCCACCACCAGCCTGAACCGGTGATATCCCATCCCCCACACCATTACACCCCCACCACCAGCCTGAACCGGTGATATCCCATCCCCCACACCATTACACCCCCACCACCAGCCTGAACCGGTGATACCCCATCCCCCACACCATTACACCCTCACCAATAGCCTGAACCGGTGATACCCCATCCCCCACACCATTACACCTCCACCACCAGCCTGAACCAGTGATACCCCATCCTCCACACCATTACACCTCCACCACCAGCCTGAACCGGTGATATCCCATCCCCCACACCATTACACCCCCCACCACCAGCCTGAACCGGTGATATCCCATCCCCCACACCATTACACCACCACCGCCAGCCTGAACCGGTGATACCCCATCCCCCACACCATTACACCCCCACCACCAGCCTGAACCGGTGATACCCCATCCCCCACACCATTACACCCCCACCACCAGCCTGAACCGGTGATACCCCATCCCCCACACCATTACACCTCCACCACCAGCCTGAACCAGTGATACCCCATCCTCCACACCATTACACCTCCACCACCAGCCTGAACCGGTGATATCCCATCCCCCACACCATTACACCCCCCACCACCAGCCTGAACCGGTGATATCCCATCCCCCACACCATTACACCACCACCACCAGCCTGAACCGGTGATACCCCATCCCCCACACCATTACACCCCCACCACCAGCCTGAACCGGTGATATCCCATCCCCCACACCATTACACCACCACCACCAGCCTGAACCGGTGATACCCCATCCCCCACACCATTACACCCCCACCACCAGCCTGAACCGGTGATATCCCATCCCCCACACCATTACACCACCACCACCAGCCTGAACCGGTGATACAAGGCAGGATGGATCCATGCGCCAAATTCTGACCCCACCATCTGAATGTCGCAGCTGAAATCCAGACTCATCAGACCAGGCAACATAGTTACATAGTAGGTGAGGTTGAAAAAAGACACAAGTTCATCAAGTCCAACCTATGTGTGTGATTATGTGTCAGTATTACATTGTATATCCCTGTATGTTCTTAGCTGACAGGAGTGGCACCCCGTGTGGTCTTCTGCTGCTGTAGCCCATCTGCTTCAAGGTCGGATGTGTTGTGCGTTAAGAGATGGTATTCTGCACACCTTGGATGTAACAAGTAGTTATTTGAGTTACTGTTGCCTTTCTATCATCTGGAACCAGTCTGCCCATTCTCCTCTGACATCAACAAGGCATTTTCCTCCACACAACTGCCGCTCACTGGATATTTTCTCTTTTTTTTCCCAACCATTCTCTGTAATTCCGAGAGATGGTTGTGTGTGAAAATCCCAGAAATACTCAGACCGGCCCGTCTGCCACCAACAACAATGCCACTTTCAAAGTCACTTCAATCCCCTTTCTTCCCCCATTCTGATGCTCGGTTTGAACTTGAGTTGCTGCCATGTGATTGGCTGATTAGCAATTTGTGTTACTAAACAACTGAACAGGTGTACCTAATAAAGTGTCTGGTGGGTATATATACTTTATTCTATACTTCCCCCCTTAATAACCAGGCCACTTTTTGAGATACGTCAGTGCATTTGTTTATATGACAATTGCGTGGTCGTGCGACGCTGTCCCCAAATAAAATTGATGTCCTTTTTTTTCCCCACAAATAGAGCTTTCTTTTGGTGGTATTTGATCACCTCTGCGTTTTTTATTTTTTGCGTTATAAACAAAAAAAAAGAACGACAATTTTGAAAAAAAAAAAAAAGCAATATTTTTCATTTCTGCTATAAAACACATACAATAAAAAAAAAATGTAAAAAAATCGAATTTCTTCATTAATTTAGGCCAACATGTATTCTGCTACATATTTTTGGTAAAAAAAAAATCCCAATAAGCGTATAATGATTGGTTTGCGCAAAAGTTATAGCGTCTACAAAAACAGAAAAATTATTAATAAATACTTACCGTAATTTTCCTTTCCTGATGGACTCCATGGCGGTCTACGTGTGGGTTAACCCCGCCTCCTCTCCAATGCTAAGGACCCCATTCCCATAAATGTGATCTCTCAGCCACATCGTTCCAGTAACTAGCCAACTCTCGATCCATGGGTGGGAACTCCGTCTGCCATGGAGTACATCAGGAAAGGAAAATCAGTTTTCCTGACAGACTCCATGGCCATCTACGTGTGGGAAAAAAACTAACCAGACCACACGGGTGGGTATGCTGATCAGAAAGAAATTTAATTTGCCCCGTCAACCAACAGGATTCTTAAACCAAAGTTCACAGAAGATAAGGATGCAGGTTCCACACAATAGGGCATCACAAAGGAGTTTATGGTGGCCCACAAGGCCGCCCTGCAGATGACATCTGGAGCACGTGTCGGGTTACTGCCCAGGAAGTAGCGATGCCCCCGGTCGAATGTGCTGTCACCGCCTCTGGAGGAGCCAAGCCCTTAGCCCTATAGTTCTGCTGGATAGCATTGACGATCCAGGATGCGATCGTTCTGGAAGACAAACAAGTGAGGCCTCCAGCCTCTCCCGCTCAGACCATCAGTTTCAATAGCACCGGGCATGGGTGCCGGACTGCCCCCTGGGACAAGAGGTCTGATCTGAAGGGGAAGGGTACTGGATTCCCAAAGCCGAGCTGGGCCAGGAGGGGAAACCACGGAGTGTTTGGCCAGTAAGGAGCAGCTACCACTATTTCGACGGTCTCTGCAGAAATTTTAGAATGGGGGAAAGGCCTACGTTCAGATGAAGCACCACTGGTCTGTTAAGGCATCCACCCTGAAAGCCTGGCTGCAGCGGCTCCTGGTGTAATACTTCTAAACTTTGAAGTTGTAGGGGAATGCAAACAGATCTCCCTCGGGATCGACTCCCAAGGACAGGATCCATTTGAAAGTCTCAGAGTGGAGTGACCACTCGTTGTCTAGTTGTACACGGGACAAAAAGTCCGCCTGGCCGTTCTGGGCTCTGGGAAGATAGACTGCCTCAATGTTGGCCAAATTCTTCTGGGCCCACGCCATGATTGGCTCGACTTCTTGGAGTAAGGTAGAGCTCTGTGTCCCCCCTTGTCTCTTCACGCAGGAGACTGCTGTAGTGTTGCCCATTCTTAGCAATACTGATTCTCCTTTCAGAGGATGACTGAAGCCAACAGGGCGCAAGAAGCTGCTCGTAGATCTAGGATGTTCGAGCCTGGGATGTGTAGGCAAAGATCCCATCTGCCCTGCGCCAGTTCTGAATTGCAGAGGAGCTCCCCCATCCCCCAGCAGTGATGGCATCGGTTATGACCATGGCCCATGAGATGAGGGCGATAGAGTGGCATGTGAGCAGGCTCCTGCATGGTAGCCACCAAAAGAGGCTGTTCCTCATGCCCGAGGTTATGCGGATGAGCTGGTTGCTGCCGCCTGAATCCCATTGCTGGAGAAACCCTGTTTGGAAGGGGCATAACCTCCAGAGAGCCCATTTGACCATAGGGGCCGTAGAGACCATTGTGCCAATAACTTTGAGACATTATGAGACCCTCAGACTTGAGGAAGTTAGTTCAGCTCCTTCGCGGCCAAGCCCCTGGCTACTTCTTCCAAGACGCTCCTGAGCACCGAATCCACATTCTCCCTCCATGCTTCCATTGCCTTGGACATGGCTGTGAGGGGCAGGGCAGGCTTGCAAGCCATACCAGCCAACCCATAGATCCTCTTGAGGTCTTGATCAATTTTCCTCTCGAGCCCATCTTTAAAGGACATGACGTCTTCGAGAGGAAGTGTAACGTGTCGCCAAATGCATTAGTACTGCGTCCACTAGGGGAGCAGAAGTGTTACACATCCTTGGCTTTAAAGGGGTAGAGCCTTGAGTTGTTACTTGACAGAGATGTTTTCCTGTCAACTTTGCCCCACTCTTCCGTGATGAGGCCTTTTAACTCCGTCAGTTGTGGAAAACTAGAACATTCCTTCCCCAGGTACCTGGCAGATTTTCTCTGCTTAGCTGGGGGTATGGAAGGCTCCTCCCATTTCAGGGCTTCCTTGACTGTTTTAATTAGTAGTGAAACCAGGGCCAAGTAGGAACTCGTCGCCCTCCACCTCGCTGTCTGAAGATCTTGGAGATGCATTGTATGGCTGGAATAGCCCTTGATCCTTTTGGGCATCATCAGCCAGAGAGCCTGAGACAGTGGTGGTCTGGCTCTGCGTTGGGGAAGTGCCCCATTCCTTTAGGGACTGCTGCACCACACATTTTACTAGAGACTCCATCTGTTGGTTTCCAGTCTCTCTTTCACCAACCGCCCGGGCATAGCATGATTCACATGATGACTTGCCCTCCGGGACTTGTGTCCCACATCCCCAGCGGCCTCTGCGATCAGAGTGGCTGTCATGGCGGTGGGTGCGGTGTCTGAAGGAGGAATGAGAACATCTCCTGTGTTGATGGGTCCTAGATGGGGAGTCATGGCGTCTGAACCCAGATGAAGAATGCAGTTGTTGCGACCTGGCAGGGTCTCTCCCGAGGAATGACCTGGCGATTCGACCTGGAAGGGCTGACAAACAAGGGAGAAAGGAATAGTCATGCCGTTAACACACAAGCTCATAGTACGCCAACCAAGAATCTGGCCCTCTCCCTCTGCCCACACGCCCTTTGTGCATGAGGGCTGGCCGCAAGGAGGCAGTGATTTATCCAAGGTACCTGGAGGAAAACCCTCATGCCGGGAGCAATAATCCTAGGACAGGGAGCAGAATGAGGGGTTACGCAGGGAGGAGGGAAGAGAGAGAAAAAAAAGTTGGGTGCTTCCACTTTAAGAACTGCTCCCACCCCCGCAAACCACGGATAAGAGGTAGTGCCTCACCACCTAAGCAGATGTCCAGGGCTTGAGGAAGCTGCCGCTCGCTGCCCAGAGGATTTTCCACAGAGGCAGGGGCTGAAGCAGCTTTGAATCCCTTGCCCTGGTGACGTTATCACTGCGCCTCCTATGCGCCTGCACCAAGAGCTCCGGCCACCATATGCCTGCGTGGCCGCTGGATCCATTACCGTGGCGTGCATGCGTGAAACCAAACCTCGGTTTCACCCGTGGCTTGCGCAGAATGCCATGGAGTCTGTCAGGAAATAGGGGAAAGATTTATGGCATTTTTATTTGTTTATTTATCTTTTACTAGTAATGGAGGTGATCAGCGATTTTTAGAGGGACTGCGACATTGCGGCGGACAGATCGAACACCTTAGCTGACACTTTTGACACTTTTTTGGAAACCAGTGACATTATTGCAGTGATCAGTGCTAAAAATATGCACTGTCATTGTACTAATGACACTGGCAGGGAAGAGCGTAACATCAGGGGCGATCGAAGGGTTAAGTGTATTCTCTAATTGTGCTTTCTTACTGGGGGGGGGGTGGACTCACTGCGTGGACTGATTAGCAGGAAGACCCCTAGATCGGTGTCCATGCCTGACAGCATGGCGGTCTGCTTGTTCACATCAGCAGACCGCCGTTCTGTCTCTGTGAGGCGTGGGGCCCGCTGATTGGCTCTCCCCCTGTAGCCAAGTGTGCGTGATTGCACCTCCGGTGGGGCGCGTGCGCCCCCCCCCCCCCCCGCCCCAAGTGGCTATTGGACAAAATTAAGTACAGGTACATGATTTTGCGCAGTAGAACCGTCTTGCCACAGTATATGTATGGTAGGCAGTCGGGAACTGGTAAAGGGTTGTTCTGCCTCTGTTACAATAGCTATTCAGCTATCAGGTTCACATTACAGCTGGTCTCTTAAAACTTCACCTTCTTCAGCTTTAAGTTTGTAAAAAAATCTTGGTGCAACCTACGTACGTGTAATGTACAGTATTGGTTGTCTCCATCGAGAGGCCGACATGCCCACTACTTAGTGCAATGTTATCCAACTAGAGTGCATACACAAGAAATCTGCATGGGGGGGGGGCAAGTTTTCGACTGCCTAGGTGCCTCCATAGGGTTTAATCCGGCGCTGACTATAGAGCAGTTGAGGAATGTGGGAAAATAATGCTAGACCCACAGGGTTATCTCACTGGTATTGCTATCTTAAAGAATTGATGTTAAGGTTGAATACTTTGGTTCCCAGGCAAGCAGCTTCTACACTCCCAGAGGATCTCCATGGTCATGCTCCATGGTCCCCTTGGCTGACAACTTTCTGATTCCAATTAAAGTCTGGGAGACAATCCAAAAAGCAACCAACCCGTTTCAGGGGTACAAAATTGAAATTGAAGCTCCAGATCACTCTTAAGAGGTCCAGATGCAATGTTATTCCAATAAAAGTCAGAGGGACTACCCAAAAAGTACCCAACACGTTTCGGTCCAAGAGCTCCCTCCTTCATCAAGAAAGGAAAGAACATAAGAAACTCTCCATATCATTTCAATATCAATACAATATCCCCTCCTCAGGGTCATATTCTCTTCAAATATGACCCAGGAGAGGGGCTTTTGTATTGTATTGATAGCAGATGGACTCGAAGATCTTCTTACGTTCTTTCTAGTCTTGATGAAGGAGGGCGCTCTTGGACCTCCGAAACGCTTTGGGTACTTTTTTGGGTGGTCCCTCTGACTTTTATCGCAATAACGTTGTATTCTGCACCTATTAACAGTGATGTGGAGCTTCAACTTCAATTTACGTTACACTGACTGTAGAGCAGTCTGGCAAGCTTGTGTAGATACAAACAAATGGCCCCTGCCCCCCACCTGTAACTGGCCTTCAGAGCAAGCAAGCAGCATGACTTCTGAGAAGCATAGGCTCATTTATGACCAACTAATAAACCAATACCTTGCCTCCCAAAAAAGACACAGCAGCTGATTAAGTTGGGCAAGGCCACAGCTTTATTGAACTTTTCAAAAGTACAACTTTCCAAATGTACCAAACAATGCCAGTCACAGTATACCATGAGCACCCAAAAACATGAACTCAAATAGTCTAAGAGACCCGTCCTTACCATCCATGCCAGACAGGCATTAGACTGACCCCAGAATTTACCAAACAACATGCCAGTCATAGTATACCGTGTGCACCCATAAACATAAACTCACATAGTCTAAGAGGCCTGTCCTTACCATCCGTGCCAGACAGGCATTAGACTCCAGAATGTAACTTGAGGGCGTAGCCCATAAAGCAACATCAATTGCTGGCAAGGTCAAAACCGCCAATAAAGCTGTGACAAAACATCACAACGAGCGGGAGGGTGTTCAACTCTCGTGACAGCTGAATCTCCTCAGAGGAGTTGGATGTGCCTCAGCATAGCCTTTTCCCAGAGTTCAGGCTCCCCCCAGTCACCTCAGGTCCTGTAGCCATTCCTAAGGGAGCTACTCAACTTCCCTTTTAGGTTCACACCCACAGTGATGCCATGCTTCCTGTAGTCAAGGTTCCCTTTTTCTAAAGGCGGTTGAAGGGTCCTTCACAGGGAAGGGCAAACGCATAAAAGACAAAAACAGAACATTTCGTAGGTCAACTCACCAACCAGTATAACCTGTCCAACAGTCTGCAATAAAAACAGGGGTTTCTTTGGCACGCATTTGCAAAAGCATGCGTAAGCTGAAGGCCTCTTCACGGAACCCTGTGTATGCTTGCAGTCCTAAACGCTACTGAATTTATGAGCGTCTCCACAGTGGGAGCACATGCATTCAATGGATAGATGAGGGGCAGGTGGGCCTGGGGCCAGCCCAATCCCTCTTAAAGGAACAGGAGCACACTGGACACTCAGCAGTAGCACAGTGGCAGCAAAGGTGTGTCCCGGGTTAATCTGGTTGGTCAGCTGCTTGGTTGGTGAGTTGAGCGTTGGAATGTTCTGTTTTTGTCTTATATGTGTTTGCCCTTCCATGTGCTCCTAGCTGTGAAGGCCAGTTATAGGTGGGGGCAGGGGCCATTTGTTTGTTACTGGTGTAAATATGGTCCGGGGGGGGGGGAACACTGGGCACCTCACACCGCCACTGTGCTACTGCTGGGTGTCCAGTGTGCTCCTGTTCCTTTAAGGGGGATTGGGCTGCCTCCAGGCCCACCTGCCCCTCATCTATCCATATTGAATGCATGTGCTCCCACTGTGGAGACGCTCATAATTTCAGTAGCGTTTAGGAACTGCAAGTAATACACAGGGTGCCGTGAAGAGTTCTTGTAGCTTAAGCATGTGTTTGCAAATGCGTGATAACTAAACCCTGTTTTCAACGCACACTGTTGGACGGGTTATACTGGTTGGCCAGCAGACTGGTTGGTGAGGCTTGAAACAAGAGAATCTGGATGCCGCACACTGGATAAAGTTGAAAATTCTTCTTTATTATAAAATCGGGATCATCAAAGATACAGGACAATCAGGCAGATGGTACAGACACAGCTGACGCGTTTCGCACTCTAGTTTGAGTGCTTACTCATAGCTATGAGTATATGAGCTATGGAATGTTCTGTTTCTGTCTTTTAAGCTCGTGTAGATCACACGCCGAGCCAAACGGAAATACAAACTCCTTGGTAAGCATAAGTCTCATAAATGTATTTCTAGAGACAGGGAAACACTTGAGAAAAGAAGGGAATGCTGCACGCCCCGAGTGTGATCAAAAAAAGGAAATGGTCCCCCAACCGGGAAGGAGCTTTCTAGGCAGCAAAAAATATGTGTAACACAGAGTGTGAAATTAATGAACTTTATTGGGACATAACAGCAAAGGATGACAATGCGGTGAAAATATGAGCTGTGTTACAGGAGATAAATAAACAGCGTGACCACAAATGGGAAACTCGACACATCATACAATACAATGCAAATGTAAAATATTGAAGCGCTTTAGTAAAACGGACACGTTTCGACCCCATCGGGTCTTCTTCAGAGGATACATATGCGCTGTAGAAAAAGTTATACGCATAAATATACATCAATGAAATTTCACATAATTGTATAAAAATATAAGAGTAAAAAGTGCTTTAGCATAGTTACCAATCACTTGCGTAAGGCTGTTACTCCTAAAACCAATGTTCTCCAAGACCCCCCCCCCCACACACACACACACCTATCCGGTCCCAGCCGGGATACTCCCGGCCAGTCAACACTCCAACGGGAAAAGCCGAGCACCGCTGCGTGACTTGCGGTGAGTTACACTTGTGGAATTCCCTGTGGTTGGCGGGAAGTGTGAGGGCAAGCAAGCAGCACCTGCAATCTAAACATCAAGTAACAGCACTGTTAGTGCTTGTAAAGAGATACAAATAGAATTAAAGTAGGTAGGTAATTGAGTGGTAGACAAGAGAGTTTACTAATTATGATTTTTAATTAGTGTTGTACTAGTGCATCTAATTGTTGCGACCAGCGGCATGAAGATATGTATTATATAATACAGTAAGTAAGAATAATAAGGCTAATAATAATGATACTGGTAGCTAAAAGTAATCAAATAATATGTGTACAAAACATGTAATATAGAGGACTGGTTAGGTAGATGGAAAAGGAAAGGAAAGATGTTGAAGGGGAAAGGGAAAAGAAATGGACAAAAAACGAAAGGGAAGAAAGAAAAGAGAAAAAGAAAAAAAAAGAGAGAAAGAAAGAATGGAATGATCCGACAGGTGAGGGAAAATGATAATGGGGAGGGGGGGGAGGGGAAGGCAAGGAGGAATAGGGGGGTGGTGGAGGAAAATGGGAAGGAGAGGGGGGGGGGGGAGAGGTGGAGGATTTCTATTCCGTGTTCCTCTGCCTCTTTGGAGTTGCAGTCGCCGTGCCTCCACTACGCAGCGTCAAATCCTCGTCCTCCCAGACTTCTCTTACTGGATTTACTAAAAATATCTAGCGGTGTACCACAAACACAACCATAAACATCTCGAAATGTATTTCTCTACAGCTGCATCCTCTACATCTCCTATGAATAGACATGTGAGAGCCTTATTAGATATATCCCAGCTCACACAGCTGTCCGTTCTTCTGGGAATAAAGCGGTGAATTACGGTAGATCCATCAAACTCTTGTTAGCGGTATGAGTGATGGACGCGTTTAGCATCTGGATGAAAACCGAGAACTTGAACATGCATGCGGCAGGTTAATTAGCAACCATAATCGCATTACTTACCAGGAGGGGGCGGGAAACGCTTGAGTTGATGAAGTGCTTGTCTGTCTATTGAAATGAGTCAGCTGTATGGTAGGGCCCAAGCTGGATCCTTCTTCATGTGGCCATAACCAGAAAGATGCACTATATTACCAAAAGTATTGGGACACCTTCCTTCACACACACATATAAACTTTAATGGCATCCCAGACTAATGCCCAGTACACACGGTCGGATTTTCCGACGGAAAATGTGTGATAGGACCTTGTTGTCAGAAATTCCGACCGTGTGTGGGCTCCATCGGACATTTTCCATCGGATTTTCCGACACACAAAGTTGGAGAGCAGGATATAAAATTTTCCGACAACAAAATCCGTTGTCGGAAATTCCGATCGTGTGTACACAAATCCGACGCACAAAGTGCCACGCATGCTCAGAATATATAAAGAGATGAAAGCTATTGGCCACTGCCCCGTTTATAGTCCCGACGTACGCGTTTTACGTCACCGCGTTCAGAACGATCGGATTTTCCGACAACTTTGTGTGACCGTGTGTATGCAAGACAAGTTTGAGCCAACATCCGTCGGAAAAAATCCTAGGATTTTGTTGGCGGAATGTCCGAACAAAGTCCGACCGTGTGTACGGGGCATTAGTCCGTAGGGTTCAGTATTGAGTTGGCCCTAGACATGTGCAATTCATCTCGTTCCGAATTCCTCTTTTTAACGAATTTCGACAAATTTGTTCATTCGGAAATATCCCAATTAACGAAAACACATTTAACAAATTTTTACAAATATCCGTAAATTCGAATATTCGAAAATTCGTAAATTCCTGAATTCGAACATTTGGAAATTCGAAAATTAGAAAATTTGGAAATTCATAAATTCGAAAATTCGGAAATTCATAAATGCGGAAATTCCAAATTTTAAAATTTAAAATTTAAAAATTCGAAAATCTAAAGTAATAAAATAATAACTAACTAATAATAACTTTACTAAATAATAATAACTATTAAATTATAGGTATTGGAATTTCCTTTCAAATTTGGCTGTTAGTGAACGTGACAAATTTATCCGAAGTTACAAATTATCCGAAATAACAAAGGCCGTATCTAAGCGAATGGAACGTAACAAATTATAAATAATAAATAACAAAAACAACAATAAAAACTTTTTATTATTATTATTTATTATTAATTTGTTCTGTTCCATTTGTTTAGATGCGGCATTCGTTTTTTTTGAATAATTCGTAACTTCGGAAAGATTCGTATTCATTACGTTCACTAACAGCCAAATTTGAAAGGAAATTCCAATATCTATAATTTAATAATTAGTTATTCTTTTGAATTTTCGGATTTTATTTTTTATTTTCGAATTTTCAAATTTTATGAGCTTTCAAATTGCGATCATAACGAATGACCTGAAAAACGAAAAAAAACCCCAATAAAACGAATGAAACTAAAACTAACAAATTTTTCGGCAGTGCACGTCTGATGCACACAGGAGCGTAAAAAAAGCGCCGTGTATTCTTCAGTAAAAAATAATAAATAGAAAAATCTGCATTTTGAACGCAGAGAGCCGGCTCCGGGGCAGCCACGCACGAGTGTCCCCCATAGCAAGCCGCAAACTCGGCAAGGGGGAGGTGCCCAGAGCCCTGGCGGGGGGACCCAATAAGAGGAGGATCGGGGCTGCTCTGTGCAAAACCATTACACAGAGCTGGTAAGTTCGTTGTGTGTGTTGTGTGTTTTTTTTTTTATACCATTTCTTTTTCTTTACGATCACTTTCAGATTTGTTTTACCCTTAGATGGGAAAAAGTTAAAGTGGTTGTAAACCTCAGCCATGAAATATGAACAAAACCTATAGTGTATACTTGTCTCAATCCAAGTGTCATTTCTGTTTGCTGCCTCCTTCCTTCTGACAAGTTTTCCTGACACCAAGAGGTAAAAAAGTGACAGGGGAGGGAGCTCCAGCCTGTGATTGACAGCCTCAGCTCTGTTGCTGTGTGTGTGTGTGTGTGGGGGGGGGGGGGGGGGGTGTTGCTTCACTCCAAACAGCTCTCAGAGCTCTCCTCACTGAGTGTAATTTCAGCTCCCCGCCCCCTACATTCTGAATGCTCACACAAGCTTTATAAATTCTGCATTTTGCATTGGTGTAGAGAAAAGAGGACTGCAGATAAACGGGTACAACTTATGTAGGAGGATTTGTATCATCTCTGTGTATCACCTGAGGTCAGTCACTTCACTGGGTATATGGAAGGGCAGCCACTTTAAACCCTTTGTTTGTTTGTTTTCCTACTCTGGGAAGGTGAACAGACAGAGTCAGTAATGTTTGGAATTGAATTTTTCACGCTGCTCTCTGACTGCGTTCTGCTAAAATCAATATGTGTGTGTCCTGCTGACAACTGCAATCTTAGCTGGCAAAGCCTTCACAGATATGAGGCTAGCAGAAGAATGAACCGTATTAAACTCTGTACTACAGATAAAGCTTTTCTTTAACCTCTTAAGGGACCACCCCACACAGATATACTGCGGCAGGGCGGCCCCACTGCGCGAAATCACAGGTACATGATTTCATGCACAGGGTCTGGGGCACGCGCGTACCGCCGGGGACCTGCTCCTGCTGTGATTGGGAGTCAATTAGGGGATCCGGTGGATGCGATGTCTGCCCGCCAGTCGGTCTCTGGAGAGGCAGGACAGCGGCCTGTAAGATCGGAAGATGGCGATCTTGTGTTTTTGCTAAGCAGGAACACGGATCTCTGTCTTCCTCCAGTTTGGGGACAAGGCGGTCAGGCCGCATTCTTTCCCCTCTCTACTGGGGCTGTTAGTTCGGCTGCACTCTGCTCTCTACAGGCTGTTGGACCTGTGAGTGTTCACGGCTGCGCTGCCTTACCGCCGGGTTATTTGTCAACTGTCTCTGCATTGGTTCAATACCAGTTCTCATTGGTTCAATACCAGTTCTCATTGGTTCAATACCAGTTCTTATTGGTTCAATACCAGTTCTCATTGGTTCAATACCAGTTCTCATTGGTTCAATACCAGTTCTTATTGGTTCAATACCAGTTCTCATTGGTTCAATACCAGTTCTCTGATTGCACTGGGATGGAGTGTGTTATTCCATCGCACCGTGCTGTATGCCACCTACATGTTGGCCAGAGAGAGATCTCTTTGATGTAATTGGCCAGAGAGGGATCTCTTTAATCTAATTGGCCAGAGAGGGATCTTTTTGGCGCAGTTGGCCAGAGGGGGATCTCTTTGGCGCAGTTGGCCAGAGGGGGATCTCTTTGGCGCAGTTGGCCAGAGGGGGATCTCTTTGGCGCAGTTGGCCAGAAAGGGATCTCTTTATTGTAATTGGTCAGAGAGGGATCTCTTTGTTGTAATTGACCAGAGAGGGATCTCTTTGACGCAGTTGGTCAGAGGGGGATCTTTGGCACAGTTGGCAAGAGAGGGGATCTCTTTGGCACAGTTGGCAAGACAGGGGATCTCTTTTAAAAAGTTGGCAAGACAGGGGATCTTTTTGACACAGTTGGCCAGAGAGGGATCTCTTTGACACAGTTGGTCAGAGGGGGATCTTTGGCACAGTTGGCAAGACAGGGGATCTCTTTGGCGCAGTTGGCCAGAGAGGGATCTCTTTGATGTAATTGGCCAGAGAGGGATCTCTTTGACACAGCTGGCAAGACAGAGGATCTCTTTGGCGCAGTTGGCCAGAGAGGGATCTCTTTGATGTAATTGGCCAGAGAGGGATCTCTTTGACGCAGTTGGTCAGAGATGGATCTTTGGCACAGTTGGCAAGAGAGGGGATCTCTTTTGCACAGTTGGCAAGACAGGAGATCTCTTTAAGAAAGTTGGCAAGACAGGGGATCTCTTTGGCGCAGTTGGCCAGAGGGGGATCTCTTTGGCGCAGTTGGCAGAAGAGGGGATCTCTTTGGCACAGTTGGCAAGAGAGGGGATCTCTTTTGCACAGTTGGCAAGACAGGGGATCTCTTTAAGAAAGTTGGCAAGACAGGGGATCTCTTTGGCGCAGTTGGCCAGAGGGGGAACTTTGGCACAGTTGGCAGAAGAGGGGATCTCTTTGGCGCAGTTGGCAAGAGAGGGGATCTCTTTGGCACAGCTGGGAAGATAGGAGATCTCTTTGGCGCAGTTGGCTAGAGAGGGGATCTCTTTATTGTAATTTGCCATAGAGGGATCTCTTTGATGTAAATGGCCATAGAGAGGGTTCTCTTTGATGTAATCGGCCAGAGAGGGACCTCTTTGATGTGATTGGCCAGAGAGGGATCTCTTTGATGTAATTGGCCAGAGAGGGATGTCTTTGATGTAATTGGCCAGAGAGGGATCTCTTTGGCGCAGGAAATCTTGTATGTATGCATAAAACATTACTCAGAATTAATCTATTCCATCCCTTGTGAACTAACAGTTAACATTTTTGTGGACCTAAACTATTCTGTTTTCCCTTTAAACTTCCAAGCCTCTTTCTCTTATTTTTGCGCTCGCCCTCTATTTTTATTTAGAAGATTATGAAGTTTCTGCAGACATTGTGTTATTATTATTTCCTAACAATGTGTGTTGGAGGTGTACTGTACACATAAAAGCAAGTCATGAAGTTTGCAGAGGTAATCAGAAATAGAAAGTAACAACCTTTTTCCTCCTACGCCGTTATACAACCATCAAAAGAAAAAAAATTCTCACTGGAACTTTGTGATTCATCTTATTCCAAAATGACTTTTATCTCCCAGAGAGAGCAATTTCCAATTATGTTCTGAAACTCCGAGGCCCCCAGTGACACGTTCATCCAGAGTAATGACACATAACACATCATATTGACACCATTTTCTCTGCTATCTTCAGAGGAAGTCAAAATACTCGAAAGTCGGTCAACACAAAACCTCCAGAGATCATAGGGTTCAAGTGTGTAGACGTTTTTACAGGTTTAATTGTATTGCACATGAGGTGTGTGTATATATATATATATATATATATATACATTTTTCTCCTACTTATTCATCAAAAAAAGTTTAATGCACAATAATACAGGAGGCAGACCACTAACCTGAAGAGGGTGGTTGGGGGAACTCAGTCACTAAATAAACTGATAGACGGTGGCTCTGCCTCCCTGTGACGTCTCTGAAGCATGCCTTCTGACAGGACCCTTCGTCAGGAGCGGATCCTTTTATTTTGTTCTTTGGATTGGTGGTGATTGACGATGGATCTAGACCGGGGACTCGTAATTTTTGTGTTTTTTTTGCCTCTTGTGGCTTCCAAGTTCCCATAAGTCCCCTGCCTGCACGCAGACCCCCCACAACTACCAGTCAGGGTTGTGGGGAAGAGGCCCTGGGGGGCAAGGTGCTTGGGGGGGTGGGCATGTGGCCTGGTATGGTTCAGGAGGGGGGGCGCTCACGCCCCCCCTTTCCTGACCTGTCAAGGCGCATGCATGGATAAGGGTTTGGTATGGATTTTGGCATTGGGGTTCCCCTCAAAGTACATACCAGACCCAAAGGAGGACCTGACTTGGGGGGGGACCCCACGCCGTGTGTTTGATTTTTTTGGGAGGGTTTTCTTGGCGGTTTCTTTTACCCTTTTATGAATTGACTTTAACTTTTATGCGGTAAATACCGCATAAAGCAATAGTGAACTGACATTTTCAGGATCGAATGCGGTATTTGGGAAACCACCTGTGACAAATGTGGTAATGTTGATAAATGTAAAGTTATGCGCTTGGGGGCTAACAAAATGCGCTTTACAAGAGCTGGGGGAATCAATGGTGGAGAAGGATCTGGGGGAATCAATGGTGGAGAAGGATCTGGGGGAATCAATGGTGGAGAAGGATCTGGGGGAATCAATGGTGGAGAAGGATCTGGGGGAATCAATGGTGGAGAAGGATCTGGGGGAATCAATGGTTTAGAAGGATCTGGGGGAATCAATGGTGGAGAAGGATCTGGGGGTTCTGGTAGATCATAAGCCCAATAATAGCATCCAATGCCAAGCTGCGGTTTCCAAAGCCAGCAAGTGGGGCCTCAAGTCTAAGTTTTGCCTAAGGCCTCACAAAGCCTAGAGCCACCTCTGCCTCCCAGCCTAGCACTTATATAAGCACTAGCTCCACCCATTACACCACTACAGGAAGGCATTACATACAGCCTATAGTAAGTAAATCTTCACATTCCAGTGTCAAAAGTTTCTGTGTGTGCTCAAACATGAGTGGTACTGCACTGTTTAATACATTACCTGTCTGTAGTGTGGGAACTGACACTTCCTGTGTAGAAATGAAATGTCAAACATCAGAGAAGGCATACTCATTTTGATGCGCTTGAGCACAAACATTCACATATTCTTGAGCAAAGGAGCTCAACTCCTTAACAGGTGGATGCACAGGCGTTTCTGCCAGAGATGGTCTTCTAGCTTGCTCCCTCGTTACCTGTGTCCCTGAAACATGCTTTACTCCGTTCCTGACCCGGCTACATCTAACTCTTCTCTGGATTGCTCATGTCTGCTACTCAGTCCGTGTTGACAACCTGGACTTTCAACAAAGTTTCTGCCTTCTGATTTTGTACTTCAATGCCAACCCTTTCCTGTTTTTGACCTTGGTGCGGTTTGTGATTTGGAACCTCTTTGCTTCGGCTATTCCTACAAGTCTTTCACCACACCGCACTGCGCCCCACCTACAAGTCTTTCACCATACCTCACTGCGCCCCACCTACAAGTCTTTCACCACACCGCACTGCACTCCACCTACAAGTCTTTCACCACACCGCACTGCACTCCACCTACAAGTCTTTCACCACACCTCAATGCGCCCCACCTACAAGTCTTTCACCACACCTTACTGCACTTCACCTACAAGTCTTTCACCACACCGCACTGCGCCCCACCTACAAGTCTTTCACCACACCGCACTGCACTCCACCTACAAGTCTTTCACCACACCGCACTGCACCCCACCTACAAGTCTTTCACCACACCTCAATGCGCCCCACCTACAAGTCTTTCACCACACCGTACTGCACTCCACCTACAAGTCTTTCATCACACCGCACTGCACCTCACCTACAAGTCTTTCACCACACCGCACTGCACCCCACCTACAAGTCTTTCACCACACCTCAATGCGCCCCACCTACAAGTCTTTCACCACACCGTACTGCACTCCACCTACAAGTCTTTCATCACACCGCACTGCACCCCACCTACAAGTCTTTCACCACACCGTACTGCACTCCACCTACAAGTCTTTCATCACACCGCACTGCACCCCACCTACAAGTCTTCCATCACACCGCACTGCACTCCACCTACAAGTCTTCCATCACACCGTACTGCACTCCACCTACAAGTCTTTCATCACACCGCACTGCACTCCACCTACAAGTCTTTCACCACACCGCACTGCACCCCACCTACAAGTCTTTCACCACACCTCACTGCGCCCCACCTACAAGTCTTTCACCACACCGCACTGCACTCCACCTACAAGTCTTTCACCACACCTCAATGCGCCCCACCTACAAGTCTTTCACCACACCTTACTGCACTCCACCTACAAGTCTTTCACCACACCGCACTGCACTCCACCTACAAGTCTTTCACCACACCTCAATGCGCCCCACCTACAAGTCTTTCACCACACCTTACTGCACTCCACCTACAAGTCTTTCACCACACCGCACTGCACCCCACCTACAAGTCCTTCACCACACCTTACTGCACTCCACCTACAAGTCCTTCACCACACCTCAATGCGCCCCACCTACAAGTCTTTCACCACACCGCACTGCACTCCACCTACAAGTCTTTCACCACACCGCACTGCACTCCACCTACAAGTCTTTCACCACACCGCACTGCGCCCCACCTACAAGTCTTTCACCACACCTTACTGCACTCCACCTACAAGTCTTTCACCACACCTCAATGCGCCCCACCTACAAGTCTTTCACCACACCTTACTGCACTCCACCTACAAGTCTTTCACCACACCGCACTGCGCCCCACCTACAAGTCTTTCACCACACCTTACTGCACTCCACCTACAAGTCTTTCACCACACCTCAATGCGCCCCACCTACAAGTCTTTCACCACACCGCACTGCACTCCACCTACAAGTCTTTCACCACACCGCACTGCGCCCCACCTACAAGTCTTTCACCACACCGCACTGCACTCCACCTACAAGTCTTTCACCACACCGCACTGCACCCCACCTACAAGTCTTCCATCACACCGCACTGCACTCCACCTACAAGTCTTCCATCACACCGTACTGCACCCCACCTACAAGTCTTCCATCACACCGTACTGCACTCCACCTACAAGTCTTTCATCACACCGCACTGCACTCCACCTACAAGTCTTTCACCACACCGCACTGCACTCCACCTACAAGTCCTTCACCACACCGTACTGCACCCCACCTACAAGTCTTTCACCACACCGCACTGCACCCCACCTACAAGTCTTTCATAACACCGTACTGCACCCCACCTACAAGTCTTCCATCACACCGCACTGCACTCCACCTACAAGTCTTTCACCACACCGCACTGCACTTCACCTACAAGTCTTCCATCACACCGTACTGCACTCCACCTACAAGTCTTTCACCACACCGCACTGCACTCCACCTACAAGTACTTCACCACACCGCACTGCGCCCCACCTACAAGTCTTTCACCACACCGTACTGCACCCCACCTACAAGTCCTTCACCACACCGTACTGCACCCCACCTACAAGTCTTTCACCACACCGCACTGCACTCCACCTACAAGTCTTTCACCACACCGCACTGCACCCCACCTACAAGTCTTTCACCACACCGCACTGCACCCCACCTACAAGTCTTTCACCACACCGTACTGCACCCCACCTACAAGTCTTTCACCACACCGCACTGCACTCCACCTACAAGTCTTTCACCACACCGCACTGCACTCCACCTACAAGTCTTTCACCACACCGCACTGCACCCCACCTACAAGTCTTTCACCACACCGCACTGCACTCCACCTACAAGTACTTCACCACACCGCACTGCGCCCCACCTACAAGTCTTTCACCACACCGCACTGCACTCCACCTACAAGTCCTTCACCACACCGTACTGCACTCCACCTATAAGTCTTCCATCACACCGTACTGCACCCCACCTACAAGTCCTTCACCACACCGTACTGCACTCCACCTACAAGTCTTTCACCACACCGCACTGCACCCCACCTACAAGTCTTTCACCAACCGCACTGCACCCCAACTACAAGTCTTTCATCACACCGCACTGCACCCCACCTACAAGTCTTTCACCACACCGTACTGCACTCCACCTATAAGTCTTCCATCACACCGTACTGCACCCCACCCCACCATTTTTGATACAATAGAGGAAATGGTGAGGCATGGACTGGATGCTGTGACCTGGAATAAGAAGCTTCCTGTTCCTTTAGCAAATGGGGACAAGGAAGGTAAATGAATACATGGACATAGGGGAATCGATCAGCCACGCCACTACACCTGCAGCCAAAACATGTGAGTCCATCATGGTAAGGCAAACAAACACAAGGAAAATAACTACACTAATAACGAGTTAAAACAGCATTTGAAAGTGTCCAATACCTTTTAAAGAAAACCACACAGTGAGATGTGATGTCAAACATACTAAAAAAGAAATTTTAATTTATAGACTTTTTTTTTTGTATATATTTTTTTTTTTTAGAATTCAGATGACTCATAGTACATTTTATAACAATGGATACGTGTTTTGTTGGTGTGCATGTACGTACATACTGCACAGGGACAGGGGACAGTCGTGACCAATACATTTCATTTATTGCAGGTAAAATCCAACAAGGCTACACGTGCATAGTGGCCAAGGAATGTTTCCAAGGGCACCTTACATAGTTACATAATACAGATCACAATATAGGGAGTGGCGCTGTGTTAGGAGTGTGACTGGAATTTAACAAAAAGTTCAAGTGTATAAATTAAATTAAAAATTTTTTTTTTTTTTTTTTTTTATATGATCCAGAAAATTATTTTACAGGAAAATCTTTTTCTAATTTTAGTGAAAACACCTTAATAAGTGAAAAAATGCTTCTCTTTGTGCAAAAATCGCTTTCCGACGGACTTTGTCCGCCAGGTGCGCCGGACTTTAAAACGGACGGACTTGCCCACACACGCCCGGACTTTCCGGCGGGCTAAGTCCGCCCGTCTTTCCGACGGACTTTTGCCGGAGTTCCGCAGGGCGGCCCCCCTCCCCCAAAGCACCCACCCCCCATGTTGAGGGCATGTGGCCTGGTACGGTTCAGGAGGGGGGGGGGCGCTCGCTCGTCCCCACCCCCTTTCCTGACCGGCCAGGCTGCGTGCTCGGATCGGGGTCTGGTATGGATTTTAGGGGGGACCCCACGCCGTTTTTTCGGCGTAGGGGGTTCCCTTTATAATCCATACCAGACCTAAGGGCCTGGTATGCCCCGCGCTCGCCGCAATAGGAAAATTTGTTTTTCCTATTGCAGCGAGCGCGAGATGCAATACCCTGCCCTCGTGTCGTATCTGGTCCGTCGGACCAGCATACACACGAGCGGGCTTTCCGTCGGACCAGCACACACACGAGTGGACTTTCCGCCCGAAACTGAGTCCGGCGGAAAGATTTAAAACTTTCTTCAAATCTAGGTCCGGCGGGCTTTTGGGAAAAAGTCCGCCGGAAAAGTCCGCCGGCGCCCACACACGGGCAGATTGTCCGGCACACTCTGGTCCGCCGGACCAAGTATGCTGGAAAGTCCGACCGTGTGTACGCGGCATTAGGTGATAAAGTGCCGTGCTGTAACAACTGTGGGTCCCCCCAATGTGGTTGCACTCACCGGAGCGCTCCACCCCTGCAGGGGTACGAGCATGTACTGTTGGTCCTGTCATTCCAGTCCCGTGGATGTCAGTTTCCTTCCACGCGTCCCAATTCCAAAAACAGCTGTACACACAAGGAGGTGGGGACTTCCTGTCCCTTGATGTATTAAAAGGTCCTCACTGGATATCCAAGAATCAAGGATAAGAAGAGGCATAAAGCAGGTGATCCGGCATCAGGAGGTCCCAGTGTATCACAGCTTTCCAGGGATAACGATATGCAGCAGCAGAAGGTCCCAGGATAACCAGCAGGTGAACACCCCAGGCTCTGGGAACACTGGTGAAGCAATCGTGTCGTCTGAGTCAGCATGGAGCATGAATCCCGGAAATGACGTCAGAGTGTTTCGGAACTACTGATTGGTTCCTTCTTCAAGCCAATGACAATGTCATTGGCTTGAAGAAGGAACCAATCAGTAGTTCCGAAACACTCTGACGTCACTCTGACGTCATTTCTGGGATTCATGCTCCATGCTGACTCAGACGACACGATTGCTTCACCAGTGTTCCCAGAGCCTGGGGTGTTCACCTGCTGGTTATCCTGGGACCTTCTGCTGCTGCATATCGTTATCCCTGGAAAGCTGTGATACACTGGGACCTCCTGATGCCGGATCACCTGCTTTATGCCTCTTCTTATCCTTGATTCTTGGATATCCAGTGGGGACCTTTTAATACATCAAGGGACAGGAAGTCCCCACCTCCTTGTGTGTACAGCTGTTTTTGGAATTGGGACGCGTGGAAGGAAACAGACATCCACGGGACTGGAGTGACAGGACCAACAGTACACGCTCGTACCCCTGCAGGGGTGGAGCGCTCCGGTGAGTGCAACCACATTGGGGGGACCACCAGTTGTTACAGCACAGCACTTTATCACCTAAGAAGAACTTTTTGCACAATTGCTATGAACATTTTTGCACTAAATAACATATGGTTTTCTGATTTTTAGCTGCGATTTTGACACACTATTAATGATTTTTTACTGCGTATGATTATTGCACATTTATACACTGTTGTTTGACAATCACTGCCTTTGGCATTTATCACTTTATATTTACTAATGTGCAGATGTATTGATGTTATTTAATGGTGTTGTTTAGTATTTGCGATTTTTGCACATATAGAAGCATTTTTTCACTTATTAAGGTGTTTTCACTAAAATTAGAAAAGATTTTCCTGTAAAATAATTTTATGGATCATATAAAAAAAAAAAAAAAAAAAAAAATTTAATTTAATTTATACACTTGAACTTTTTGTTAAATTACAGTCACACTCCTAACACAGCGCCACTCCCTATATTGTGATCTGTATTTTTGGGGGGATCACATAGGTGTCCCCTTCCTATTTAGGGGGGCTGCAGTTGTTAGTTAGTCTATAAGCGCGGATCCGTTGATATATTTATAGTTACATAATAGGTGAGGTTGAATGAAGACACAAGTCCATCAAGTCAAACCTTCAGGAGGCCAGAGGAGCACTCAGAAGTGAAGTTTATGACAATAGCAATAAAGGCAGCTAAACAATTATTTACTAATATTGGGTTATATATAAAATTGTTTTTTTTTGTTTTTCTAGCCAGAGCTGCATGGCTGACTAGTCTGGAGATTGGCAGTAAATATACCTCTTATATTTTCCTGGATGTAAAGCAAACTCACAATCTGAAACTAACAAAAGATCCTAAGTTACCATCACAGGGTACCTTCACATAGACATGCCCCATGAGCTCGTAATTCCAGGCTGTGTATTGGGACCTGACCTCTGGGTCATAGCCCTGGCATGCCTTTTTGGTATTCCTTGATGACTATGGAGCACCCCATGCTCTCCAGCTCCCCCCCCCTTAGTGCTCTCTACCCCTGTTCTTTCTGCCCCTCCTCAGTGCTTTCCAGCTCTCCCCATCACTCCCCAGCCTCCCTCCCTGTGCTCTCCAGTCTCCACCCCCCCAGTGTTCTCCACTCCCCCACTGTGCTCTCCGCCCCCCACAGTGCTCTCCAGCCCCTCATGCTCTCCACTCCTGTTCTTCCTGCCCCCCCCCCCCCCCCCCAGTGCTCTCCAGCTCTCCCCATCGCTCTCCAGTACCTCGTGCTCTCCACTCCTGTTCTTTCTGGCCCCCCACTGCTCTCCAGCCCCCCATTGCTCTCCAACTCTCCCCATCACTCTAATGCCCCCACCCCTGTGCTCTCCACCCCCCCAGTGCTCTCCACTCCCCCCTACTCTTTATCCCTCCCAGTGCTCTCCAGCCCCCCGTGCTCTCCACCCCTGTTCTTTCCAGGTCTCCCCATCACTCCCCAGCCTCCCTCCCTGTGCTCTCCAGCCTCCACCCCCCCAGTGCTCTCCACCCCCCACAGTGCTCTCCAGCCCCTCATGCTCTCCACTCCTGTTCTTTCTGCCCCCCCCCCCCAGTGCTCTCCAGCTCTCCCCATCGCTCTCCAGTACCCCGTGCTCTCCACCCCTGTTCTTTCTGGCCCCCCACTGCTCTCCAGCCCCCCATTGCTCTCCAACTCTCCCCATCACTCTCCTGCCCCAACCCCTGTTCTCTCCACCCCCCCAGTGCTCTCCACTCCCCCCTACTCTTTATCCCTCCCAGTGCTCTCCAGCCCCCCGTGCTCTCCACCCCTGTTCTTTCCAGGTCTCCCCATCACTCCCCAGCCTCCCTCCCTGTGCTCTCCAGCCTCCACCCCCCCAGTGCTCTCCACCCCCCACAGTGCTCTCCAGCCCCTCATGCTCTCCACTCCTGTTATTTCTGCCCCCCCCCCCCCCCAGTGCTCTCCAGCTCTCCCCATCGCTCTCCAGTACCCCGTGCTCTCCACCCCTGTTCTTTCTGGCCCCCCACTGCTCTCCAGCCCCCCATTGCTCTCCAACTCTCCCCATCACTCTCCTGCCCCAACCCCTGTTCTCTCCACCCCCCCAGTGCTCTCCACTCCCCCCTACTCTTTGTCCCTCCTAGTGCTCTCCAGCCCCCCGTGCTCTCCACCCCTGTTCTTTCCAGCTCTCCCTGTTCTTTCCAGCTCTCCAGCTCTCCAGCTCTCCCATCATTCTCCAGCCCCCACCCCTATGCACTACACCCCACCCACCCCCCAGTGCTCTAGACTTTCAACAAAGTTTCTGCCTTCTGATTTTGTACTTCAATGCCAACCCTTTCCTGTTTTTGACCTTGCTCCGGTTTGTGATTTGGAACCTCTTCGCCTCGGCTATTCCAGAATTTGACTTGTGACTTGACATCATGCTTCTGCTCATTTGGCATCAGGACTTCCAAGCTCAAGTTAACTGGTCCAACTCCCTGGCACCTGTGCCCTTCCGTTGCCATAGCAATCCTTGCCTCCACTTCCAGAGAAGCTTGTAAGGGAACTGTGCAAGAGGACACCCTCATCATCTCGAGCTCAACAGACAGATATGTGACACTAAATTTCCTATAATCCCTGGGTCTCTCAGTCTAGTGCTCTGCAGGTGGGATATACACAGTAAAAGTTGATATTCAAAGTATCGCTGCCCACCTATACTTTGCTTACCACCACTGCGCCTCGGAGTACGCAAATGAATATTACAGAAAGTCTAAAGCTGCCACCTTGAACATTAAATTATATATAAAGTGTTTTCTTCTGTGACATACATAATCCTGAAAAATGGACCAAAGTAAAAAAAAAAACAGTGGTGCTATCTTGAACCCTAATATCTTCACCCTTAAAGTGAACCCTTTAACTAAATAAACATACAAATGTAGAATGCAAATATATATAATGAACACCAAGTGACAAGTGAAAAATATATAAAAAGTGGACAACAACTGATTATATTGCAAAAAAATTGCATAAAAAATTGCATAGAAAATACATAAAAAGCTTAAATGAAGTCTGTATAAAGTGATGTCTTTTTTGCAGCTTCCACCACACCCAGGTGCTGAGTGAGCCCACTCCCTAAAGAAATTCACTCACCAACTCCAACTGCCCACACTCTCGTGTAAGGCATCCATATACATATAGATTATTGATATTAAAATATATATAGTTAAAAAAAAATGTAATTTTACTATTGGTAGTTGGTTCATTGTTTTAATTAAGAGATATTTTAGAGCAATGTTTAACCGGCGTTTTTAGGTAACTAAATGTCATATATCTAATGTGGAGGTTGTAATAAACATACGTGAATATATGACTTATATGTGAAATCGAAAGTAGTTTAAATATAGCCTGTGTATGATATAGGTTACAGAATTGTGCCTGTAGTCTGGAATTAGTAGATAATTTACAGTCTACTGTAAGTGATTTAATGGATGCTGTTTCCCAGTGATGGGGATATTGCGATCCCGGGGACACGAGTTATGCGCAGGCGCCCCAGAAGATTCCTTATCAGCTGGTGATAGGAGGGTATATAAGGGATGATTGTCATCCCGTACGGCCAGTCCCATGAATAAGTCAGTGTGTGACGAAACATGTCGGGGCGTGGTCGTATGATGGTGTCCACCAATGACGAGTGACGCTTTCTAGCTGTACCAGGAAGGGGGGATCTGTCAGAGTGGCTGGCCATCGAGGAGTAGGTGGGAGAAGCGATCAGACGCCTGCATACCTCGGGTCCGCCGTGACCGCACCCCTTAAACTGTGGTATCCTATTGTTTGCTGTGCTGTGCTTTGGAGTTCATTGTGCTGTGGAAGTTTTACTCTGCGTTTTTTGAATTTGGAAAGTGTGATTTTAAACATTGAAGATTGTGTGTGTTTTTCAATAAACTGGTTATACGATTTACACTATTGGAGCACTTTTTTCATTTACATGTGGAACGATTCCTGCACACATATTTGGATGTTTGGTTTGCCGTTGTGATCCTTCCTGTTTGGTTATATAAGCACTTAAGCCTTACACGAGAGTGTAAAGGGTTCACTTTAAGGGTGAAGATATTAGGGTTCAAGATAGCACCACTGTTTTTTTCACTTTGGTCCATTTTCAGGATTATGTAGGTCACAGAAGAAAACACTTTATATATGAGATATACACAGGAACTAGATCTGACACAGACACAAACGGGCAGAGCAATTCACAGGGAGTCTGTAGGCAGGTGCAGCCTATTTTCTCTACTGTAGGTGGCGCTCGTCCACGACGGCATTGCAGTTGGAGAGGAAGTCAAGAGGAACATAGTTCCTCTATGGTTTTCTGGGTCATTGGGGAAGCTATCCAATTGGATGCTGCTGCACCATGTGACTCTAGCAGCTATCTTGGATCATGCAGAGCCTACTTAAGGCTGTGTCTCCAGGCTTGGTGGGCATTTTGCAAGCTGGTAGAGTAGTGACAGGTTCCCCGTCTGGTAGGGACAGAACTGGCAGCAGGGAGCAGGGCAAGATTCCTGACGAGGAGGATAAGCCTAGGGCTCGCAAATTCTCTAGACATCTTCCCACTTGGGCAAGAGACGGCCAAGCCGCATTCTGCCCATCCTAACAGGCACGGATTGTTTGGCTGAAACCTGCTCTCTACAGGCTGCTGGACCTGCGTGTGTTCCTGGTTGGGCTGTTAATAAAAGTTCTTACTGTCACACCGCACTGCGCCTCACCTACAAGACTTTCACCACACCGCACTGCACCCCACCTACAAGTCCTTCACCTCACCGCACTGCACCCCACCTACAAGTCCTTCACCACACTGCGCCCCACCTACAAGTCCTTCACCACACTGCACCCCACCTACAAGTCTTTCATTACACCGCACTGCACCCCACCTACAAGTCCTTCACCACACTGCACCCCACCTACAAGTCTTTCACCACACCGCACTGCACCCCACTTACAAGTCTTTCATTACACCGCACTGCACCCCACCTACAAGTCTTTCAATACACCGCACTGCACCCCACCTACAAGTCTTTCATCACACCGCACTGCACCCCACCTACAAGTCTTTCATTACACCGCACTGCACCCCACCTACAAGTCTTCCATCACACTGCACTGCGCCCCACCTACAAGTCTTTCATTACACCGCACTGCACCCCACCTACAAGTCTTTCATCACACCGCACTGCACCCCACCTACAAGTCTTTCACCACACCTCACTGCACCCCACCTACAAGTCTTTCACCACACCGCACTGCACCCCACCTACAAGTCTTTCATTACACCGCACTGCACCCCACCTACAAGTCTTTCATTACACCGCACTGCACTCCATCTACAAGTCCTTCACCACACCACACTGCACCCCACCTACAAGTCTTTCACCACACCGCACTGCACTCCACCTACAAGTCTTTCACCACACCGCACTGCACCCCACCTACAAGTCTTTCATTACACCGCACTGCACCCCACCTACAAATCTTTCATTACACCGCACTTCACCCCACCTACAAGTCTTTCACCACACCACACTGAACCCCACCTACAAGTCTTTCACCACACCGCACTGCACCCCACCTACAAGTCTTTCACCACACCGCACTGCACCCCACCTACAAGTCTTTCACCACACCGCACTGTGCCCCACCTACAAGTCTTTCACCACACCGCACTGCACCCCACCTACAAGTCTTCCATCACACCGCACTGCACTCCACCTACAAGTCTTTCACCACACTGCACTGCACTCCACCTACAAGTCTTTCACCACACTGCACTGCACCCCACCCCACCTACAAGTCTTTCACCACACCACACTGCACCCCACCTACAAGTCTTTCATTACACCGCACTGCACCCCACCTACAAGTCGTTCATCACACCGCACTGCACCCCACCTACAAGTCTTTCACCACACCGCACTGCACCCCACCTACAAGTCTTTCATCACACCGCACTGCACCCCACCTACAAGTCTTTCACCACATCGTACTGCACCCCACCTACAAGTCTTTCACCACACCACACTGCACCCCCCTACAAGTCTTTCACCACACCGCACTGCACCCCACCTACAAGTCTTTCAACACACCGCACTGCACCCCACCTACAAGTCTTTCACCACACCGCACTGCAACCCACCTACAAGTCTTTCACCACACCGCACTGCACCCCACCTACAAGTCTTTCATCACACCGCACTGCACCCCACCTACAAGTCTTTCACCACACCGCACTGCACCCCACCTACAAGTCTTTCACCACATCGCACTGCACCCCCCTACAAGTCTTTCACCACACCGCACTGCGCCCCACCTACAAGTCTTTCACCACACTGCACTGCACCCCACCTACAAATCTTTCACCACACCGCATTGCACCCCACCTACAAGTCTTTCACCGCACTGCACCCCACCTACAAGTCTTTCACCACACCGCACTGCACCCCACCTACAAGTCTTTCACCACACCGCACTGCACCCCACCTACAAGTCGTTCATTACACCACACTGCACCCCACCTACAAGTCTTTCACCACACCGCACTGCACTCCACCTACAAGTCTTTCACCACACCACACTGCACTCCACCTACAAGTCTTACACCACACCGCACTGCACTCCACCTACAAGTCTTACACCACACCGCACTGCACTCCACCTACAAGTCTTTCACCACATCGCACTGCACTCCACCTACAAGTCTTACACCACACCGCACTGCACCCCACCTACAAGTCTTCCATCACACCGCACTGCGCCCCACCTACAAGTCTTTCATTACACCGCACTGCACTCCACCTACAAGTCTTTCATCACACCGCACTGCACCCCACCTACAAGTCTTTCATCACACCGCACTGCACCCCACCTACAAGTCTTTCACCACACCGCACTGCACCCCACCTACAAGTCTTTCATCACATCAGCACACCCACATTTTTGATACAATAGAGGAAATGGTGAGGCATGGACTGGATGCTGTGACCTGGAATAAGAAGCTTCCTGTTCCTTTAGTAAATGGGGACAAGCAAGGTAAATGAATACATGGACATAGGGGAATCGATCAGCCACGCCACTACAACCTGCAGCCAAAACATGTGAGTCCATCATGGTAAGTCAAACAAACACAAGGAAAATAACTACACTAATAACGAGTTAAAACAACAAAAGCATTTGAAAGTGTCCAATACCTTTTAAGAAAACCACACAGTGAGATGTCATGTCAAACATACTAAAAAATAAATTTTAATATATTTATAGACTTTTTTTTTGTATATTTTTTTTTTTTTAGAATTCAGATGACTCATAGTACATTTTATAACAATGGATACGTGTTTTGTTGGTCTGCATGTACGTACATACTGCACAGGGACAGGGGACAGTCGTGACCAATACATTTCATTTATTGCAGGTGGAATCCAACAAGGCTACACGTGCATGGTGACCAAGGAATGTTTTCCAAGGGCACCTTACATAGTTACATAATAGGTGAGGTTGAATAAAGACACAAGTCCACCAAGTCCAACCTTCAGGAGGCCAGAGGAGCACTCAGAAGTGAAGGATATGAGAATAGCAATAAAGGCAGCTAAACAATTATTTACTAATATTGAGTTATATATATAATTGTTTTGGTTTTTTTTTTTTTTTTGGTTTTCTAGCCAGAGCTGCATGGCTGACTAGTCTGGAGATCGGCAGTAAATCTACCTCTTATATTTTCCTGGATGTAAAGCAAACTCACAATCTGAAACTAACAAAAGATCCTAAGTTATCACCACAGGGTACCTTCAGATAGACATGCCCCATGAGCTCGTAATTCCAGGTTGTGTATTGGGCTCTCCACTCCTGTTCTTCCTGCCCCCCCCCCCCCCTCCAGTGCTTTCCAGCTCTCCCCATCACTCCCCAGCCTCCCTCCCTGTGCTCTCCAGTCTCCACCCCCCCAGTGCTCTCCACTCCCCCACTGTGCTCTCCAGCCCCTCATGCTCTCCACTCCTGTTCTTCCTGCCCCCCCCCCCCCCAGTGCTCTCCAGCTCTCCCCATCGCTCTCCAGTACCCCGTGCTCTCCACCCCTGTTCTTTCTGGCCCCCCACTGCTCTCCAGCCCCCCATTGCTGTCCAACTCTCCCCATCACTCTCCTGCCCCCACCCCTGTGCTCTCCACCCCCCCAGTGCTCTCCACTCCCCCCTACTCTTTGTCCCTCCCAGTGCTCTCCAGCCCCCCCGTGCTCTCCACCCCTGTTCTTTCCAGCTCTCCCCATCACTCTCCAGCCCCCACCCCTATGCACTCCACCCCCCCCCCCCCCACACCCCCCAGTGCTCTGGACATTCAACAAAGTTTCTGCCTTCTAATTTTGTACTTCAATGCCAACCCTTTCCTGTTTTTGACCTTGCTCCGGTTTGTGATTTGGAACAAGTCTTTCACCACACCGCCCTGCGCCCCACCTACAAGTCTTTCACCACACCGCACTGCACCCCACCTACAAGTCTTTCACCACACCGCACCTCACCTACAAGTCTTTCACCACACCGCACTGCACCCCACCTACAAGTCTTTCACCACACCGCACTGCACCCCACCTACAAGTCTTTCATTACACCACACTGCGCCCCACCTACAAGTCTTTCACCACACCGCACTGCACCCCACCTACAAGTCTTTCACCACACAGCACTGCACCCCACCTACAAGTCTTTCACCACACCGCACTGCACCCCACCTACAAGTCCTTCACCACACCGCACTGCACCTCACCTACAAGTCTTTCATTACACCGCACTGCACCCCACCTACAAGTTTTTCATCACACCGCACTGCACCCCACCTACAAGTCGTTCATCACACCGCACTGCACTCCACCTACAAGTCTTTCATTACACCGCACTGCACCCCACCTACAAGTCTTTCACCGCACCGCACTGCACCCCACCTACAAGTCTTTCACCACACCGCACTGCACTCCACCTACAAGTCTTTCATCACACCGCACTGCACTCCACCTACAAGTCGTTCATCACACCGCACTGCACCCCACCTACAAGTCTTTCACCACACCGCACTGCACCCCACCTACAAGTCTTTCATCACACCGCACTGCACCCCACCTACAAGTCTTTCACCACACCGCACTGCACCCCACCTACAAGTCTTTCACCACATCGCACTGCACCCCACCTACAAGTCTTTCACCACACCGCACTGCACCCCACCTACAAGTCTTTCACCACACCGCACTACACCCCACCTACAAGTCTTTCATTACACCGCACTGCACCCCACCTACAAGTCTTACACCACACCGCACTGCACCCCACCTACAAGTCTTTCACCACAATGCACTGCACCCCACCTACAAGTCTTTCACCACATCGCACTGCACCCCACCTACAAGTCTTTCACCACACCGCACTGCACCCCACCTACAAGTCTTTCACCACATCGCACTGCACCCCACCTACAAGTCTTTCACCACACCTTACTGCACTCCACCTACAAGTCTTTCACCACATCGCACTGCACCCCACCTACAAGTCTTTCACCACACCTTACTGCGCCCCACCTACAAGTCTTTCATCACACCGCACTGCACCCCACCTACAAGTCTTTCATTACACCGCACTGCACCCCACTTACAAGTCATTCATCACACCGCACTGCACCCCACCTACAAGTCTTTCACCACACCGCACTGCACCCCACCTACAAGTCTTTCATCACATCAGCACACCCACATTTTTGATACAATAGAGGAAATAGTGAGGCATGGGCTGGATGTGGTGACCTGGAATAAGAAGCTTCCTGTTCCTTTAGCAAATGGGGACAAGCAAGGTAAATGAATACATGGACATAGGGGAATCGATCAGTCACGCCACTACAACCTGCAGCCAAAACATGTGAGTCCATCATGGTAAGTCAAACAAACACAAGGAAAATAACTACACTAATAACGAGTTAAAACAACAAAAGCATTTGAAAGTGTCCAATACCTTTTAAGAAAACCACACAGTGAGATGTGATGTCAAACATACTAAAAAATAAAGTTTAATATATTTATAGACTTTTTTTTTGTATATTTTTTTTTTTTTAGAATTCAGATGACTCATAGTACATTTTATAACAATGGATACGTGTTTTGTTGGTCTGCATGTACGTACATACTGCACAGGGACAGGGGACAGTCGTGACCAATACATTTCATTTATTGCAGGTAAAATCCAACAAGGCTACATGTGCATGGTGACCAAGGAATGTTTTCCAAGGGCACCTTACATAGTTACATAATAGGTGAGGTTGAATAAAGACACAAGTCCACCAAGTCCAACCTTCAGGAGGCCAGAGGAGCACTCAGAAGTGAAGGGTATGAGAATAGCAATAAAGGCAGCTAAACAATTATTTACTAATATTGAGTTATATATATAATTGTTTTGTTTTTTGTTTTTTGTTTTGGTTTTCTAGCCAGAGCTGCATGGCTGACTAGTCTGGAGATCGGCAGTAAATCTACCTCTTATATTTTCCTGGATGTAAAGCAAACTCACAATCTGAAACTAACAAAAGATCCTAAGTTACCACCACAGGGTACCTTCAGATAGACATGCCCCTGGAGCTCGTAATTCCAGGTTGTGTATTCGGACCTGACCTCTGGGTCATAGCCCTAGCATGCCTTTTTGGTTTTCCTTGATGACTATGGAGCACCCCATGCTCTCCAGCCCCCCCCCCCCCCAGTGCTCTCTACCCCTGTTCTTTCTGCCCCTCTTCAGTGCTTTCCAGCTCTCCCCATCACTCCCCAGCCTCCCTCCCTGTGCTCTCCAGTCTCCACCCCCCCAGTGCTCTCCACTCCCCCACAGTGCTCTCCAGCCCCTCATGCTCTCCACTCCTGTTCTTCCTGCCCCCCCCCCCCTCCAGTGCTCTCCAGCTCTCCCCATCGCTCTCCAGTACCCCGTGCTTTCCACCCCTGTTCTTTCTGGCCCCCCACTGCTCTCCAGCCCCCCATTGCTGTCCAACTCTCCCCACCACTCTCCTGCCCCCACCTCTGTGCTCTCCACCCCCCCAGTGCTCTCCACTCCCCCCTTCTCTTTGTCCCTCCCAGTGCTCTCCAGCCCCTCATGCTCTCCACTCCTGTTCTTTCTGCCCCCCCCCCCCCCAGTGCTCTCCAGCTCTCCCCATCGCTCTTCAGTACCCCGTGCTCTCCACCACTGTTCTTTCTGGCCCCCCACTGCTCTCCAGCCCCCCATTGCTCTCCAACTCTCCCCATCACTCTCCTGCCCCAACCCCTGTGCTGTCCACCCCCCCCCCCCCAGTGCTCTCCACTCCCCCCTACTCTTTGTCCCTCCCAGTGCTCTCCAGCCCCCCGTGCTCTCCACCCCTGTTCTTTCCAGCTCTCCCTATCACTCCCCAGCCTCCCTCCCTGTGCTCTCCAGCCTCCACCCCCCCCCCAGTGCTCTCCACTCCTCCACTGTGCTCTCCGCCCCCCACTGCTCTCCAGCCCCTCATTGCTCTCCAGCTCTCCCCATCACTCTCCTGCCCCCACTCCATGTGCTCTCCACTCCCCCCTACTCTTTGTCCCTCCCAGTGCTCTCCAGCCCCCCCGTGCTCTCCACCCCTGTTCTTTCCAGCTCTCCCCATCACTCTCCAGCCCCCACCCCTATGCACTCCACCCCCCCCCCCACACACACCCCCCAGTGCTCTGGACATTCAACAAAGTTTCTGCCTTCTGATTTTGTACTTCAATGCCAACCCTTTCCTGTTTTTGACCTTGCTCCGGTTTGTGATTTGGAACCTCTTCGCCTCGGCTATTCCAGAATTTGACTTGTGACTTGACATCATGCTTCTGCTCATTTGGCATCAGGACTTCCAAGCTCAAGTTAACTGGTCCAACTCCCTGGCACCTGTGCCCTTCCGTTGCCATAGCAATCCTTGCCTCCACTTCCAGAGAAGCTTGTAAGGGAACTGTGCAAGAAGACACCCTCATCATCTCGAGCTCAACAGACAGATATGTGACACTACATTTCCTATAATCCCTGGGTCTCTCAGTCTAGTGCTCTGCAGGTGAGATATACACAGTAAAAGTTGATATTCAAAGTATCGCTGCCCACCTATTATTTGCTTACCACCACTGCGCCTCGGAGTACGCAAATGAATATTACAGAAAGTCTAAAGCTGCCACCTTGAACATTAAATTATATATAAAGTGTTTTCTTCTGTGACATACATAATCCTGAAAATGGACCAAAGTAAAAAAAAAACAGTGGCGCTATCTTGAACCCTAATATCTTCACCCTTAAAGTGAACCCTTTAACTAAATAAACATACAAATGTAGAATGCAAATATATATAATGAACACCAAGTGACAAGTGAAAAATATATAAAAAGTGGACAACAACTGATTATATTGCAAAAAAATTGCATAAAAAATTGCATAGAAAATACATAAAAAGCGTAAATGAAGTCTGTATAAAGTGATGTCTTTTTTGCAGCTTCCACCACACCCAGGTGCTGAGTGAGCCCACTCCCTAAAGAAATTCACTCACCAACTCCAACGGCCCACACTCTCGTGTAAGGAATCCATATACATATAGATTATTGATATTAAAATATATATAGTTAAAAAAAAATGTAATTTTACTATTGGTAGTTGGTTCATTGTTTTAATTAAGAAATATTTTAGAGCAATGTTTAACCGGCGTTTTTAGCTAACTAAATGTCATATATCTAATGTGGAGGTTGTAATAAACATACGTGAATATATGACTTATATGTGAAATTGAAAGTAGTTTAAATATAGCCTGTGTATGATATAGGTTACAGAATTGTGCCTGTAGTCTGGAATTAGTAGATAATTTACAGTCTACTGTAAGTGATTTAATGGATGCTGTTTCCCAGTGATGGGGATATTGCGATCGCGGGGACACGAGTTATGCGCAGGCGCCCCAGACGATTCCTTATCAGCTGGTGATAGGAGGGTATATAAGGGATGATTGTCATCCCGTACGGCCAATCCCATGAATAAGTCACTGTGTGACGAAACATGTCGGGGCGTGGTCGTATGATGGTGTCCACCAATGACGAGTGACGCTTTCTAGCTGTACCAGGAAGGGGGGATCTGTCAGAGTGGCTGGCCATCGAGGAGTAGGTGGGAGAAGCGATCAGACGCCTGCATACCTCGGGTCCGCCGTGACCGCACCCCTTAAACTGTGGTATCCTATTGTTTGCTGTGCTGTGCTTTGGAGTTCATTGTGCTGTGGAAGTTTTACTCTGCGTTTTTTGAATTTGGAAAGTGTGATTTTAAACATTGAAGATTGTGTGTGTTTTTCAATAAACTGGTTATACGATTTACACTATTGGAGCACTTTTGTCATTTACATGTGGAACGATTCCTGCACACATATTTGGATGTTTGGTTTGCCGTTGTGATCCTTCCTGTTTGGTTATATAAGCACTTAAGCCTTACACGAGAGTGTGGGCCGTTGGAGTTGGTGAGTGAATTTCTTTAGGGAGTGGGCTCACTCAGCACCTGGGTGTGGTGGAAGCTGCAAAGAAGACATCACTTTATACAGACTTCATTTAAGTTTTTTATGTATTTTCTATGCAATTTTTTATGCAATTTTTTTGCAATATAATCAGTTGTTGTCCACTTTTTATATATTTTTCACTTGTCACTTGGTGTTCATTATATATATTTGCATTCTACATTTGTATGTTTATTTAGTTAAAGGGTTCACTTTAAGGGTGAAGATATTAGGGTTCAAGATAGCACCACTGTTTTTTTCACTTTGGTCCATTTTCAGGATTATGTAGGTCACAGAAGAAAACACTTTATATATGAGATATACACAGGAACTAGATCTGACACAGACACAAACGGGCAGAGCAATTCACAGGGAGTCTGTAGGCAGGTGCAGCCTATTTTCTCTACTGTAAGTGGCGCTCGTCCAGGACGGCATTGCAGTTGGAGAGGAAGTCAAGAGGAACATAGTTCCTCTATGGTTTTCTGGGTCATTGGGGAAGCTATCCAATTGGATGCTGCTGCACCATGTGACTCTAGCAGCTATCTTGGATCATGCAGAGCCTACTTAAGGCTGTGTCTCCAGGCTTGGTGGGCATTTTGCAAGCTGGTAGAGTAGGGACAGGTTCCCCATCTGGTAGGGACAGAACTGGCAGCAGGGAGCAGGGAAAGATTCCTGACAAGGAGGATAAGCCTAGGGCTCGCAAATTCTCTAGACATCTTCCCACTTGGGCAAGAGACGGTCAAGCTGCATTCTGCCCCTCCTAACAGGTGCTGATTGTTTGGCTGAAACCTGCTCTCTACAGGATGCTGGACCTGCGTGTGTTCCTGGTTGGGCTGTTAATAAGTTCTTACTGTCACACCGCACTGAGCCCCACCTACAAGTCTTTCACCTCACCGCACTGCACCCCACCTACAAGTCCTTCACCACACTGCACCCCACCTACAAGTCTTTCACCACACCACACTGCACTCCACCTACAAGTCCTTCACCACACCGCACTGCACCCCACCTACAAGTCTTTCACCACACCGCACTGCACCCTACCTACAAGTCTTTCATCACATCAGCACACCCACATTTTTGATACAATAGAGGAAATGGTGAGGCATGGACTGGATGCTGTGACCTGGAATAAGAAGCTTCCTGTTCCCTTAGTAAATGGGGACAAGCAAGGTAAATGAATACATGGACATAGGGGAATCGATCAGCCACGCCATTACAACCTGCAGCCAAAACATGTGAGTCCATCATGGTAAGTCAAACAAACACAAGGAAAATAACTACACTAATAAAGAGTTAAAACGGCATTTGAAGTGTCCAATACCTTTTAAGAAAACCACACAGTGAGACGTGATATCAAACATTATAAATTTAATAAAATCAAATTTTTTGTGACTTTTTTATTTTATTTTTAGAATTCAGATGACTCATAAAACATTTTATAACAAGGGATACATGCTTTGTTGGTGTGCATGTACGTACATACTGCACAGGGACAGGGGACAGTCGTGACCAATACATTTCATTTATTGCAGGTGGAATCCAACAAGGCTACACGTGTATGGTGGCCAAGGAATGTTTTCCAAGGGCACCTTCAGGAGGCCAGAGGAGCACTCAGAAGTGAAGGATATGAGAATAGCGATGAAGGCAGCTAAACAATTATTTACTAATATTGGGTTGTATAGAGCTACATGTCTGACTAGTCTGGAGATTGGCGGTAAATCTACCTCTTATATTTTTCTGGATGTAAAACAAACTTGCAATCTGAAGCTATCAAAGCACCCTAAGTAACCATCACAGGGTACCTTCACGTAGACATGCCCCTGGAGCTCATAATTCCAGGTTGTGTATTTGGACGTGACCTCTGGGTCATAGCCCTGGCATGCCTTTTTTGGTATTCCTTGATGACTATGGAAGTTCCTTCATTGCTTTGTTGGATGCTTTTTCTTTTGTTTCTACTTATACTATAGGCTTTTGCTGTAGCTTGGTGGTAGGGTATAGCTCAGGTAAGAGCTTGTAGGCAGGTAGAGTTTTATCCTGCCCCAGCCAGGAGGGTTAGTGTTAATTGTGTTTTCCTGGTTCTTTCTTGGAGGGCTTTTTGGGTCCGACACACTAGTTCTGTGTATTATAAAAGGGACAGTGGTCCGGACATAGGTGGTGTCAGCGGTTGCTGCTGTTGCCAGAGTCCATCCTGCTAGCCTGCTGGAACATGCCGAGACCAGAGTGCTAGTTGCTGAATGTCTGGCTTCAGGATCCTTCTACAGCCTAGGGGGATTGCTGGGATCTGCAGTCCATCCTGAAGATGCCAATCCTGGATACTACCATCATGGACTCAACCAGATATGTGCTCTATCCTGTGCAGGTATGCTGGGGCAGCCACAAGCCTGAGTTAGGGGATTAGTTTATGGAAATACTGTTGCCTTTGTTTGACTGTCATGCCAAAGTTATTTAAGTAATGCTTTTGTAACTTTGTCTTTGCCTGGTCTGAAGTTACTCAAGGGGTGTAATGCAAGCAATCATTACCGCAATTTATCGGCCTCCTGGGCCAGTATTGCGCTTTCTTGATGACTTTGCTGCATGACTACCCTACTTTCTCTCCTCTGAAATACCCACTATCATTCTTGGTGACTTCAACATTCCCGTCAATGTTAACAGCCCAACTACAGCTAAACTTCTCGACTTAACCTCATCTTTTGACCTAACCCAATGGACACATACTTCCACTCACTCCAATGGTAATACCCTTGACCTTGTATTCTCCCATCTCTGCAACCCTGGCAACCTCACCAACACCCCCTTTCCTCTATCTGATCACAACCTCATTACTTTCACTGTATCCTTGCCTCCAACCACCCATCCCTCCAAGCAGAAAACAATTACTTGTAGAAACCTTCACCACTTTAACCCTTCTCTTCTCTATTCTGCTACCGACCACCTATATGACATAATCTCTACTCTGTCCTGTCCTAACCTGGCCACTTCTGTCTACAACAGTTCACTCTCATCATCACTAGATGAACTTGCTCCTCTAACCACACGCAGAATCAGGCCCCGACCGTTACAACCCTGGCAAACTGACAACACTAGAAATCTCAAGAGACATTGCCGTGCTCTTGAACGACTGTGGCGTAAAACCAAATGCCTGCAAGACTTCACTCTATATAAATCTGCCCTTCTAAAATACAATTCCTGCCTCCATGCTGCCAAACAAGCCTACTTTGTCTCTCCTTTTAACTCCTTGTCATCCAGTCCCCGTCAGCTCTTCTCAACCTTTAACTCTCTGCTTCGTCCACCACCCCCTCTACCCACTAACTCACTCACTGCCCAAGAGATTGCCAATCACTTCAAAGACAAGATTGATGCAATTCGTGAGGACACCTCCACTGTGCGTACGTCTTCCCCACCCAACATACCTTGCCTAACAGCACATTCAACACTCTCCTCTTTTGAATTGGCTACTACTGAAGGGGTTACAAAACTTTTCTCAGATGCCCACCTAACCAATTGTCCCCTGGATCCTGTTCCCTCACAACTACTACGGTCACCCTCTTCTTCTATCCTATGCTCCCTCACCCACATCTTCAATCTCTCCCTCTCTAGTGGCATCTTCCCCTCCCCTCTAAAACATGCGCAGATCACTCCCATACTTAAAAAGCCCTCACTGGACCCTACCGACCTGAACAACTTAAAACCCATCTCATTGCTCCCATTCACCTCTAAACTTCTAGAACACTTAGTCTACAACCGTCTTAGCTCCTACCTCAATGAAAATAACCTTCTTGACCCCTTACAGTCTGGCTTTTGCTCGCAGCACTCCACGGAAACTACTTACTAAAACTCACTAACGATTTACTAACTGCTAAAACCAACAGCCAGTACTCCATACTCCTACTACTTGACCTCTCTGCGGCCTTTGATACTGTTGACCACCCACTCCTTCTCAATAAACTACATTCCCTTGGCCTCTGAGATTCTGCTCTATCCTGGTTCTCTGCCTATTTATCACAGAGCTCCTTCAGTGTCACCTACAACTCTGTCTCCTCCTCTCCATTGCCCCTTTCTGTGGGGGTCCCCCAAGGCTCGGTTCTTGGACCCCTTCTCTTCTCTATCTACACCTCCTCCCTTGGTCACTTGATAACTGCCCACGGCTTCCAATACAACTTATACGCCGATGACACCCAAATCTATCTGTCTACTCCTCACCTCACTCCTTCAGTCTCCTCTCGCATTACTAACTTACTAACTGACATATCAGCATGGATGTCGCATCACTTCCTTAAACTAAATCTCTCTAAAACTGAGCTATTAATATTCCCCCCCGGCCTGTGCCCCCCTCCATCCAAATCAACAATGCAACCATCAGTCCCTCCCCTCACGCCAGGGTACTCGGTGTAATCCTAGACTCTGACTTGTCATTTCAGCCTCAAGTCCAATCGTTGTCAAGAGTTTGTAGAATTCACCTCCGTAACATCTCTAAAATTCACCCCTTTTTAACAAATGAAACCACCGAGCTCCTCATTCACTCCCTTGTTATCTCTCGCCTTGACTATTACAACTCCCTTCTCATTGGCCTGCCTCTCCATAGGCTCCTCCCCTCTTCAGTCTATCATGAATGCTGCTGCCAGACTTATCCACCTTACCAACCGCTCAGTGTCTACCAACCCTCTACTCCAATCCCTATACTGGCTCCCAATCAGTGTCCACCAACCCTCTCCTCCAATCCCTACACTGGCTCCCAATCAGTGTCCACCAACCCTCTCCTCCAATCCCTACACTGGCTCCCAATCAGTGTCCGCCAACCCTCTCCTCCAATCTCTACACTGGCTCCCAATCAGTGTCCACCAACCCTCTCCTCCAATCCCTACACTGGCTCCCAATCACCCAGCGAATTAAATGCAAAATACTAACCACAACATACAAAGCCATTCACAACTCTGCCCCGAGCTACATCATCATCTTGTCTCCAAATATCACTCAAATCGACCTCTCCGCTCTTCTTAAGACCTCCTACTCTCAAGCTCTCTCGTCTCCTCCTCTCATGCTCGTCTCCAGGATTTCTCCAGAGCCTCTCCCATCCTCTGGAACTCGCTACCTCCATCTATCCGGCTGTCCCCTACTCTTGCTACCTTCAGGCGATCCCTGAAAACTCATCTCTTCAGGAAAGCCGATCATGTCTCCAACTAATCTTCTACCACTTCCACCAGCTCATTCCCCACAGTTACAACCTTTTGTACCACCTGCCCCACCCTATTAGATTGTAAGCTCTTCTGAGCAGGGCCCTCTTAATCCTCCTGTATCTTATTGTATTATAACTGTATTGTCTCCCTTTAATATTGTAAAGCGCTGCGTAAACTGTTGGCGCTATATAAATCCTGTATAATAAATTATAATAATAATAACATAGGGTAACAGGTTTCTCAAGCAGCCTGTTGTAAGGGTGTACATGTGACAGGTGGGATAGCTTCTTGTTGTCGGCACTCTCTCCATGAGCAAGTTAGTAATGGGAGCAGATCCACACTGCAGAGGTCCTCAGCCTGTGCACGGGTATGGAAGAGGAAGCGTTAAGTGAAGCACACGTATGGAGTCCAAGCGAAGTGCACGGTGGGACCCCATATTGTTACTGGGAGTGAGGGTAATGATGATACGCTGGAGGGGTGGAGAGGATATTGGCTCTGCGTGTCCCTGCTAAAGGCAACAGTGACTGTGGTAGTGTTTATTAAAATCAAGGGAGTTTAATAGTCTGTTTAAGTAAAGGTACCCCCGTGTGTATAGCAGTGACCCAATTCAAAGTGCCTAACATAGCCCAGAAGAACCCACCTTGAGATAGGCCTCTCATGTGACCTTGCTTGTGCCTGACGAGGAGGGGAACATGGAGGATGTGACCACATCCACAGGGCCCTCTGATTCCTCCTGTACTGAATTGTATAGTAACTGTACTGTCTGCCCCCATGTTGTAAAGCGCTGTGCAAACTGTTGGCGCTATATAAATCCTGAATAATAATAATAATAGCCTTCACAAAGTACCTGCCCATTGCATCCCTTGCAGATTAAGCATACTCCTGGAGCTCATAATCTCAGGTTCATGTAGTATGTATATTTTGACTCGACCTTGAAGCTGGGGCCCCAGGACACTCCCCCTTGGTATTCCCTGTTGAAGCTCAATGTTTAAAGTGTATCTTATTGTTTTACAAGAAAACTGTACCACGCTTACTTATTTGGCAGGAGACATTCGTTAAATTTCTGGATGTAACTGGTGTGCTGGCTTCACCTATCTTTTAGGCCTAGACCCCTGATGAAGTCACGTGGCGTGACGCAACGCGTAGGGCCCCGAAACCAGAAGTGATGCGAGACACCATGCAATACTGAGTATACACCAGATTTTATGCACGGTTTTACTGAATTTTATGTAAGATGCTTTCTTAGTACAATAAAGGGTTGTTGTTTGACATATTACACTATGGGAGGCAGGGTGGATTTGATTGAAATCACTAGTAAAAAGGCCTGATTGAACCAACTTGATTTAAATTATAATTTTTAAAGAGCAACTGTCAGCCCTGTCCCGCAGCAGCTCCTCCTCTGTTCTGCTGTGAACTCACCGACAGTCCCATTCACTTTAATGGGACGGCTGGTGATGCGGCAGTGACACAACAAGGTGAGGGACGTGGTGGCAGCAGGTGAGTGGATGCCCACTAACGGGCGCTGCCATGATGGATCTGAAATGACGGGTGCTCTTTAAATGTAAGGACCCGTTCTTGCTGGTAGGTAGAATCTTTAATATTTGCAAACAAAATGAAGGTTATCTGTTTAGAATAATAAGCTGTCAGGTTAGTAAAACAGCAATATCAGAACCGATTTCAATCATACAGTTTGTAGTGTACATAGATTTGCAAAACAGTGGGATAAAATAATATTCCTGAACTTTGTTTTATCTCATGGTTACTGCGAAATTGTGTGAATGCATCAATGCGGTGCATGTTATCTCAGCTTGCAGAGCTTGGGTTTATTGAATGAGTTTACCAAAAATGTAAATATTGCAGAATATGTACAGCCTCATGCCACATAACTAAGCTCCATTTCATGCTGAATAAACGACATTTTTAATGTGTCTTAAATAGAAAACTTAGATAGATTTTTACTCCAAAAGCATTTTATTAAAATAAATTTGAAAAAAAAAATAAAATTCAAAAAAATCAATTGAAATAAAAAAACAATGATTATTTTTTTTTTTATCATCGATTTTTAGCCACCCTGATGGGAGTCATGTTTATTTTATTCTAACCTGTTGCTGAGCGGATGCACCAGAGACTTATAGGGACCAGCGCCATAGTAACCCTGAGGATTGCACGTATTGAAGGTGGAGAGCCTTGGAGCAACCAGTTTATTGAACGTATTATTCAAAGGCTTGTCTTTATTTTACATGAGGTGAGAGTTCTGTGAGCACCGAGACGTTGCACAGAGATGGAAGTTCACTATCGTCTATTTATACTACACATGGATATTGTTTAAATAGAAGAAGAAGGTGGTTGATTTACAGTATCTCACAAAAGTAAGTACACCCCTCACATTTTTTGTAAATCTTTTCTTCTATCTTTTCATGTGACAACACTGAAGAAATGACACTTTGTCTACAATGTAAAGTAGTGAGTGTACAGCTTGTATAACAGTGTAAATTTGCTGTCCCCTCAAAATAACTCAACACACAGCCATTAATGTCTAAACCGCTGGCAACAAAAGTCAGTACACCCCTAAGTGAAAATCTCCGAATTGGGCCCAATTAGCCATTTTCCCTCCCCGGTGTCATGTGACTCATTAGTGTTACAAGGTCTCAGGTGTGAATGGGGAGCAGGTGTGTTCAATTTGGTGTTATCGCTCTCACTCTCTCATACTGGTCACTGGAAGTTCAACATGGCACCTCATGGCAAAGAACTCTCTGAGGATCTGAAAAAAAGAATTGTTGCTCTACATAAAGATGGCCTAGGCTATAAGAAGATTGCCAAGACCCTGAAACTGAGCTGCAGTACGGTGGCCAAGACCATACAGCGGAATAACAGGACAGGTTCCACTCAGAACAGGCCTCGCCATGGTCCACCAAAGAAGTTGAGGTCACGTGCTCAGCGTCATATCCAGAGGTTGTCTTTGGGAAAAAGAGGTGTGAGTTCTGCCAGCATTGCTGCAGGGGTTGAAGGGGTGGGGGGTCAGCCTATCAGTGCTCAGACCATACGCCGCACACTGCATCAAATTGGTCTGCATGGCTGTCATCCCAGAAGGAAGCCTTTTCTAAAGATGATGTACAAGAAAGTCCACAAACAGTTTGCTGAAGACAAGCAGACTAAAGACATGGATTACTGGAACCATGTCCTGTGGTCTGATGAGACCAAGATAAACGTATTTGGTTCAGATGGTGACAAGCGTGTGTGGCGGCAACCAGGTGAGGAGGACAAAGACAAGTGTGTCTTGTCTACAGTCAAGCATGGTGGTGGGGGTGTCATGGTCTGGGGCTGCATGAGTGCTGCCGGCACTGGGGGGGCTACAGATCATTGAGGGGACCATGAATGCCAACATGTACTGTGACATACTGAAGCAGAGCATGATCCCCTCCCTTCAGAGACTGGACCGCAGGGCAGTATTCCAACATGATAACGACCCCAAACACACCTCCAAGACCACCACTGCCTTGCTAAAGAAGCTGAGGGTAAAGGTGATGGACTGGCCAAGCATGTCTCCAGACCTAAACCCTATTGATCATCTGTGGGACATCCTCAAACGGAAGGTGGAGGAGCGCAAGGTCTCTAACATCCACCAGCTCCGTGATGTCATCATGGAGGAGGGGAAGAGGACTCCAGTGACAACCTGTGAAGCTCTGGTGACCTCCATGCCCAAGAGGGTTAAGGCAGTGCTGGAAAATAATGGTGGCCACACAAAATATTGACACTTTGGGCCCAATTTGGAGATTTTCACTTAGGGGTGTACTGACTTTTGTTGCCAGCGGTTTAGACATTAACGGCTGTGTGTTGAGTTATTTTGAGGGGACAGCAAATTTACACTGTTATACAAGCTGTACACTCACTACTTTACATTGTAGACAAGTGTCATTTCTTCAGTGTTGTCACATGAAAAGATAGATGAAAAGATTTACAAAAATGTGAGGGGCGTACTTACTTTTGTGAGATCCTGTATATCACGACTTCATTTTGAACTTGTTTATGACCGCACTGTAGTCACCACTAGCACTTGCACTTTATATTGGACTCTTATGAAGAATTGCTACTTATGTTATTTTTCTCATTTATTGTGATAGTATATTGATTTCCACGTATTTCTTTTTAGGCGGCGCAACCCCATTTCATGTTTATTTATCTTTTCGCCCTGATGATCGTTGTGGTGTGTTTGTGTTTTTACTTTTTTTTTTTTTTTTTTTCTTAATTTATGGGTACGCATCATAACACAGTATCATGACATGACAGCACATTCCTGACGGAGATTATCCGCGATGATATGATGGAAGTGAAAATAACAGAGGGTAACAGTCACCAACCACATAATATACCGAGCGTCAATATGGTAACAGATAGTAACTAACAACTCGGGGTCATAAGTTAACCATAGGAAAAAAAAAACATTACCGTTTGGTGAATAATATTTGCAGGAACATGACTCTCATGTACACACTGAGAGAATCGGATCACCTACAGGCACGTATCTATTGGAAGGCAAGGGCAAGAATTGACCCCCTATAATAGCGAGTACCCCGCCCAGCTCTCCGAACCGTCGTACCGTACGATCCGTAAATACCGAAAAGCATTTTCCGATATGCAGAGCCCCCCCCCCCCCATCATAGTTACATAGTCAGGTTGAAAAAATCCCAGAGTCAAAGACTACCGCACCACTCTCATCTGAATAAAACGAACGAATCTGAATTAATACATTTTCATTCATTATGTATTTAAGTTGAATTAATTTCCTTATTCCCAACGGACTTTGTTTGTTGTTGGGCCGCGCACATTCAAATTAAAACGAATGGTTTCTCAAGTTCAGCCCCAATACAAACCGAATCCTATTTGAATATTCATGCTGCGCTCACTAGAATAAAAATACATGGATCCAAATCGATTTGGGTCGTTTGTCACGCAGATTCTGTTATTTCAGATGCTTCAAACATTAACAAAAGGTCCAAACTAATCGCATCCTGTCATCTGAATGAATGAATTTGTTTTCTTGTATAATTTATTTTCGCTGAAATATTTTTTATGCCTAAAATGAATGTATAGGGCAGTGATGGTGAACCTCGGCACCCCAGATGTTTGTGGAACTACATTTCCCATGATGCTCAACTACACTGCAGAGTGCATGAGCATCATGGGAAATGTAGTTCCAAAACATCTGGGGTGCCAAGGTTCACCACCACTGGTATAGGGGATAGATAGATAGATAGATAGATAGATAGATAGATAGATAGATAGATAGATAGATAGATAGATAGATAGATAGATAGATAGATAGATAGATAGATAGATAGATAGATAGATAGATAGATAGATAGATAGATAGATAGATACTGTATTGTAAAAGTATTGGGACGCCTGCCTTTACACACACATAAACTTTAATGGCATCCCAGTCTTAGTCTGTAGGGTTCAATATTGAGTTGGCTCCGCCCTTTGCAGCTATAACAGCTTCAACCTTTCTGGGAAGGCCGTCCACAAGGTTTAGGAGGGTGTCTATGGGAATGTTTGACCATTCTTCCAGAAGCGCATTTGTGAGGTCAAGCATTGATGTTGGACGAGAAGTTCTGGTCTGCTCTCTAATTCATCCCAAAGATGTTCTATTGGGTTGAGGTCAGGACTCTGTGCAGGCCAGTCACGTTCCTCCACCCCAAACTCGCTCATCCATGTCTTTATGGACCTTGCTTTGTGCCCTGGTGCGCAGTCATGTTGGAACAGGAAGGGGCCATCCCCAAACTGGTCCCACAAAGTTGGGGGCATGAAATTGTCCAAAATGTCTTGGTATGCTGACGACTTAAGAGTTCCCCTCACTGAAACTAAGGGGCCAAACCCAACCCCTGAAAAACAACCCCCACCATAATCCCCCCCCCCTCCACCAAATGATTTGGTCCAGTCCACAAAGCAAGGTCCATAAAGATATGGATGAGCGAGTTTGGGGTGGAGGAACGTGACTGGCCTGACCTCAACCTGATAGAACATCTTTGGGATAAATTAGAGCGGAGACTGCGAGCCAGGCCTTTTCGTCCAACATCAGTGCCTGACCTCACAAATGCTCTTCTGGAAGAATGGTCAAACATTCCCATAGACACACTCCTAAAGCTTGTGGACGGCCTTCCCAGAAGAGTTGAAGCTGTTATAGCTGCAAAGGGCGGAGCCAACTCAATATTGAACCCTACGGACTTATGCTGGCCATACACTATACGAAAAATCGGCTTAAAAATCGTTCATATAGACACTTTGTTCGTTTTTCGGCAAGTTAATGGGCACAAATCGATAATCGTTGGGACGTTTTTGTGGGAAAAAAAATGAACGGCAAGTTTGGAAAATTTCTGCCGAACGTACGATAAATTGCAAGGTTAATGTGTTTCCCGTCCGAACGGTCTGCACTAGGTATATGGAACAAAAAATTATTTATGTCCACTGAACGATTTATCGGTCATTACATGATGGCGCGACCGTTTGCGGTCACGGTCGAGCGTTCGTTTTTCGAAAATGTGTTCGGCCGATTTTTCGTATAGTGTATGGCCAGCATAAGACTGGGATGTCATTAAAGTTCATGTGCGTGTAAAAGGTGTCCCAATACTTTTGACAATAATAATAAAATATATATAATGCTGTTTTTACTGTATACATACGGTACGTACAGTCACAGTCAAGCATATCGGCACCCCTGCACTTCTGTGTTACATGAACAATCTGCGCTATCCCCAATCAATTGTGATTTCAGAAAAATGTGTTATCAAAAAAAAGGGTGAACAAACCTAAAATTGTGATAACCTAAAAGTGCTGCAACCTGAAAAAACCTGAATATTCGGTTTTAACAAAAAAAAATATATAAATAGGATCAGGTGCGCTATCTGTGTCAAACACACTCATAATACAGTCAACATACAAATATAGCTATACTCTGGAAATGAAAATGTGAGTTAAAAAAAAAATCACGTGCAAAGTCCATCAGGAGGCTAATTAGCGTCCATTTTAAGTGATCCCCAGCGGTGTGCACTTGAACCAAAAACTTTCCTTCAAATACGGAATGTGGTCTTCTTTAAATGTTTTCACAATCCAAGTAATGATAGAAAAAGCTGCTTACCAGATGTGTAGGACCCCTATTACAGAGATCTTAAGGGCTCAGATATGTCAGATTTTATGAGCAGGAACGAGCAGGAACGAGCAAGAACGAGCAGGAACGAACAGGAACGAGCAAGAACGAGCAGGAATGAGCAAGAACGAGCAGGAACGAGCAAGAACGAGCAGGAATGAGCAAGAACGAGCAGGAACGAGCAGGAACAAGCAGGAACGAGCGGGAACGAGCAGGAACAGCTGATATTGACTTCAAGCAGAAATTCCCTCCTCCTCAGACTGTTCAGAGCGCCGTAATCCCGGTGCAGCAGGCTGCTGTCTTCTCCTTACAACCTTTGTTTTAATGGGATCCCTTGTGGTATACGATGGGAAATTAGAAAGAGAAAAAAAAAAAGGTGCTCCATAGTGTAGAAGGTTAATAAAATTCCTTTATTAAAAACGATGGATGACTGACATCATATAGCAGAGCAGAAGTGTTCAAACGGATAGCGCAGCCGCGGCAAAGCCAGCCAGCTGGTAGGTGGTGACGTCAGATCCCGTAGCTCCACCCGTTTCTCCGTATGAGGCATCGACTGGGAGAGGAGACCCTGCACTTCTGGCAGATAAAGTATCACTTTGCCCAGAAAATTGTTGCAATTACAAATGTAACACTCACACCTAAAAGCCCAACTGAAGTCTAACACTTTACTTGTTATGTGGCCTCCAGTCAACACTTGTTAGCATAGGTGTGTGCACAGGGTGTGCCGGGTGTGCCTGGGCAACCGTAATCACCTAGTGCACATTAGCATTATCGTTCTGTGTGGCGGCAGGGAGATGGGAAAGATCTTCTTCTTACTTGCTCTTCCATAAGAGAAGTGCTTACGCACTTCTCTTTCACTGTGCCAGCAGGGAGATTAATCTATCGGGGCCATATACATGTAGACTCACACGCATGCATGTGTGTTTGAGCTTTGGGGTGCACCCCCTAATACTATAGGCTGCACACACCTGTGCTCATTAGGGAGTAGATATGTGTGCAATTCATTTAGTTATAAATTGTAATTTTGACTGAACTTGTGTGATTCAGAGATTCAGATGTATCTGAATCACAATAGTAACAATTGTTGTATGAATGAATGAATGACTGACCTGTATTATTGTAATTATTAGTGTTGCCATGGAAACAGGAGTACACCAATTTTAACGGAAAAAACTCCAACCTAATTCTTCCGCAGCAATTTGGGTCTCCAGAGAGACATTTATTGCATTGCGGAATAGTTGACAAAATCCAGCATAGTAATTGTAAATATTACAATGATTAGAAACCCCTCCTATTCAAAATACTTAGTCCCTTTCCATCATGGCAGGCATAGAGCCATTTCACCCATCCAGCATAATTATCCAATCTATACTATGCACCTAGGTAGCTTCCATGCATGCAGTAATGTGTTATAATTTTAACCTGTGCTTCATAATGAACTGTCAGCAATAAAAATCTTTCCTTCATATACAACTTCTACCCATTGACTTAAAGGGGTTGTAAAGACAAGGTGAATTCTATGCATTAGGATAAAAAACCTTTTGTATGTAGCAGCCCCCTTCACCCCACTAATTACTTACCCGAGCCCCATCTCTCTCCAATGATGTCTACGAATGTCTAAACCAGTGGAGGCTGGTGCTCAAAATTTTTTGGGGGGGGCGCAAACAAACTAAAAAATTCTGAAAAAAACCCCATCAATTGCAGCCTCACTGTATCATCAAACAGAGCCACTGTGCCCATCAATTACTGCCTCTGTGCCCATCAAACGCAGCCACTGTGCCCATCAATTGCCACCACTGTGCCATCAAACGCAGCCACTGTGCCCATAAAACGCAGCCACTGTGCCCATCAAACGCAGCCACTGTGCCCATCAATTGCCACCACTGTGCCCATCAATTGCTGCCACTGTGCCATCAAACACAGTCACTGTGCCCATCAAATGCAGCCACTGTGCCCATCAATTGCCGCCAATGTGCCATCAAACGCAGCCACTGTGCTCATCAATTGCCGCCACTGTGCCATCAAATGCAGTCACTGTGCCCATCAAACGCAGTCACTGCGCCCATAAAATGCTGCCAGTGTACCCCCCGCCCGCCACCTGCACCTACCCTGTCTCGGTGGGAAAGCTCCTCGATGTCTTCTCCCGTCCTCTCTTTCCGTCCTCTGCTATGATTGGATGCCTGATAGGTGTCCAATCACAACGCCTGTCGTTTCAGCCAATCAGGTGACGGTTAAGAGATCCGAGCACCTGATTGGCGCAGAGGTGGTTTAGTGTTAGGAAATTGAATATTCATTCACTTTTCTAACACAGCTGAGTGACCTGTGAGTGCCCAGCATGGCGCTCGTAGGTCACATTTTTGATGCCTGTTAGAGCCTATGGCTCTAATCAGGTGCTTCAACCCCCCCCCCGCTGCTGTAATTAGGGTGTGGCAGCGGCCACTATAGATAGATTCATGCATTGCATGAATCTATCTATTGGTGCTAGAAGGGGTGGCTGGAGAGAGGGGGCGGCGCCCGTGCGCCCTTATGGACGCACCGCCACTGGTCTTAGCCATCCGGGACACTCCTGATTGGCTGAGACACAGTAGCGGCGCCATTGGCTTCTACAGCTGCCAGTTAGCCAATCAAGGGAGACAGGGGATGGGGTCAGGGCTCCGTGTCTGAATGGACACGCGGAGCTGTGACTTGGTTCCAGTGCCCCCCATTGAAATCTGCTGGCTGTGGGGGCACTCAATAGGGGGGAGGGGGCCAGAAGCAGCGAAGAGGGACCCGAGAAGAGGAGGATCGGGGCTGCTCTGTGCAAAACCAACTGCGCAAAGGAGGTAAGTATAACATGTTTGTTATTAAGTGTTCTTGCATAGCAAGACCACTTACTGATATCTCACATATATTATTACTAACATATATTATTCTTATCATAGCCAAATTTACCACCCTAACTCCTCCCACAGCTTTTACACTACATAGACAGTAATATACCGAAATGTGCGGATTGTTCCTGATTGGTGTGCTATCACTTTGTGGAACATATCACCGAATGGTTCACGAAATATCGTTGTTTTTGCGGCGAAATTGGTCCCATAGGAATGAATGGCGAAATGTTCAGAACTAGAGTAGGAGGTGACAAAAGCTGACAACCCCATGATCAGCCAAAATATTATGACCCCCTCCCCCCCATGATCAGCCAAAACATTATGACCCCCCCATGATCAGCCAAAACATTATGACCCCCACACGATCAGCCAAAACATTATGACCCCCCCATGATCAGCCAAAACATTATGACCCCCCCCATGATCAGCCAAAATATTATGACCCCCCCATGATCAGCCAAAACATTATGACCCCCCCATAATCAGCCAAAACATTATGACCCCCGCCCTCATTGATCAGCTAAAACATTATGACCACAACATGATCAGCCAAATAATTTATAATCCCCCCCCCATGATCAGCCAAAACATTATGACCCCCCCCCCCATGATCAGCCAAAACATTATGACCACAACATGATCAGCCAAAATATTATGACACCCCATGATCAGCCAAAACATTACAAAAAAATTATAATTTTTGAAAAAGAAATCATTTTTGAAAAAAATAATAATAATTTTTTTATAAAAAAAAATTTTGATAAAAAAAAACATTTAAAAAAAAAAACATTTTTGAAAAAAAAAAAAAAAACATTTTTGAAAAAGAAAACATTTTTGAAAAAAAAAAGTTCAGCTCTTTCAGCTAATGATGGGACTTCTTCAACTTTTCTACTACTATTTATACTTTTTAAAATATTAAGCTTTTTAACACTTTTCACAGTTACTCCAGCCACTCCAACCACACAACAGTTACTCAAGCCCCTCCTCCCAGTTACTCCGCCCACTCCAGTTGTAGAGGCAAGAACACTTCACACAATTTCCCCAGAAATTGTACCTTTTCTAGTTTACTTTTATTTTTTTTTAAACAAGACTTTCCAATCGCTTTAAATGTAGGGATATCTGATAAGATGATTTTACTAACACCTTTGATCTCCTGTGTGATGACAAATTCTGCCTCTTGGCCTAGAACAGCCGCAGGCATAACATTTTCAATTGATGTTGATCAAATATTTCCTGTATTTTTTTTACGGCAAACTTGCATTCTTGAAGAGAAAACAAAAAGTAAGTTTCCATGCTATGGACTGAAGGTGATGTTGTTAGCTGCTGCCTCCACTAATGTCAACTAATGTCAACCACTAACAGGTGAATAGCAAAGGAGTATGAATGAGGAAAGGGAAGTGGGGTTGGCGCTGCTTAAGTGAATTGTATTCTCATTGTGTGCAGTGAATACCATAAAAATCATAAACAGAAATCAACAAGTGACACATTTCCAAAGTGCTGAGTGCAAAACTATGATACATAGGATTCCATATCCAGTACCAAAGCGCAATGTGCCATAAATCAATCAAATCATTAGTAAGACCTCATCTGGAATATGCAGTTCAGTTTTGGGCTCCAGTTCTCAGAAAGGATATCGGGGAACTGGAGAAAGTGCAGAGAAGAGCAACCAAACTGATAAGAGGCATGGAGGAGCTCATCTATGAGGAAAGATTAGAGCAACTGAATGTATTCACTCTGGAGAAGAGGATATTACGGGGGGATATGATCACCATGTATAAATACATAAGGGGGGATATGATCTCCATGTATACATACAAAAGGGGGGGTTATGATCACTGTGTATAAATATATAAGGGGGGATATGATCTCCATGTATAAATACATAAGGGGGGATATGATCTCCATGTATAAATACATAAGGGGGGATATGATCACCATGTATAAATACATAAGGGGGATATGATCACCATGTATAAATACATAAGGGGGGATATGATCTCCATGTATAAATACATAAGGGGGATATGATCTCCATGTATAAATACATAAGGGGGGATATGATCACCATGTATAAATACATAAGGGGGATGTGATCTCCATGTATAAATACATAAGGGGGGATATGATCACCATGTATAAATACATAAGGGGGGTTGTGATCTCCATGTATAAATACAAAAGGGGGGGTTATGATCACCGTGTATAAATACATAAGGGGGGGATATTTTCTCCATGTATAAATACATAAGGGGGGATAAGATAACCATGTGAAAATACATAAGGGGGGATATGATCACCATGTATAAATACATAAGGGGGATATGATCACCATGTATAAATACATAAGGGGGATATGATCACCATGTATAAATACATAAGGGGGATATGATCACCATGTATAAATACCTAAGGGGGGATATGATCTCCCTGTATAAATACATAAGGGGGGTATGATCTCCATGTATAAATACATAAGGGGGGATATGATCTCCATGTATAAATACATAAGGGGGGATATGATCTCCATGTGTAAATACATAAGGGGGGATATGATCTCCATGTATAAATACATAAGGGGGGATATGATCTCCATGTATAAATACATAAGGGGGGATATGATCTCCATGTATAAATACATAAGGGGGGATATGATCTCCATTTATAAATACATAAGGGGGATATGATCTCCATGTATAAATACATAAGGGGTCCTTATAGTGAACTTGATGTTGATTTATTCACTTTTCGGTCATCACAGAGAACAAGGGGGCACTCTTTACGTCTAGAGGAAACAAGATTTCATCTCCAAATACGGAAAGGTTTCTTCACAGTAAGAGCTGTGAAAATGTGGAATAGACTCCCTCCAGAGGTGGTTCTGTACAGCTCAGTAGATTGATTTAAGAAAGTCCTGGATTCCTTCCTGAATGCACACAATATAACTGGGTACTGATATTTATAAAGTTGATCCAGGGAAAATCCGATTTTGCCTCTCTGGGATCAGGAAGGAATTTTTTCCCCTGCTGTAGAAAATTGGATCATGCTTTTCTGGGGGTTTTCACCTTCCTCTGGATCAACTGTGGGTATATGATTGTGTATATGGGATTGTATGATATGATTTTGTTTTTAATGGTAGAACTAGATGGACTTGTGTCTTTTTTTCAACCTAACTATGTAACTATGGGGGAGATTTAAAAAGACTGGAGAGGGCATAATCTGGTGCAGCTCTACATAGAGACCAATCAGCTTCCAGGTTTTATTGTCAAAGCTTAATTGAATAAGCTGCAACTAGAAGCTGATTGGCTGACATACACAGCTGCACCAGATTCTGAGTGTTCCAGTTATAGTAAATCTTCCCCCATCTGTACATCATAAACATTCATCAGTGCATAGTGTCATCAAATAAAAATGTCCATAAATTCATTGCGAACGTATGAAAATTTTTTTCAGCATAGTGAAGTCGGTGCTCCAAATGGTGCATGAAATCGGCCAATGGCTGCATGTCACACTCGTGCCCCCCTCTTTTGCCGCACTCCCCGGATAATCTCACCCACCAAGGGGCAACAAGACTTCACAGTACCCCTGACTGTAATAAAGGTCCCCACGGCTGGTTCCTTTGGTCTCCTCCGACCCAGTGTTATCATGAAAAGACATCAATGGTATTCATAGCGTGACTCCATAGAACGGGGTTTATTGCACAGAAAGAATGAACACTTACTAGATTCCAACAGGTTACAAGCGTGTATAGTGTCAAAGAAGGAAGTTCCGGGTCGCGATGCGTTCCATGGACCAAAACCGGATGTGACGCAGTAGCTCCGCCTTAGGCAATAAACCTTGTTATATGGAGCTACTCGCCATACTCAGGACAAGTAACAGAATGTATTTTGGGGTGCAATTTTTGCACATGTACATGCTATTTATTAGAAAAATCTTCTAAATTGCCAACCTTATGTAAAATTTGTTAAATTTCCTTTCCACATTTTCCAAAAACTTGTGGGGAAAAAATGACATGTTGAAAAGACTCATTCTGCCTCATAGATTATACGTTGGGCTGTTTGCTTTCCAAAAGGGTGTTTCAATTTTGTGGGCTGTTCCATTGTCCTGGAAAAAGTGCAACTTCTAAAAATTTACTATGCCTCTTACTTAATACTAGACACGTGCACTGCCAAATTTGTTTGTTTTCGTCTCGTTCTGTTTTTTTTTTTTTCCTGTTTTTTGGGTCATTCGTTATGATCGAAATTCGTTATTTTGCATAAATTCGGAAATATAGGAAAGGTTTTGATTGCTGACACAGTTCATTATGGAAGCACAGGTGTAGATTATAACACATTATTGCATGCACGGAAGCTACCTAGGTGCATACTATAGATTGGATAATAATGCTGGATGGGTGAAATGGCTTGATGCTTATTATGGTGAAAAGGGACTAAGTACGGTATATATAAATATACATACCTCCAAACATTTTGAAATTCGAATGAGGGACACCTACTAGCAATTGTATGTAGGCTTAGAACACGCCCCCTGCCACACACCCTTAAAGGAGAATTAACCAAAAACAAAAGGTTAATTAAATCCACAAGGGCTTTTTTTTTACCATTACTATTCCTTTATACTGGCTTTTAAAATTTACAAATGCAGCAGTTTAGAATTTAGATGAAAGGTTTAGCTCTGGGAAACACTTTTTGAAAGGAAAAAAGTGCATTTTATATACAACTATATGGATCAGACCAAAATGAGTGGGGAAGAGGGACAGAGGGACATTGCTCCAAATCAGGGACAGTCCCTCTAAATCAGGGACAGCTGGGAGATATATATATATATATATATATATATTATATTTTTTTTAGGGACTAAGTATTTTTAATGGGATTCTGAAGGATTCTGACCATTGTAATACTTATATTTACTATGCTGGATTTTGTCTACTTTTCCAGAATGCAATAAATGTCTCTCTGGAGAACCAAATTACTGTGGAAAAAATCTGTTGGATTGAAGGAGTTTTTTGTTAAATTGGCGTTCTCCTGTTTCCATGATAATACTAATAATTACAATAATAACTATTAGATATCATTCATATATTTACAACATTCCTTATGTAGCACTGTTCCCGTAGGGCTTGCTGTGTGTTGACCTATTAGGCCTCCCTCTGGTTACCTTGGAGACAGTTACTGGGAGTTTTCACTTATCCCCCCCCCCCTTACCCCGCTTGCTCCTTATTCAATAAACAGTCCAGGGTATTTGTGGTTTTGATATTTATTGTGAAACTTGGATGGGAGAAGGGAATGGAGGGATACTTCAATTTAAACTAATCACAGTAGATATGGACCACTCTCACTTGGCCTCACTAGAAGATTTGTGGAAGCAGACACACTGCTTTTACCATACTGCCACATGTATGGAGGAATTCAGTCTTCTTGCTCTCTCTAGCAGCAGACTTAAAAAGGTTGTAAACCTTCATGTTTTTTCACCTTAATGCATCCTACGCATTAAGGTGAAAAAACACTTGGTAGTAAACGCCCCCCACCTGAGCCCTAGAATTTCACCTGGTGGAGAAGCGCTCTTCTTTTGCCCGGGGTTCTCGGCTCTTGATTGGATAGATTGATAGCAGCACAGCCATTGGCTCCCGCTGCTGTCAATCAAATCCAATGATGTGGGCGCCGGGGGGCGGGGTCGAGTCTGGCATTCGAGTCTATGGACGCAAATGCTGGACTCGGGAGCATGCCCGCAAGGTAAACCCTAGGAGAGTGCTTCTCCTAGGGGGTTATCTAATAATGGAGGAGCCGCGAGAGGCGCTGATGACCCCAGAATTCGGTGTTCGGGGCCACTCTGTGCAGAACAAACTACACAGTGGAGGTAAGTATGACATGTTTGTTTTTTAAAAATAAATAAATAAAACAAACGTTTACAATCACTTTAATGCAACTACTATATCTTCATGACACTCTCCAGAATTCCCTTTGACTGACACCCATCCGCTGACTCTACTAGCTGAAGGGGTGGCCCTCACAGGACAGGCCCCAAAGACACAGATCTGTACTCACTGTAGGCAGAATCAGATCCTTGCTGGTGTCCCCCCTTCCAGTCAGCTCTGCAGGACCTCTGGGTTCAGCTCCTCTCTGACCAGTGGTGGCCCGTCCATTAGGGGCGCGCCTGGGCACTGCCCCCTTTATCAAAGGCTGCCACATCCTAATGAATGCTCTATGATCCACGACCACTACCCCCTATTCATGCGTCCGGCCCCTTTCAGGATGCTGGGTGCATGAATTACAGCGGCGGGGAGGTGCTTTTTTGCAGCACCTGATTAGAGCCAGAGGCTTGAATAGGCTTCAAAATCAGAGCATTGCACCATGAGCCCACCCAGGTGTTACAACAGCGAATAAATATTCGCTATTGAAAAAACAATCCTCAATCCGGCCAATCAGAAGTGTGTCTGAGACCCATTTTCGATCGCCATTTTATTCTCTAGGGTCTCTGCTAAAATATATATATACAGATATATCTATATATATATATATATAGATATATATAGATATATATAATGTTTGGGGGTTCTAAGTAATTTTCTATCAAAAAATATGAATTTTTAACTTGTAAGCAACAAATGTCAGAAATAGGCTTGGGCATGAAAGGGCTAAGAGTGAGTGTGCTCAGAATCAGAGACTTCAACAATCATGCACTTTTGTTTTTTTTTTGTATCATTGGCGTTCAGTTTTTGCGCATTGCGCTGCAGGCTTGAAAAATATCTGTCTGCACAGATGACACTTTAGACTTGAAGCGTAACTCCACTTTTATTGAGAAAAAAACATTCCCCTCTGGGTGATCTCTGTACATTGCAGGGATTCTAACAAACTTTGTTGCAGATTCCGACCTTTTGTTATTCTGAAGAAATCGCGGTGTGTTCCTCTGTGCTCAGCGAGTCTAATGGGAGTGGTTTCATAATTATCAGTCCGCTGTCTTTCAAACGCAATTTTTACATTGTCCCTTAAAAAAAAAAAAAAATAATTCTGATCACTTTCATTGCTGCCACAAGGAATGTAAACACCCAGTAATAGGTGGTGACAGGTTCTCTTTATGGAGGGAACGGAGGTCCAAAAGACCCCAAATCCCTCCTTTGCACTTAGAAGTATTCAGATCGCCAAAATCGGCGTTTCTGAATACTGTCTTTTTTTTTTTTCCGGCGCCATTGGCAGCCTAGTAAACTGGAAGTGACGTTGTGACGTCACTTCCAGGATTTTACACCGGAGACTCAATCAGAGCCGAATCCGGCTTTGTATCTCTCCAAAAATGAAATTTTTGTTGCAGGGGATGCCTCAAATTGTATCTTAGTGCAGACTTCTGGGAAAATTAGTGAGCCAATCACACAAGCAGAAAATGTTTTTGGGGGTGTGTCCACAGAACCTCTAGGTGGCCATATTGCATTTTACAGAAAAATAAGAGCGGCTGCAGACTGAAAAGGAAAGGTATTTTTTTTAATAACATTCCATTACAATGTGACTTGTGCCGCAATTATATGCGCTATATTTTTTCTTTGCTATTTTTTTTTCCCTACGAAAGTGGAGTTACCCTTTAACAGTGGTGGCCTGTGCACTGTGGGCGCACAGGCGCCGCCGCCCCCCCCCATCCATGCGCCCGGCCCCTTTCAGGACACCAGACGCATGGATTCCTATGGCGGGGGTGGTACTTTTTGAAGCACCTGATTACAGCCAGAGGCTCTGATAGGCTTCAAAAAACAGTGGGCTCAGGGCGCAGAGGGGGGAAAGCGAACTTAGGACTTTAAAAAGGGTAAATTTGCGCCCCCATCCTTAATATCATGAAAAAGAGGGGGGAAGGTTGGGACTTTGAATGAGGTGGGCATGATGCAGCCCAATCACACTCACAGAGGTGCAAACATATGTATGTTTATTGAGGACCAATGATCAACATGGCATGAAAAAACGCATTGCATACATTAAAAATCGCATATAGACAATAAATCTATAGGACATGGGTAGGTATATTTATGCATCTTAATCCCCCAAGCAAGATAAAAGTCATGTGAAGTAAAAGACATCTGAAAATTGGTCAATGTGTGTTTTTGATGCATCAAAGGTGGGCCCGACGCTGCGTTTCATGGACTTCAATCCACTCTTCAGGAGCCGGATGCATCTAAATTCTATAAAAAATGTATTTTTTTTCTGCTGATCTTGTTAGACCCTGAAAATATATTACTTTTCATACATTTTTTTATAGAATTTAGATGCATCCGGCTCCTGAAGAGTGGATTGAAGTCCATGAAACGCAGCGTCGGGCCCACCTTTGATGCATCAAACACACATTGACCGATTTTCAGATGTCTTTTACTTCACATGACTTTTATCTTGCTTGGGGGATTAAGATGCATAATTATATCTACCCATGTCCTATGGTTGTATATACATAGATTTATTGTCTATATGCGATTTTTAATGTATGCAATGCGTTTTTATGCCATGTTGATCATTGGTCCTCAATAAACATACATATGTTTGCACCTCTGTGAGTGTGATTGGGCTGCATCATGCGCACCTCATTCAAAGTCCCAACCTTCCCCCCTCTTTTTCAGGGAGCAGAGGGTGCACCCCGATCCCACCCAATAGTGTGACGATAGCAAATTAATTTTCGCTATTTTCACACTGACCTTCCTCCCCGCCAATCAGGAGGCAGGGCGTCAGACCTGTTTCCTGATTGGCCAAAGCGCCAGGCCACCCTATTGGATGCCTGGCACTCAGGAAGAGGAGCGGAGGAGACACGCTGGAGCGGAGGTCGCCGCTGCTCTGGTGAATTGGAGAGGAGCTGCTGCGGTAAGTCTCCTCTGTCAGAGCCACGAGCCCCGCGAGTGGGGGCGTCAGTGGGCACAGAGGCTGCATATGATGGGCACAAGTGGCTGCATTTGATGGGCACAAGTGGCTGCATATGATGGGCACCATTGGCTGCATATGATGGGCACAGGTGGCTGCATATGATGGGCACAAGTGGCTACATATGATGGGCACAAGTGGCTGCATTTGATGGGCACAAGTGGCTGCGTTTGATGGGCACAGTGGCTGGGTTTGAAGGGCATAAGTGGCTGCATTTGATGGGCACAAGTGGCTGCGTTTGATGGGCACAGTGGCTGCATATGATGGGCACAAGTGGCTTCATATACTGGGCACAAGTGGCTGCATATGATGGGCACAAGTGGTTGCATATAATGGCCACAGGTGGCTGCATATGATGGGCACAAGTGGCTTCATATACTGGGCACAAGTGGCTGCATTTGATGGGCACAAGTGGCTGAATTTGATGGGCACCATTGGCTGCATATGATGGGCACAGGTGGTTGCATATGATCGGCACAGGTGGCTGCATATGATTGGCACAAGTGGCTGCATATGATGGGCACAAGTGGCTACATATGATGGGCACAAGTGGCTGCATTTGATGGGCACAAGTGGCTGCGTTTGATGGGCACAGTGGCTGGGTTTGAAGGGCATAAGTGGCTGCATTTGATGGGCACAAGTGGCTGCGTTTGATGGGCACAGTGGCTGCATATGATGGGCACAAGTGGCTTCATATACTGGGCACAAGTGGCTGCATATGATGGGCACAAGTGGCTGCATATGATGGGCACAAGTGGCTGCATTTGATGGGCACAAGTGGCTGCATTTGATGGGCACCATTGGCTGCATATGATGGGCACAAGTGGTTGCATATGATGGGCACAGGTGGCTGCATATGATGGGCACAAGTGGCTTCATATACTGGGCACAAGTGGCTGCATATGATGGGCACAAGTGGCTGCATTTGATGGGCACAAGTGGCTGCGTTTGATGGGCACAGTGGCTGCATATGATGGCACAAGTGGCTTCATATACTGGGCACAAGTGGCTGCATATGATGGGCACAAGTGGCTGCATATGATGGGCACAAGTGGCTGCATTTGATGGGCACAAGTGGCTGCATTTGATGGGCACCATTGGCTGCATATGATGGGCACAAGTGGTTGCACATAATGGCCACAGATGGCTGCATATGATGGGCACAAGTGGCTTCATATACTGGGCACAAGTGGCTGCATATGATGGGCACAAGTGGCTGCATATGATGGGCACAAGTGGCTGCATTTGATGGGCACAAGTGGCTGCGTTTGATGGGCACAGTGGCTGGGTTTGAAGGGCATAAGTGGCTGCATTTGATGGGCACAAGTGTCTGCGTTTGATGGGCACGGTGGCTGCATATGATGGGCACAGTGGCTGCATTTGATGGGCACAAGTGGCTGCGTTCGATGGGCACAGTTGCTGCATATGATGGGCACAGTGGCTGCGTTTGATGGGCAAAATGGCTGCATTTAATGGGCACAATGGCTGCATATTATGGGCACAGTGAGGCTGCAATTGATTGGGGGGGTTCAGTATTTTTCAGTTTGTTTGCGCCCCCCCCCCCCCCAAAAAAAAAAACATTTTGAGCAGCAGCCACCACTGCCCTTTAATCTTATTTCAGTTTTTGTCTCTTACCACAAGTTTACTTTACACTGAAACCCATCTCCGCTTATTCCTGTAGGTATTTTTATTATATTTTATGCAAAGTCTCACAGTGGCAAATGAGATTCACGCAATCACCTTTTCCCATTCAGAAGTAGAAAGTTTTCGTTTAGCATGACAATATTCATTGTGTTCAATTTAATAAACGGGAGTCTTCCTTTCCCGGTGGATCAGACTTTCCCTCCATAATACGAGGATCTGAGCTGACATTTCTTCTATCTAATAAGCGGCTTTTGGAATAACTACAACCTGCATGAATGATTATGTAAATAATACAGAACGCCCCGCCGGCTTTCCCAACTTCACAAAGTCCTCCATGGCGCCCACTTTACATCTCATATTGGAAGACACAATGCGGAGGAGGTTGTAGGCGCCCCTCTCCGTTCTTTATGGTGAACCACTCGCTGTAAAATGTTATTTAGAAGCCAATTCTGACCAGGATGAGAAGTAACCGAGGGGATTATATGTATATCACTTATATTGTGTATCTTTAGAAGATTCTAGAAAAGTGTGCGCCTTGTGAGAATTTGCTGAACGGAATGCGGATTACAGGCTTACACTTGTTTATTAAAGCGGCAAAATCTCTGAAAACTAAAACCAAGTTATAAGTGGAAAGGCTTCCGGAACTTCCATGCCTCTGTCTTAATGAGTTTGTCACCAGACCCTTCATTTCAACTCCCATCTATCTATAGGATTATATATATATATATATATATATATATATATGTGCATTTAATATATTTTATGCATGTTATATACCACCCCCCTTCACAACAATCCCACCAACATAGAGCACCCAAACAGCCCCTCACCCCCTACATCCTCAGAGACCCCCAATGCACACAGTTCCTCCTTCATACAGCCCCCAATGCATGCAATTCACCCATCGGAGTCCCCATCACAGAACCCCCCCCCCCCATGACATAGTCCACCCATCGGAGCCCTCCAATCAGTTTCCTCCGCAGAGTCCCCCAATCATACAGTCTCCACATCTCCACATGACCCCCCACCCCCCCAATGCACACAGTTCCCCCAATCACACAGTCTGCCCATCAGAGTCCCCCAATAATAGTCTCCATTCACAGACCCCCCCAATCATACAGTCCCCCGATCAGAGCACCCAAACAGCCCCCACGCCCCATTCTCAGAGACCCCCAATGTACACAGTTCCCCCTTCATACAGCCTCCAATGCATGCAATTCACCCATCGGAGTCCCCATCACAGAACCCCCCCCATGACATAGTCCACCCATCGGAGCCCTCCAATCAGTTTCCTCCGCAGAGTCCCCCAATCATACAGTCTCCACATCTCCACATGACCCCCCACTCCCCCAATGCACACAGTTCCTCCTTCATACAGCCTCCAATGCATGCAATTCACCCATCGGAGTCCCCATCACAGAAACCCCCCCCCATGACATAGTCCACCTATCGGAGCCCTCCAATCAGTTTCCTCCGCAGAGTCCCCCAATCATACAGTCTCCATATCTCCACATCTCCATATCTCCACATAACCCCCCCACCCCCCCAATGCACACAGTTCCCCCGATCACACAGTCTGCCCATCAGAGTCCCCCAATAATAGTCTCCATTCACAGACCCCCCCAATCATACAGTCCCCCGATCGGAGCACCCAAACAGCACCCCCCCCCATTCTCAGAGACCCCCTATGCACACAGTTCTCTCTTCATACAGCCCCCAATGCATGCAATACACCCATCAGAGTCCCCGTCACAGAACCCTGACATAGTCCACCCATCAGAGCCCTCCAATCAGTTTCCTCCATGCCCCCCCCCCCCCAATCTGAGAGCCCTCCAATCAGTTTCCTCCACAGAGCCCCCCAATCATACAGACTCCCTATCTCCACACAAACCCGACCCCCCCAATGCACACAGTTCCCCCAATGCATGCATTTCACCCACTGGAGTCCCCCGTCACAGACCCCCCCCAATCACACAGTCTGCCCATCAGAGTCCCCAATAACAGCCTCCCATCACAGAGCTCCTAATCACGCAGTCCACCCATCAGAGCCCCCCATCAGACCCCCTCAATCATACAGTCCCCCTATCACCGAGCTCCCAATCACATAGCCCACCCATCAGAGCCCCCCATCATACAGATTTCCCATCTCCCCATAAACCCCCCCCCCCAATGCACACAGTTCCCCCAATACAGCCTCCAATCACACAGTCTGCCCATCAGAGTCCCCCAATAATATTCTCCATTCACAGACCCCCCCCAATCATACAGTCCCCCGATCAGAGCCCCGAATCACACAGTCTGCCCATCAGAGTCCCCAATAACAGCCTTCCATCACGGAGCCCCCAATCACGCAATCCACCCATCGGAGCCTCCCATCAGACCCCCCAATCATACAGTCCCCATCACAGACCCCCTCCCAATCATACAGTCCCCCTATCACCGAGCCCCCAAGTCTGCTAATCACAGTACCCCCATCTTCACCAAGCCCCCCCCCCCATCTCCAAACCCCCACTCACACAGTCCCCCCAATAACAGTTTCCCAGCCAATGCACACAGTTCCCCCAATCATACAGCCTTCAATTGCACAGTCTGCCCATTAAAGTCCCCCAATAAGCCTCAATTCACAGAACCCCCCCCCCATCATACAGTCCCCTAATCAGAGCCCCCCAATCATACAGTCTGCCCATCACAGAACCCTTCCCCCACCAATGGCATAGTCCAGCCATTAGAGCCCCCCAATCATACATTCTCCCCATCTCCGCACAAACCCCCCCCCTACCCCAATGCACACAGTTCCCTCAAACATACAGCCTCCAATCGCACAGTCTGCCCATCAGACACCCCAATAACAGCCTCCCATCACAGAGTCCCCAATCACGCAATCCACCCATCAGAGCCTCCCTTTAGACCCCCCAATCATACAGTCCCCATCACAGACCCCCTCCCAATCATACAGTCCCCCTATCACCGAGCTCCCAAGTCTGCTAATCACAGTACCCCCATCTTCACCAAGCCCCCCCCCATCTCCAAACCCCCACTTACACAGTCCCCCCAATAACAGTTTCCCAGCCTATAACCCCCCCAATAATAGTCTCCCAGCACATAACCCCCCCCCCGTCACATAGTCCACCCATCAGAGCCCCCCCAATCATACAGTCCCCACACAAACCTCCAATGCACACAGTTCCCCAATCATACAGCCTTCAATCGCACAGTCTGCCCATTAAAGTCCCCCAATAAGCCTCAATTCACAGAACCCCCCCCATCATACAGTCCCCTAATCAGAGCCCCCAATCATACAGTCTGCCCATCGCAGAACCCTTCCCCCACCAATGGCATAGTCCAGCCATTAGAGCCCCCCAATCATACATTCTCCCCATCTCCACACAAACCCCCCCCCCCCCCAATGCACACAGTTCCCTCAAACATACAGCCTCCAATCGCACAGTCTGCCCATCAGACACCCCAATAAATCTCAATTTACAGAATTCCCCCATCATACAGTCCCCTTAGCCGAGCCCCCAATCATACAGTTTGCCCATCAAAGCCCCCATCACAATACCCCCATCTTCACAAAGTCCCCCCCCAGCTTCACACAAACCCCCCAATCACACAGTCCGCCCATCAGAGTCCCCCAATAAGTCTCCTATCACAGAACTCCCCCCTACACCAATCCATTCAGTCCCCCTATCAAACAGGGCCCCCAATCACACAGTCAGCCCATCAGAGTCTCCCAATAAGTCTCCCATCACAGAACTCCCCCCTACCCCAATCCATTTAGTTCCCCTATCTCACAGGGCCCCCAGTCACACAGTCCGCCCATCAGACACCCCGAATCACATAGAGGAGGAGCAGACTGTGGCCGTTGGAAGTAGAAGATGTCCCAGCATTAGTGGGACTAAACCATGCTCCAGCTTTGGTGTCAGTGAGAGGAATTGTACCCCATCATTGGTGTCATTTGGTGCGAAGAATCATGCCCCATCGTTGGTGTCACTGGGAGGAGCTGTTCCCCCATCGTTGGTGTCACTGAGAGGAACTGTTTCTCCATCGTTGGTGTCACTGGGAGGAACTGTTCCCCCATCGTTGGTGTCACTGGGAGGAACTGTTTCCCTCATCGTTGGTGTCACTGGGAGGAACTGTTCCCCCATCGTTGGTGTCACTGAGAGGAACTGTTTCCCCATCGTTGGTGTCACTGGGAGGAACTGTTTCCCCATCGTTGGTGTCACTGGGAGGAACTGTTCCCACATTGTTGGTGTCACTGGGAGGAACTGTTCCCCCCATCGTTGGTGTCACTGGGAGGAACTGTTCCCCCATCGTTGGTGTCACTGGTAGGAACTGTTCCCACATTGTTGGTGTCACTGGGAGGAACTGTTTCCCCATCGTTGGTGTCACTGGGAGGAACTGTTCCCCCATCGTTGGTGTCACTGGGAGGAACTGTTTCCCTCATCGTTGGTGTCACTGGGAGGAACTGTTCCCCCATCGTTGGTGTCACTGGGAGGAACTGTTCCCACATCGTTGGTGTCACTAGGAGAAACTGTTGCCCCATCGTTGGTGTCACTGGGAGGAACTATTCCCCCCCAACATTGGTGTCACTGGGAGAAACTGTTCCCACATTGGTGTCACTGGGAGGAACTGTTCCCCCCCATCATTGGTGTCACTGGGAGGAACTGTTCCCCCATCGTTGGTGTCACTGGGAGGAACTATTCCCCCCCATCGTTGGTGTCACTGGGAGGAACTGTTCCCACATGGTTGGTGTCACTGGGAGGAACTGTTCCCCCCATCGTTGGTGTCACTGGGAGAAACTGTTCCCCCATCGTTGGTGTCACTGGGAGGAACTGTTTCCACATTGTTGGTGTCACTAGGAGGAACTGTTCCTCCATCTTTGGTGTTAGAGGATGAAATATTGCCCCAAGGGACGAATAAAAGCAAGCAAGGGCCGCATCTGGCCCCCTCCCGGGCCACAGTTTGGAGAGCACTGTTTTAGAGCATCTTTGGGTGGTACGGTGCTGACAGACGGCCTGCCCACACCATGGCAACTCATGAAGGTAAACTGGAAAATAAAATAGAATAAAAAATAAAGGAATAGAATAGAAAAAAATAGAATAGAATATAACAGAAAATAAAAATAGAATAGAAAAGAATAGAATAGAAGCAAATAAAAAAATAGAATATAACCACTTTCTGAAATTCAAATAAAATACAAAAGAATAGAATAAAAAAAACAATAGAATAGAATAGAAAAAAAATAACCATTTCCCAAAATTCAAATAGAATTCATTTGAATAGAATAGAAAAAAATAGAATAGAAAATAACAGAATAGTATAGAAAAAGCGATAGAATAATATAGAATATAACCATCGTCCTGTTCCAATCTATTCTATTCAAATTTTCAAAATTTTGATTCCGTTTGAATTTTGGAAAATGGTTATTTTCTTTCTATTCTTTTGTTTTTTAATTCTATTCTTTTCTATTCTATTATAGTCTATTCTATTCTATTCATCTTTTTTTTCTTTTTTTTTCTATTCTTTTCTTATGTGTTCAAATTTATCCTGTTTGAAATTCGAATTTCAGAAGATGGTTATATTCTTTCTAGTCGTTTCTATTATGTTCTATTCTGTTCTTTTATTTTCTATTCTATTTTGTTCTGTTTTACTCTATTATATTATAGTATATTTTCTATTCTGTTCCTTTATTTTCTATTCTATTTTATTCTCTTTGGAAATTGGACAACAAATAAAAGTATAGAAAACTATTTTTTTTTTTTTCTCAAAATTTCAATTTGGAACTAAACGAATTGCACATGTCTAATCGTGACACCCCCGTGGGGGGGTTGGGCAGACAGCACCCTGGTTGGGAAACGCCGTTCGAGCAGATCATCCTCTGATCGGTGCTGCAGGCTATCGCTTATACATTGTAACAGCTAAAAGTCAGAGCGAATATATTTTCTCAGTTTGATAAAGAGAGACTAAAAGCTAAAAAATATATATTCTTGTTTGCATTAGATATTATTACACCCTTTTGGCTGCAAGAATGTTTTTTTTTTCAGTAATCCATTATGCATTATCCTCTTCTAGAAAGGTAATGTTTGTTTTCTTCATATACATCTCTGGTGACCCCAATCCATTAAAGATCCAGCCTTCCGATGCTACCTGGGTTGCTGGGACTACAGGCATGTGTAGGTGCAGATGAGAAATCTTATGTATAAAAAAATATATATATATTTTTTGCAAAAGTGGTTTTACACGCGACTCCAAATAGTGTGATGTTGTCTCTTTAACCACTTACAGACCGGAAGATTTACCCCCCTTAATGACCAGAGCATTTTTTGCGATATGGCGCTGCATCGCTTTAACTGAAAATTGCGCGGTTGTGCAGCATTGTACCCAAACAAAATTGACGTTTTTTTTTCCCCACAATAAGAGCTTTCTTTTGGTGGTATTTGATCACCTCTGCGGTTTTTATTTTTTGCGCTATAAACAAAAAAAGAGCAACAATTTTGAAAAAAAAAACAATATTATTTACTTTTTGCTATAATAAACATCCTCAAAATTAAAAAACAAAAACAAAACAACTTTCTTCATCACTTTAGGCCGATTTGTATTCTACATATTTTTGGTAAAAAAAAAATCACAATAAGCGTATATTGATTGGTTTGCGAAGAAGTTATATCGTCTACAATCTATGGGAAAGGTTTTTGGCCTTTTTATGGCATTTTTATTATTATTATTTTTTTCACTAGTAGGTTTTTTCCTGCCATGTCCTCCCTGCTCCTCCAGTCTCCTGCCATGTCCATCCTGCTCCTCTGGTTCCCCGCCATGTCCTCCGCGCTCCTCCGGTCCCCTGCCATGCCCTCCATGCTCCTCCGGTCTCCCGCCATGTCCTCCCTCCTCCTCCGGTTCCCCGCCATGTTTTTCCTGCTCCTCTGGTCCCCCGCCATGTCTTCCGTGCTCCGATCTCCCTCCATGTCCTCCCTGCTCCTCCGTTCCCCCACCATGTCCTCCGTGCTCCTTCTGGTCCCCTGCTATGTCCTCCGTGCTCCTCTGGTCTTCCGCCATGTCCTACCTGCTCCTCCGGTTCCCCGTCATGTCCTCCCTGCTCCTCCGGTTCCCCGCCATGTCCTCCCTGCTCCTCCGGTTCCCCGCCATGTCCTCCATGCTCCTCTGGTCCTCTGCCATATCCTCCCTGCTCCTCCGGTCTCCCGCCATGTCCTCCGTGCTCCTCCGGTCCCCTGCCATGCCCTCCGTGCTCCTCCGCTCCCCCGCCATGTCCTCCCTGCTCCTCTGGTCCCCTGACATGTCCCCCGTGCTCCTCCGGTCCCCCGCCATGTCCTCCGTGCTCCTCTGGTCCCCTGCCATGTCCTCCGTGCTCCTCCAGTCTCCCGCCATGTCCTTTCTGCTCCTCTGGTCCCCTGCCATGTCCTCCCTGCCCCTCCGGTCCCCCGCCGTGTCCTTCCTGCTCCTCCAGTCTCCTGCCATGTCCTCCCTGCTCCTCTGGTCCCCCGCCATGTCCTTCCTGCTTCTCCGGTCTCCCGCCATGTCCTCCCTGCTTCTCCGGTTCCCCGCAATGTCCTTCCTGCCCCTCCAGTCCCCTGCCATGTCCTCTGTGCTCCTCTGGTCCCCTGCTATGTCCTCTGTGCTCCTCCGGTCTCCCACCATGTCCTCCCTGCTCCTACGGTTCCCCGCCATGTCCTTCTTGCTCCTCCGGTCCCCTGCCATGTCCTCCGTGCTCCTCCGGTCTCCCGCCATGTCCTCCCTGCTCCTGCGGTTCCCCGCCATGTCCTTCCTGCTCCTCTGGTTCCCTGCCATGTCCTCCATGCTCCTCCAGTCCCCTGCCATGTCCTCTGTGCTCCTCCGGTCCCCCGCCATGTCCTCCATGCTCCTCCGCCCCCCCCACCAGGTCCTACGTGCTCCTCTGGTCCCCTGCCATGTCCTCCCTGCTCCTCTGGTCCCCCGCCATGTCCTTCCTGCTCCTCCAGTCTCCTGCCATGTCCTCCGTGCTCCTCCGGTCCCCTGCCATGTCCTTCCTGCTACTCGGTCCCCCGCCATGTCCTCCGTGCTCCTCCGGTCTCCCGCCATGTCCTCCCTGCTCCTCTGGTTCCTTGCCATGTCCTTCCTGCTTCTCTGGTCCCCTGCCATGTCCTCCGTGCTCCTCTGGTCTCCCGCCATGTCCTTCCTGCTCCTCTGGTCTCCCGCCATGTCCTTCCTGCTCCTCTGGTCTCCCGCCATGTCCTCCCTGCTCCTCCGGTCTCCCGCCATGTCCTTCCTGCTCCTCCGGTCTCCCGCCATGTCCTCCCTGCTCCTCTGGTTCCCCGCCATGTCCTCGGTGCTCCTCCGGCCCCCTGCTTTGTCCTCTGTGCTCTTCCGGTCCCCCACCTTGTCCTCCGTGCTCCTCTGGTCTTCCGCCATGTCCTCCCTGCTCCTCCGGTCTCCCGCCATGTCCTTCCTGCTCCTCCGGTCTCCCGCCAAGTCCTCTATGCTCTTCTGGTCTCCCGCCATGCCCTTCCTGCTCCTCTGGTCCCCTGCTTTGTCCTCTGTGCTCTTCCGGTCCCCCACCTTGTCCTCCGTGCTCCTCTGGTCTTCCGCCATGTCCTCCCTGCTCCTCCGGTCTCCCGCCATGTCCTTCCTGCTCCTCCGGTCTCCCGCCAAGTCCTCCATGCTCTTCTGGTCTCCCGCCATGCCCTTCCTGCTCCTCTGGTCCCCCGCCATGTCCTCCCTGCTCCTCCGGTTTCCTGCCATGTGCTCCGTTCTCCTCCGATCCCCCCTATATCCTCCTCTGGTCCCCCCTGTCCCGTATCTGTCAGGATGGAGAGCGGAGGAAGGAGCCGGTAAATACAGAGTGATCACTGACTGTCCATTCACATAACTGAGCATAGTAATCTGTATTTACGATGTCTACATTTATGAATGGAGAGGAGCCTCTGTCTCCTCTCCATTCATTTTCAGTGCAGCTGAGGCTGCAGAAAAAAGGACTGGGGAATCTGTGTCCTTAATCCCTTTATCTGTCTCAAAAGGGTAGATGTTAAAAGGTAAAATTGTAAAAATGAAAAAAAAAAACCACGGACACCTTCCACTTCCCCCTTCAAAAAAAGAAAAATATAAATTGTAAAACATAATTAAAATAAAAAAAGTGTGGGGGGCATTTGTATTCAGCCCCCTTTACTCTGATACTCCCAACGAAAACCTAGTGGAACCAAATGCCTTCAGATCAGTGGCAGAACTACCAGAGTCACAGCAGTCGCACTTGCGACCGGGCCCTGGCATTCCGCCACTGTCAGGGGGCCCAGCGAGGTTGCTAATCGCAGGTCTCTGAGTGGAGAGCGTGTCTCTCATACAACTCACAGCCATCATTGACCGCTCTCCTGCTCTTCTCTCTCACACAGGATGAGAGAGGAGACAGCCGATCCGCTCATTTCTACCCTTACCCTCTCTCCTGTGTGTGCTCTGCGGGAAGTCAAGTGTGAAGCTAACGAGCCCACCCTTCCCCCACAGAGCACACTCAAGAGAGACGGAGCAGATCGGTTGTCTCCTTTCTGACACTGATAGGTGGCACTGATAGGCACCGATAGGCGACATTGATGAGCACCAATAGGCGACACTGATAGGCAGCATTGATGAGCACTGATAGGTGGCACTGATGGGCATTGAGCACTGGTAGGCAGAACTAATAGACACTGATAGGCAGCATTGATGAGCACTGATAGGTGGCACTGATAGGCGAAATTGATGGGCACTGATAGGCGGAAATAATGGCTACTGATAGGCGGCACTGAAATGCAGCACTGATAGACGGCATTGATGAGCACTAATAGGCGCCACTGATAGGCAGCATTGATGGGCACTGATAGGTGGCACTGATGGGCATTGAGCACTGATAGGCAGCACTGATGGGCACTGATAGATGCACGTCCCAGGGGGTACGCGGGAAGCAGGGGCTCAGATGGAAGGGTGGGTCAGGGGGGCCCATCATGGTTTCTTGCACCGGGGCCCTGAGGGTTCTAGCTACGCCTCTGCTTCAGACATCACCTAATTTGTAAATAGAGCCCACCTATGTGTAATTTTATCTCATTATAAATATGGCTGTTTTGTGAAGGCCTCAGAGGTTTGTTAGAGAACCTTGGAGAACAAACAGCATCATGAAGGCCAAGGAACACACCAGACAGGTCAGGGATAATGTTGTGGAGAAGTATAAAGCAGGGTTAGGTTATAAAAAAAATCCCAAGCTTTGAACATCTCACGGAGCTCTGTTCAATCCATCATCGGAAAATGGAAAGAGTATGGCACAACTGCAAACCTACCAAGACATGGCCGTCCACCTAAACTGACCGGCCGGGCAAGGAGAGCATTCATCAGAGAAGAGCCAAGAGGTCCATGGTAACTCTGGAGGAGCTGCAGAGATCCACAGCTCAGGTGGGAGAATCTGTCCACAGGACAACTATTAGTCGTGTTCTCCACAAATCTGCCCTTTATGGAAGAGTGACAAGAAGAAAGACATTGGTGAAAGAAAGTCATAAGAAGTCCTGTTTGTAGTTTGTGAGAAGCCATGTGGAGGACACAGCAAACATGTGGAAGAAGGTGCTCTGGTCAGATGAGACCAAAATTCAACTTTATGGCCTAAAAGTAAAACGCTATGTGTGGGGAAAACTAACACTGCCCATCACCCTGAACACACCATCCCCACCGTAAAACATGGTGGTGGCAGCATCATGTGGTGGGGATGGTTTTCTTCAGCAGGGACAGGGAAGCTGGTCAGAGTTGGTGGTTTGTATGACCCAGCTCTTTCACTTACCTGCCCTGTTTGATTTTTAACTAGAGCACGGGGTCTCCAAACTTTCTAAACAAAGGGCCAGTTTACTGTCCTTCAGACTTCAAGGGGGGTCAGACTGTGGTCAGTGGGAGTAGAAAATGCCCCACCATTGGTATTATTTGGGGGGAGGGGTATTGTCTCATTGTTGGTAACATGGGAAGGAATAGTGCCCCATCATTGGTGTCAGTGGGAGGAATAGTGCCCCATCATTGGTGTCAGTGGGAGGAATAGTGCCCCATCATTGGTGTCAGTGGGAGGAATTGTGCCCCATCATTGGTGTCAGTGGGAGGAATAGTGTCCTATTATTGGTGTCAGTGAGAGAAAAAGTGCCCAATCATTGGTGTCAGTGGGAGGAATAATGCCCCATCATTGGTGTCAGTGGGAGGAATAGTGTCCCATCATTGGTGTCAGTGGGAGGAATAGTGCCCCATCATTGGTATCAGTGGGAGGAATAGTGCCCCATCATTGGTGTCAGTGGGAGGAATAGTGCCCCATCATTGGTGTCTGTGGGAGGAATAGTGCCCCATCATTGGTGTCAGTAGAAGGAATAGAATCCCATCATTGGTGTCAGTGGAAGGAATAGAATCCCATCATTGGTGTCAGTGGGAGGAATAGTCTCCCATCACTGGTGTCAGGGAGAGGAATAGTGGCCCATCATTGGTATCAGTGGGACAAATAGTGCCCCATCATTGGTGTCATTGAAAGGAATAGCGCCCTGTTGTTGGTATCAGTGACCATTGTATCAGTGAGAGGAATAATGCCCCAAGGGCTGGATAAAGGCAAGCAAAGGGCCACATCTGGCCCCTGAGCTGAAATTTGGAGACCACTGAACTAGAGGTAACCTTCCTTTTCTCTAGTTTTCATAACTTTTTTGCCCTGATATGCTTGAAATAACCCTGGTTAACATTCCAGCAGGCTTTATATGGGATTATTGTTGATTTGTGTTGACGTCTGTAGAGGCTCTTGTATGAAAGGAGCCATAATGAGGCTATAATACAGTAAAGTCTGGGGTAATTGACCCTCCGGGAATAGCTGTCAGGCTGATATGTTTCGTATGGCAACTACCATTAGCAGCTCATTTCTGGCTCATTTCGGGGACATGACATTTGTTGAGGGAAAATCATTGGACATAATGGCATCAATCAGCTCCATTCTTCATTTTATAATCCATAGGCTCCAATTATCTATGTTCTGACTGGGAAAAATCTCGGTATTACAAAGGAGCACACCACGGCTATTTCACTGTCGAGACTAACAAAAAAAGGATTCATATGGAGTTTTGGAGCAACCAAGAGTACCCGGCACACAGTACACATAAAATTCAAATATCTACATTCTACTGCACTAATATGTACTGTATGGGGTTTGATGAAAAAGTGCAATACGAGCCAAATTTCCATTGGTTTTGCTACAGAATGTCAAGAAAAAAATATATAAATAAACATTATGGAACTTTTTTTGGGCTTCAGAAATGAATGGTAAGTTCAGGAACGGGTGTTAATTGTGTAGGTTTTGCAAAAAAAATAAATAATCAAGGAGGGAACTTGAGGGGTCGCAATGGAAACTGTAACCATGCTCCAGGGGCCCCGTGTGGCCCCCCCCTCCAAACCTTGTGGAGAGCCTTCCCAGAAGAGTTGTTATAATTGCAAAGGGTGGCCCAACTCCAACATTGATCCCTACCGACTAAGACTGGAATGTTCTTGAAGTTCATGCGCGTGTAAAGGCAGGCGTCCCAATACTTTTGACAATATAGTATATGTTTGTCCCAAGCATGTTTGAAGCCATTTACTGTTTTTTTTTTTTTTTTTTTTTTTAATATTTATGTTCACAATTCTGACAAAATGGTCAAAAAGACGATACCAATCAAGTAACAGCCATGTAAGGGAGAGGACGAAGCAACCAAAGTGGGTATTTGATCAAAGTACATAACATAAGACCCAATTGGCCATCCAACATAGAGGGTGTTAGAGACGGAGGCGTCTACTACGTGGTCATGAAAACATTTGAGCCTTATCACCATTAGTTTGTCTCTGGCCCTGCTTACCAAACTTAGCGATAGTAATGAGCAAACACAGGTGATTTGGGCAGAAAAACTAGAGCCCAGAGAGCAGACAGATAAAGAAAACATGAAACATTAAAACCAAACAAACCAAAAAATAAATACATAAAAGGAAAAGAAGCCCTCTATTAAAATGTACTAGCAGTCATATATCAAATATCTCGGATGATCAAGTCTATAACATTTCTGACAGTTAAACTCCTCCCACAGGGACGGTACCCGTTGGTTGTGGGTTTGTGCGGGCCTCGTCTACATAATGAATCCAAGTGGCCCAAATTCCATACCATTTATCATGCCTATCCTTACATGTCTCCATCCACTCCTCTTCAGCCCTAATAATGTTCACAAGACGAATCCATTCTGTGCGGCTTGGAACTTGGCTGCTTTTCCAGTAGATGGGGATCTGCTAGCTGCATTCAGGAGGTGAGGCAGTACCGGCTTTCGATAAAGGCTGAGAGGAGTGGTGGGGACATGGAGGAGGAGACCCATTGGAGAGTCAAGGAGGTCCATATTCAAGATGAGGTTTATTTGGGATCTAATGTCCTGCCAGTAAGGCTGTAACTTAGGGCAATCCCACCAAATGTGTAAAAATGAAACCCCTATGCCCACAGTCCCACCAGCAAGCATCTGAGGAGGTTGGGTATATTTTAGCAATTTTGGTGGGGACCCTATACCATCTAGTCATTACCTTGAACCCATTCTCCTGTATTTTTGTGTCAACAGAACTAGAGTGAGTAAGGCGGTAAAGATGGTCAAGTTTCAGCTCAGTAAGCTCATGTTGAAGGTCTCTTTCCCATTCTTGAATATATAGTGGCTTCCTCTTGGTCCCTGCCTCAGTAGCATCTCATACAGGACAGATATGGAGTGCTGGATTGGATTGGCAGACATGCACAGCTTCTCAAAAGGAGTGGAGGAGGTAAGGGAGTGTATGGCTTGAGGTAAACCACGTGTAAAATGTTGAAGCTGTCTATATCTTCAATCGTCTAAGGGGAATCCACCATACTGAGCTCTAAGTTGCTCCTTTGGGATTAAACCATGGTCTTGGCCATATGCCGTCCAAGTACGGAAGAAAGACAGGTGTTCCCCTGGGGCAAACCAGGGGAAACCTCCCAGGGGAGCTAGGGGGGAGAACCGAGGGGCAAGCTGTCCCGACCTGTTTAGGGCATCCCATTGCTGCAAAGCGTGAGCAGTAACTGGAGAAACAAATGCTGACAGACCTCTATGTGCCCCGGGTAGCCATGGGGCATGGGATAAGTTGTGGCCAGCCAAAAAGTTTTCTAAAGATACCCACACCTTAGTGGACACCCCATGGTGCCAAACCAATATCCGATGCAGAGTGATCACCACATAATATTTGCGTATATCTGGGGCGCCCAGACCTCCCAGCCACTTAGGTTTCTGTAAGGTGCGAAGAGCCAACCGAGGACTTCGCCCATGCCAGATATATTTTAGGAACGTACTGTTAAGGATTGAAAAGAAAGACTCGGGTAAAGAGATAGGCTACATTTGTAAATAGAACAGGATTCAAGGTAACACATTCATCTTTAACACACTGACTCGGCCCATCCACGAGAAGGTCTCTGTCCCACCTGTGTAAGTCTGCTATATATAGGGGAGTAGCGGGGCGTAATTACTGTTATAAAGCTGGGAACAGGGGGGGTAAGATAAACACCCAAATATTTCAGGTGAGTGTGGCACCAAGTAAAGGAGAAAGAGGATTGCAACCGTGTACGCAAGCTCGATGGGATATTCAAGGATAGAATTTCAGATTTATTACAATTGAGTTTGAAATTTTCAAAGTAAGCTGAAATTCTGTAGTTCATCCATGATATTGGGGAGAGAGATCAAGGAGTCAGCCACATAGAACAGGACATTGTCCGCATAAGCAGATAAATTTATGTTCCCTTGGCCCAACACCGAAGCCCTTGACATTTGGATTCAATCCTATTAAGCAATGGTTCTAGGGTTAGGGCGAAAATATGGGGGGGCAGTGTGCAGCCCTGCCTAGTTCCGTTCATAATAGGGAAGGTGACCGAAAGGACGCCATTCACCTTAACTCGGGCCTCAGAGGGGCTATAGAGCGAGGTTATCCAGGAGAGCATGTTAGGGCCAAGCCTCAGTCTGGTCAGTACAGCTCAAAGGTATACCCAGTCCACCCTGTCGAACGCCTTTTCAGTGTCAGTAGAAAGCAGGAAACAGTCTGGAGGGCCGGTCTGTGTTTGTGCCCAATGGATCAGTTAAATCGCCCGGTTAGAATTGTCCCTAGCTTTCCTTCCAGTAATAAACCCTGTCTGATCTGGATGTATGATAGATGGCATTATAGGTTTAAGACGGTTCGCTAAAATCTTCGCTAATATTTTTAAATCGTGTTGAGAAGTGATATTGCTCTGTAGCTACTAGGGGCAGTGTGGTTTTCCCTTCTTTGGGGAGCACCGTAATATGGGCCGGTAGTCCCTCTTTGGGTAGAGCGGTACCCGAAGCTAAGGCGTTAAAGTAGGCACACATTGGGTTAGACAATAAAGGGAGGAAGGTACTCCACTAGACCTAGAGTGGAGGTCAGTGGGTAGCGTGAGGTCCCAAATATGGGACATAACTGCTAGGAGTTGGCCTATGTGGGGGAAGTGGCACAGCACCAGGTGCTCGCCCACCAGAGAAAAAACCCCATTCGGCATCACAGATCATAGGGACCATCAAAGATGTGCAAAACCAAAGTACCACAGCAGCAGTAAAAACCGAAAAAGAACCCTTGGGGGTCCCTGTAAAAGGAAACAATATCAAGTTAGACAGCCAGTTCACATGAGTCCTTCAAGACCTCCTCTGAGGGGGGGGAATGTAGGGGAGATTACGATATGGCCCGGGGGGGGATCATCTCTAGACCTGCGCCTGTTCCGTCCCCTGCGGCGTGCAGGGCGCCAAGGCTGTAGGCGTGCAGGAAGTGGAATCTCCAGTGAGGACCTCCAGTCTGGAACATCAATGGCGGGTAAGCCCAAGTGTTGCAGGAACTGCGGCAACTCATCTTTATTGTGCAAGATGAATTGGTGGCCATCTTTGGTCACCGACAAATTAAAAGGGAAGCCCCATCTGTAGACCAGCTTTGCATCCTGAAGGGCCTCAAGTAGTGGTTGAGGGCATGACGTTGCATTAAGGTGCGTCTGGAAAGATCCCCGAAGAAGGACAACTTTGCTCCATCAAAGTCTACGTGGACAGCTCTGATGTGAAACATTATGCGTTCCTTCAGGGAATATTTGTGCAGCTTGCAGATGATATCCCTTGGCTTGTCTGGGTCATCTGAAGGTGGACAGAGGGCTCTATGAGTCTATTTCAATGTGATCAGGTGCTTCATGGTCGAGAATCTGTTTGAAAAGACCTTGCAGGGAAGGAACTATATCCCTGGGAGCAGCAGCTTCTGGCATGCCTCTAATACGGATGTTAGCGCTGCGACTTCTATTCTCAAAGTCATCCATCCGATCTATTAAAGAGTTAATTAGTCGGTCTTGGGTCTTGCAGCGTTCATGAAGTGCTTGCAGGGCAGGTGTAACCACTTCCCACTGTGACTCCAAATCCTCCACTCTGCCCCCCCCCCCCCCCAATTAGTTCTGTATCAGCCTGGAGTGCTTCAATGTCCTTCCTAAAGACTTCTCAACCCTGTGGGCAAATAGCTCCAGATCAGCTTTAGTGGGGAGGGAAAGAAAAAAAGCCCGCAGATCCTTGTCATCTCCCACCGTTGAGTGAGGCACTGGGCTGGCGGGTGAGGTGGGGGGAGGGAGATAAGAGCTGTGGAGAGGGGATAGGAGAGGCTGCACGTGTGACCTGGTATTTACCAGTCGGCACTATCTTGGAAGTCCCTGCTGTGGCGCGGCAAGGCTCAGAAAAAATGACTGATCCAGGGATCCAATTCGTTCAGGGAGGTCCGTGGAGGCTGCGGAGATGTCCGCCGTCTGGATGGCATAATTCGGTGCCAAAATCTCCCCAGGAGAGCTGCCGTGGGTGCGATATGTGGGCCATTTACTGTTGACTGTCTCACTGCCTCTGCTGGTAGTTTTTTCCACGCATCAACTACCCTTTCAGTAAAATAATACTTTCTAAGATGCGTTTTGTACTTCCCCCCAGTTAGTTAGAGGTCATGTCCCCGTGTTCTTGATTTTGTTCTTGATTTTGTGTTTTTATATTGAAAAAATTGCCTTCCTGAACATTATTCACCCCCTTGATGTATTTAAAGTTTTTAATCATGTAGCTGTGAGTACAAAGCAGCAAGCACACTTTCCCAAATTGCACATTCTACATTTTTTTTGATTTTTTTACCAAAAATAATAAAAAGACGTAAGAGGGCAGAGCTTGTGCGAAAAAAGCCATAATCATTCACAATAGCCTTAGCAACGCAATGGCTTAATGTGGCTCTGATTATTTTCTATATATATTTTTTCTTTTGACAGGTTTGCCTTCGTTATGAAATCAAATGCAGCAGATTTTTTCTTTTCTTTTGTTTTTTCTTACCTAAAATTTTTAAAATGACAGCAATTTCATCAAAACACGTAAAAAGTACACGCCTAAGAGGCTCACCCCTTTTTGTGCCGACATTACAGGGAAGGTTATTCCACTGCTTTTGAATAACATAAATACATCTTGTATGAAAAAATGCCTTTTTATAGGTGGGGATAGAACCTTGACATTTGAAAACCATTTTATCAAAATTGCCAGAGATTGAAGAAAAAAGTCCAAACAATAATCACTTTCACATACACCCGTCCCTTTGTTTTTTTTGGTTTTTTTTTCGTCCTTAAAACACATTTAAAGGGCAGCTAAAAAGTTTGGAAAACTATTTTGATCAACATGAACTATATTTCTTCCTCATGTCGCTAGACTAAATACAGTAGATAGGAAGATATATTTATTTGTTTTAAACTTTTTTTGTTTTCATTTCTTTAGTTGCTTTCTGGTCTGTGTATCCTATTTATTTTATTATTTTTTATTTATTTGCATATCCGTGTACCATTCCATGTGGTGCCCACCCCACCCCCCAACTTCATCCCCACCTCATCATGCCCTCTGTAATGGTTACAAAAAACTCTACTCATGGCATGTATTGCATTAGTGGTGAAACAAATACTCAGAAGCACTTTTAGTGTAGTATAGGGTTTCTCAACCAGGGTTCCATGGACCCCTTGGGTTCCTCCACAGGTTTCTAGGGGGTTCCATGAGCAATTTCTGCCTCTCAGATACTGTAAGTTCCCACTGACACCACACAACTTTTTAGCTATCTGTAAGGGGGGGAATTCTTACTACTGATCACCAATGTAAGGGACATTCTTCTCACTGATCACCAATGTAAGGGACATTCTTCTCACTGATCACCAATGTAAGGGACATTCTTCTCACTGATCACCAATATAAGGAGCATTCTTCTCACTGATCACCAATGTAAGGGACATTCTTCTCACTGATCACCAATGTAAGGGACATTCTTCTCACTGATCACCAATATAAGGAGCATTCTTCTCACTGATCACCAATGTAAGGAGCATTCTTCTCACTGATCACCAATGTAAGGAGCATTCTTCTCACTGATCACCAATGTAAGGAACATTCTTCCCACTGATCACCAATGTAAGGAACATTCTTCCCACTGATCACCAATGTAAGGAACATTCTTCTCACTGATCACCAATGTAAGGAGCATTCTTCTCACTGATCACCAATGTAAGGAACATTCTTCTCACTGACCACCAATGTAAGGAACATTCTTCTCACTGATCACCAATGTAAGGAACATTCTTCCCACTGATCACCAATGTAAGGAACATTCTTCTCACTGATCACCAATGTAAGGAACATTCTTCTCACTGATCACCAATGTAAGGAACATTCTTCTCACTGACCACCAATGTAAGGGACATTCTTTCCACTGATCACCAATGTAAGGAACATTCTTCTCACTGATCGCCAATGTAAGGGACATTCTTCTCACTGATCACCAATGTAAGGAACATTCTCCCCACTGATCACCAATGTAAGGAACATTCTTCCCACTGATCACCAATGTACGGAACATTCTTCTCACTGACCACCAATGTAAGGAACATTCTTCCCACTGATCACCAATGTAAGGAACATTCTTCTCACTGATCACCAATGTAAGGAACATTCTTCCCACTGATCACCAATGTAAGGAACATTCTTCTCACTGATCACCAATGTAAGGAACATTCTTCTCACTGATCACCAATGTAAGGAACATTCTTCCCACTGATCACCAATGTAAGGAACATTCTTCTCACTGACCACCAATGTAAGGAAGATTCTTCTCACTGATCACCAATGTAAGGAACATTCTTCTCACTGATCACCAATGTAAGGAACATTCTTCTCACTGACCACCAATGTAAGGAAGATTCTTCTCACTGATCACCAATGTAAGGAACATTCTTCTCACTGATCACCAATGTAAGGAACATTCTTCTCACTGACCACCAATGTAAGGAAGATTCTTCTCACTGATCACCAATGTAAGGAACATTCTTCTCACTGATCACCAATGTAAGGAACATTCTTCCCACTGATCACCAATGTAAGGGACATTCTTCTCACTGATTACCAATGTAAGGAACATTCTTCTCACTGATCACCAATGTAAGGAACATTCTTCTCACTGATCACCAATGTAAGGAACATTCTTCTCACTGATCACCAATGTAAGGAACATTCTTCTCACTGATCACCAATGTAAGGAACATTCTTCTCACTGATCACCAATGTAAGGAGCATTCTTCTCACTGATCACCAATGTAAGGAACATTCTTCTCACTGATCACCAATGTAAGGAACATTCTTCTCACTGATCACCAATGTAAGGAACATTCTTCCCACTGATCACCAATGTAAGGAACATTCTGCCCACTGATCACCAATGTATAGAACATTCTTCTCACTGATCACCAATGTAAGGGACATTCTTCTCACTGATCACCAATGTAAGGAACATTCTTCTCACTGATCACCAATGTAAGGAACATTCTTCCCACTGGCTACCAATGTAAGGAGCATTCTCAGCAGCATGGAAGATGGAGTCAGTAGGGCAGGGTGCAGGGGGTCAAATCCCCCTCATTCCTCCTCTTAACCAAAAATCCCCCCCAGTCTATCCCCCTTTACCTTTACATTATTCCCCAATCTTTCCCCCTTTTTATTCTGTACACTCCCCAATGACTGCCTCCCTCCCCCTGGTCACATGGGACCCCCCATCCAGGTACCTGTACAGCAGGTAGCTCCAGCAATCAGTGAGCGGTGCTCATGGACAACAATGTGAGAGGGAAGAGAGTGAAGGAGCTGGCCGGTCACGAGCTTGGCAGGTCCTGTCCAGAACTTCACAGGTGTCTGGGGCCTCTTTCGGTGTCAGGGTCTTAGTAGGAGGCCGAGATGCTGAGAGGGCTCCCCTAGCGGCCAAGTGCAGCACAACCCTGAAGATGACACAGGGATGCGATGCTCACAGAAGCACGGGTTGCCTGGAAGTAGAAGCTGGTGTTGGGAACTTGGCAGAACAAAGTCACTGGAGGCAATGTGCTTAAGGTCCAGACAGGGGGACCAATAGAAGTCCAATAGAAAATCAGAAGCCAAATCCAGATACATGAGACAGAGGGAAGCGGAGTTCGTTAATCAAGCCGGGTTCAGATGCAGGGAGCAGGCAGGAGGGGTCCAAAGCAAGCCGGTACGTAGAGTCAGGAGGTTCAGAAGAGGAAAAGCTGATGATAATCCAGCAATGTGGCACTGTCAGTGGAGCGTTTAAATAAACAAGGCGCCTGTATCACGTCGTACGCGCTCCGTTACGTTTGTGCGTACGCACGATTGCGGCATTGTCACGGACGCGCATTCGCCCGATCGCAGTGCCAGGCGTTCGTCTAGTAACGGTATTGTACCTTCGTGTACGCTGATGCACGTTAACGCGACCTTGCCTATGCTGGTTAGCTGACCTTGTGGAACTGTGCATGGGGATGCGCCTGTTTCCCTGACATTCGGGCATTAGAGCAGCCGGGGGAAAATTGCCACCCAGTCCACCCCTGCCATGACTCCTCCCCACCTCCCCCTCCTATCTGTGTGCAGGAAAGAATCACAGCTTAGGAGGAGGTGGGTTCAGTCACAAGCCGCTGTGTATGTGTGAGGCAGCCGGAATCTCTCAACGCCGGCTTCTGTCACATTTTCACAGCTATGCTTGCGGCGTATGGAAAACCAGACACCCCACACAATCCGCAGGGTGGGTGCTACTGGTGCCCATGCTAGTGCGTGCTCACGGGCAAGCCACTGGAGCCAAGTGCTGGACAAAGCTTTAATTCGCCAGGAATTGCATCAAGTCCCAGGGCAGTCCCAGCCAATCCGGGGCAGTTGGGATGTATGCATCAGTGTCCCCCACATCTGGCTACCGCCATCAGTCTCCCCCTCATCAGTGTCCTCCACCATCAGTGTCCTGCACCATCAGTGTCCTCCACCATCAGTGTCCTGCACCATCAGTGTCCTCCACCATCAGTGTCCTCCACCATCAGTGTCCTCCACCATCAGTGTCCTGCACCATCAGTGTCCTCCACCATCAGTGTCCTCCACCATCAGTGTCCTGCACCATCAGTGTCCTCCACCATCAGTGTCCTCCACCATCAGTGTCCTGCACCATTAGTGTCCTCCACCATCAGTGTCCTGCACCATCAGTGTCCTCCATTATCAGTAAATGAATGAATGAATAACTGAATCGCCTCAAGGCACTTGGTCCATCCTGTGGGTCCAGCTTGTTAGAAGTTAGGTCTTGAGTTTTTTACTGAAGGCCTGATGGTTTTCTTCCATACGGATGTTGGTCGGTAGAGTGTTTCATAGCCGTGCTCCTTGGACTGCGAATTTTCGTTCTCCCTTCGATTTGTAGCGGATTTGGGAACGTGGAGGAGGTTTTGGTCGGTTGATCGAAGACTGCGATTAGGTATGTAGCGTTTTATTTTCTCGCATAGGTATTGAGGAGCGTTTCCTTGTAGGCATTTGTGAGTGAGGCAGAGGGTCTTGAATGTGATCCGATCCTTTACGGTTAGCCAATGTAGGCTCCTCAGGGATGGGGAAATGGATTCCCAGGGTTTTTTTTCCTGTTATCAGTCTTGCTGCAGTGTTTTGGATGAGTTGTAGGCAAGCAATCTGGTATTTAGGTAGTCCGGTGTAGAGGGAGTTTGCATAGTTGAGTCGGGAGTTAATGATAGTTCCAACTACTGTTGGTCTGTCCTCTTTTGGAATGAAGGGGATGAGTCTGCGTAGCAGGCGAAGAAGATGGTGAGATCTGCTGACTACTGATCCAGTTTGTGCATCCATTGACATTTCTGAGTCAAAAATTACTCCAAGACTTTTGGCTTTGGTTCTTGGGGCGATGGTCTGTCCAAAGACGGTGGGCGGTGTCCAAGGATGTGTCCTCCACCATCATTGTCTTCCACCATCAGTGTCCTGCACCATCAGTGTCCTCCACCATTAGAACCCCCTTATCTGTCCTCCGCCTTCATGGTCCCCCTCATCACATACCGCCAGCCGGCATCCAGCATGAAAAGGAGAAGGTGGGCTTTCAACTCACAGAGCATTACCTCCTTCGAGCTCTACCAGGCATCAGAGCGGCTGGGGGCTAAGTGCCACCCAATCCGCCCCTGCCATGACTCCTCCCCGCCTCCCCCTCCTGTCGGTGTGCAGGAAAGCACCACAGCCAAGGAGGAGGCGGGTTCAGCCCGCAAGCTGCTGTAAGCTGTGTATGCGAGGCAGCCGGCATCTCTCCGCCGGCTGCCTGTCACATTTACACAGCTATGCTTGTGGCATGCGGGACACCAGACACCCCGCACAAGCTGCAGGGCTTGCATGCACATGGGAAAGCCACTGGAGTCAAGTGCTGGAACTCCACTCCAGGACAAAGCCTTCATGCATCAAGTCCCGGGACAGTCCCGGTGAATCCGGGACAGTTGGGAGGTATGGAATTAAAAGTGCTCAAAAAAAAAAATGAAAGGGACAGTGTAAAAAAGAAAATAAAGAAAAAAAAAGTTTAAAGTGCCCCCCATCTCTCTGTGCTCTATGCCCTTGGAGGACCCAAATTACATCACCTCTGGTTCTCAGGCCCTGTAAACATTTATTTAATTTTTTTCTTATAGCAAAAGGTAATTATTATTATTTTTTATTTTATTTTGCTTTTAAGGGTAGAGGAGAGATTTGACCTCAGATCTCTCCTTAAAGATGACCTGTCATACTGCTTGGGATTTTTAAAAAAACTTTTTTTTTTTTTTTAAAGCACCCCCATCTCCATGCACCATAGTGAACTCATATGCAGGTTGCGCCAGCATATGTAAGCGATGTTCACACCACACATGTGAGGTATCACCACGAACGTCTGAGTGAGAGCAATAATTCTAGCGCTAGACCACCTCTGTAACTCTAAACTGGTAACCTGTAGAAATGTTTAAAGCGTCGCCTACGGAGATTAGGTACTGTAGTTTGGCGCCATTCCAGGAGCGCACGCAATTTTTAAAGCATGACATGTCGGGTATCTATTTACTCGGCATAACATCATCTTTCATATTATACAAAAATTGGGGTATATATTATGTTTTCTTTTTTTTTTTTATTCATTAACCACTTGCCGACCCCTGCACGCCGATATACGTCGGCACAATGACAGTGGTGGGCAAATGGGCGTACCTGTACGTCCCCTTTAATTGGCTGGGCTAGCGGGCGGGCTTGATCGCCCCCTAGTGTTTAACCCCTCTCCCTGCCAGTGTCATTTACACAGTAATCAGTGCATTTTTATAGCACTGATCGCTGTATAAATGACAATGGTCCCAAAATAGTGTCAAAAGCGTCCGATGTGTCCGCCATAATGTCGCAGTCACAATAAAAATCGCAGATCGCTGCCATTACTAATAAAAAAAATTAATAATTTTTGTAGACGCTATAACTTTTGCACAAACCAATCAATATACGCTTATTGCGATTTTTTTTTTTACTAAAAATATGTAGAAGAATACGTATCAGCCTAAACTGAGGAAAAAATTCGATTTTTTTACATATTTTTGGGGGATATTTATTATAGCAAAAAGTAAATAATATTGCTTTTTTTCCCAAAATTGACGCTCTTTTTATATTTATAGCGCAAAAAATAAAAAAAACGCAGAGGCGGTCAAATGCCACCAAAAGAAAGCTTTATTTGTGGAAAAAAAAAGGACGTCAATTTTGTTTGGGTACAGCGTCGCAAGACTGCGCAATTGTCAGTTACAGTGACGCAGTGCCGAATCGCAAAAAGTGCTCTGGTCAGGAAAGGGGGTTAAATCTTCCAGGGCTAAAGCGGTTAAAGTGTATTCCCCCCCCCAAAAAAAAATGCGTCTGAAAAACTGCTGCGCAAATACTGCGTGACATAAAAAATTGCAACGATCGCCATTTTATTTCCTAGGGTCTCTGCTAAAAATAAAAAATTATAATGTTTGGGGGGGTTAAGTAATTTTCTAGCAACAAATACGGATTTAAACTTGTGAACAAAAAAGTGTCACGAAAAGCCGGGTCTTCAAGTGGTTAAATAATCTCTTCCATTCCCAAACCCACTTGATTGTAACACACATATTATTAGGTTATAAATTATTATTAGCAGTATTGTTAATTATATTGCACTGTAACCGGTTCCTTTTTTTATCCTGGATAAAATGACCAATATCTGGACTAATTGTGCAATTACATATGGTAGCCTATGCACTCAGGGTACTGAAGAGGACATCCATTATCATTAGGGGGTTCCAAGCCTTCGAGGACTGGCTTCAAATGCTGGCAGCACAATCTGCATTTGAATAGAATGAGATATAAATAGAAGATGGGAATTAACAAGCCGGGGTGGGGGGGGGGAGGGGGAGGGGGGAACACACATTTCCTGTCTATTTAACATCTGTATTTATTCAGTACTTGAATGAAATATCAGGACTCCAGAGGATAGAAAAATTGCAATTTGCCTTCCACATCGGTTGATCACGTTTCTTCACTCACCAAAGTCTTACGAAAGCCTCCTGAGATTACGACTGAACTGTTCTCCGACCGCCTGTAGAATTTCTATATTACCCGCGGGAGGTGTCTTTATTTTCCTACATCCAGCAGGGTAAGCGACAAATTAACCCGAATTGAATATTGGTAAATGGGGTGTGTAAAGGTCAAAACCGTTAACAAGCAGAAGAGAAATGACCTGCCACAAACATTTAAATGGCACAATGCAGCTCTGGTTGGTGACCAAGCCTGGAAATGCTTAAAGGGGACACAGTTTACCCTTCTAGGACTAATGGAGCCGTGCGCTGAGCCGCATATTCTCCATGTGTACAACCAAGTGGTGGTGGGGGGGGGGGGCGGGTGCACTCCTAAACCCATTCCTGCCTGGACATAGGATGGTCCCCTAGATGTACCAGAGCACTATGGACTCAGGATCCTCCCCAGAATACCTCTTGCAACCTGTCAATATACTGTACACTCACCAGCCACTTTATTAGGTAGACCTTGCTAGTACTGGGTTGGACCCCCTTTTGTCTTCATCCTTGGTGGCATAGAATGAACGTTTCTTGGTGTTGGAAACGTTCCTCAAAGATTTTGCTTCATAATGACATGATAACATCACGCAGTTGCTGCAGATTTGTCGTCTGCACATCCATGATGCCAAACTCCCGTTCCACTACATCCCAAAGAGTCTCTATGGGATGAGATGTGGTGAGTGTGGAGGCCATTGGAGTACAAGAACCTCACTGTCCAGTGGTGAGATGATTGGAGCTTTGTGACTGAAAAGGAAATAGTAGGTATTCTGGAGGACCATCCGTCTATTAGGTACAACAACAGTGCCCTCAGATATCTGGAGACACCATGAAACAAAAAGCAAGTTATGCATTCGTAAAATTAGGTGCGTATACAGCTTATATGTGGTTCAACATACCAATAGAAAGAGATGAGGGGGGAGTGGTTAGCAAATGATGTATTGGTATAAAATATATGGTTATACAAGTCAATGACCCCTAAAATACATTTATCATGAGGTTACAAGAGTCAACAGGCCATCTGGTCAAGAGTCATAAGTCACGCATCCTGTCCCACAGCCTACCAACAAACAATGATGTATATAGAGCACAGTGCTTGTGCAAGCATCTTTCTAAGCATTCTTTTTAGTTGCAGATTTAGGCCATCTTGTATACTGAAATGGCAGAGCATGTTTTGGGCACATTACAACAGTAACATGGTGTATTATCCTGCTGGAAGGAGCCGTCAGAAGATGGGGACACTGTAGTCATAAAGGGATGGACATGGTCACCAACAATACTCAGGTAGGTCGTGGTGATTGAACAATGCTCAATTGGTACTAAAGGGCCCAAAGTGTGCCAAGAAATCCCCCACACCATTACACCACCAGCCTGAACCGGTGATACAAGGCACCACCATCTGAATGTCGGAGCTGAAATCCAGACTCATCAGACCAGGCAACATTTTTCCAATCTTCTATTGTCCAATTTTGTTGATCCTGTGCCAACTGTAGGATCAGTTTCCTGATCTTAGCTGACAGGAGTGGCACCCGGTGTGGCCTTCTGCTGCTGTAGCCCATCTGCTTCAAGGTTGGATGTGTTGTGCATTCAGAGATGGTATTCTGCATACCTTGGGTGTAACGAGTGGTTATTTAAGTTACAGTTCCCTTTCTATCCTCTTTAACCAGTCTGCCCATTCTCCTCTGACCTCTGACATCAACAAGGCATTTTCCTCCACACAACTGCCGCTCACTGGATATTTTCTTTTTTTCCCACCATTCTCTGTAAATCCCGAGAGATGGTTGTGTGAAAATCCCAGAAATACTCAGACCAGCCTGTCTGGCACCAACAACCATACCACAGTCAAACTCACTTAAATCCTCTTTCTTCCCCATTCTGATCCTCAGTTTGAACTTTAGCAAGTCGTATTCACCACGTCTAGATGCCTAAATGCATTGAGTTGCTGCCATGTGATTGGATGATTAGCAACTTGTGTTACCGAGCAATTGAACAGGTGTGCCTCATAAAGTGGCCGGTGAGTACATGAGCACTACCTGGGATGCTCCTGGACTTGCTCAACCAGCATCCTCCAAATAGTCCACTCTATATCTGCTTCAGGTCTTAAGGCAATAGACCCCAATAGCTGCCTTGCCCAGCAATGTCCATTTCAGAGGAAGTCCCAATCTTGGGACAAAAGAGGAGAAGGAAGAGCCCAACTGTTTCCTGAATGCAGTTGATAATTCTATATTTACCGCCTTCAGTAATCCCAGAGGTGGTGGCACAATTTCTATTAATTTGCAAACAATAACAAGAGGAGAGGCAAGTCCATGGACACCATAAAAAGGATGTGAGTAGTCCCAATAGTGCTGTACCTTTTCCCGCTTCCCATGACGACCCCAGAAGGACTCCTGCCAGACTATTTAAATAGACCCCTGATTCCCAAGATACCCCACCCTGGCATGGGCAGGGCTGGCTCTACCTCACTATTGGGGGTGAGCTCAGGCATGTTCGGATCCTAGCCTGAACCCACTTGAGCTGGTCTGCCAAGAAGCAGTCACGGTGTCCCGCCAGTTATAAGCGGCCAAGGCATTCTCCATTCTACAGTCGCATGTAGACAAGGGGCCGCTTATGACTGTCAGGGGCTGTGACTTACTATCTAGGTCAACACATCACTACTACTAGAAGCTACTCAGAACATTACACTCACTACAAGGGGTCTCTAAACCTACTCCCTAGGTTTACTTAGGTGACACCTAGTGGGCAAACTCAGGAACTACCCCAGGCACAATTTAGCTGTAGTATGCCAGGCTATCCCACTGCTCAAAAATGGTCTTGTTACCAGTAGCCTGGGGTCCTGAAAATGTAGTAGAGACTCCATACCTTAGATGGGTCCCATTGTTTAATCCACATACCACATGTTGTATACCTTCGTCAAGGACCCCAACCGCCAACAACCATCTTCCTCCAGGACTTAAATCAGACCTCTTCTTCAGGACGGGAGGGACGTTCCTACTCCAATTTCCAGTTTGCAATTGACGCCCCTTTCGCTCCTCCCCTCAACTACTAGCATCCGTCTACTCCCCCTAGCCCTGTAGCTCGTCCAATCAGGTAAGAGCCTATTTCTCCATTTTGAGCAGCCCCATAACATAACCTATTGTGGCCTAGTAGTTACTTCCACCCTGTCATGTATGTCCTTCGCTTTCATTTTATTTCAGCTCCGTACATGTCTGCATGATAGAGCACCTTGCCATAAGGCAAAAGTCATAACTAAGTGGCTTGGGTAACAAAACATGGAAATTTTGGGTCCATGGCCAGGAAACTCCCCCAGACCTTCATTCCATTAAAAACTTGTGGTCAATCCTCAAGAAGCAGGTGAACACAAAACCCCCTCTCCCCACAAATTCTGACAAACCCCAAGCATTGGTTATGCAAGAATGGAGGGCGGCCATCAGTCAGGATGTGGCCCAGAAGATGATTGACAGCATGCCGGGGGAGGATTGCAGAGGTCTTGAATAAGAAGGGTCACCACGGCAAATATTGGCTCTTTGCATAAACTTCATGTCATTGTCAGTAAAAGCCTCTGACACTTATGAAATGCTTGTAATTATACTTCAGTATCCCATAGTAACATCTGACAAAAAGATCTAAAACCACTGAAGCAGCAGACTTTGTGAAGATAAATATTTGTGTCATTCTCAAAACTTTTGGCCCCAGCTGTATGTACAGTGGATATAAAAAGTCTACACACCCCTGTTGGTAAAATGTCAGGTTTCTGTGATGTAAAAAAAATGACAAAGATAAATCATTTCAGAACTTTTTCCACCTTTTACTGTGACCTATAAACTGTTCAACTCAATTGAAAAATAAATCGAAATCTTTTGGGGGGGGGGGTAAAATAAAATTTTTTTAAAAATAATGTGTTTGCATAAGTGGGCACACCCTCCTATAACTGGGGATGTAGTTGTGTTGAGAATTAAGCAGTCACATTCAAACTCATATTAAACAGGAGTCAGTACACACCTCCCATCATTTAAAGTGCCTCTGATTAACCCCAAATAAAGTTCAGCTGTTCTAGTAGGTCTTTCCTGACATTTTCTTAGTCGCATCCTACAGCAAAAGCCACGGTCCGCAGAGAGCTTCCAAAGCATCAGAGGGATCTCATTGGTAAAAGGTTTCAGTCGGGAGAAGGGTACAAAAGAATTTCTAAGGCATTAGATATACCATGGACCACAGTGAAGACCGTCATCATCAAGTGGAGAAAATATGGCAGAACAGTGACATTACCAAGAACTGGGCGTATCTCCAAAATTGATGAAAAGACGAGAAGAAAACTGGTCAGGGAGGCTGCCAAAAGGCCTACAGCAACATGCTGCAGGAATATCTGGCAAGTACTGGCTGTGTGGTGACAACAATCTCCCGTGTTCCTCATATGTCTGGGCTATGGGGTAGAGTGGCAAGACTTTTCTTATGAAGAAAAACGTCCAAGCCCGGCTAAATTTAGCAAAAACACATCTGAAGTCTCCCAAAAGCATGTGGAGAAAATGTGCTATGGTCTGATGAAGCCAAGGTTGAAGCCTTTGGCCATAATTCCAAAAGATATGTTTGGCGCAAAAACAACATCGCACATCACCAAAAGAACACCATACCCACTGTGAAGCATGGTGGTGGCAGCATCATGCTTTGGGGCTGTTTTTTTTTTTCAGCTGGAACAGGGGCCTTAGTCAAGGTGGAGGGAATTATGAACAGTTCCAAATACCAGTCAACATTGGCACAAAACCTTCAGGCTTCTGCTAGAAAGCTGAACATGAAGAGGAACTTCATCTTTTAGCATGACAACGACCCAAAGCAGCCATCCAAATCAACAAAGGAATGGCTTCACCAGAAGATTCAAGTTTTGGAATGGCCCAGCCAGAGCCAAGACCTGAATCCCATAGAAAATCTGTGGGGTGACCTGAAGAGGGCTGTGCACAGGAGGTGCCCTCGCCATCTGACAGATTTGGATTGTTTTTGCGAAGAAGAGCGGGAAAATATTGCCAAGCCTAGATGTGCCATGCTGATAGACTCATCCCCAAAAAAGTCTAAGTGCTGGAATAAAATCAAAAGTGCTTCAACAAAATATTAGTGTAAGGGGTGTGCAGACTTATGCAACCATATTATTTAATTTTTTTTATGGAAACACGAATAAAGGATAAAAAATAGGAATAGCCTTTCTCTTGTGAAGGTCCAGAATAAAATATCAGGGAAATCCAATGCTTTTTTTTAATAGAGGTCCCCTTCCTTCAGGGCTACTAACATACATAAATACAGACATACAGCGAGTAAAGTAAGTATTCATTTTTCTAGGTAAATCTATTGGTAAAGGTGCTCTTGACATGAAATTGTCACCACGTGGCGGTAACAAGCCATCCAATGCATACATACAAAGACCCCAAAACAAATACGTTCAGAAATGACGTTCTGTGTAATAAAATGGAAGGACACAGGGAAAAAGTATTGAACGCAATGAAGAAAGGGAGGTGCAAAAAGGCATGGAAAGCCAAGACACCAGCTGAAATCCATCAGTAATTAGAAAGCAATCCCCCCCCCTTGTCAGTGCAAATTAATATCAGCCGGTTCCGTCTCACCTGATGGCCTACAAAAAGGTGTCTCATTACCAAGGTGTCACACAAGAAACATCTCATGATGGGTAAAAGCAAAGAGCTCTCTCAAGACCTTCGCAACCTTATTGTTTCAAAACATACCGATGGCATTGGTTACAGAAGGCTTTCTAAACTTCTGAATTTTCCAGTGAGCACTGTTGGGGCCATAATCCGGAAGTGGATAGAACATAATTTCACCATAAACCGGCCATGACCAGGTGCTCCTCACAAGATTTCTGACAGAGGAGTGAAATGAATTATCAGAAGAAATGTCCAAGAGCCAAGGACCACTTGTGAAGGGCTTCAGAAAGACCTGGAATTAGCAGGTACAACAATAAGTAATGCCCTCACCCGCCATGGCCTGTATGCACGCTCACCACACACCCGCCATGGCCTGTATGCACGCTCACCACGTAACACTCCATTTCTGAAGAAGAAGCACGGTGAAGATCGTTTAAAGTTTGCTGCACAACATTTAGACAATCCTGTGAAATACGGGGAGAATATCGTCTGGTCAGATGAGACCAAAATGGAACTCCTTGGATGCCATAATACACACCATGTTTGGAGGTCACATGGCACATCACCCCAAAAACACCCCCCATACCAACAGTGAGGTTTGGAGGTGGGAACATCATGGTGTGTGTGGGGGGGGGGGGGGGGCTGTTTTTCAGCATACGGTACCGGCAAACGTCATGTCATTGAAGGAAGGATGAATGGTGATAAAAATCTGCTGCCATCTACTAGACATGTGCAAGTTTCGTAAAACAAATCAAAACTCGGCCGAATTTTGCATCTTTCGGACATTCGGATGCATACACTGAATAAATATAACTCGTATAGAACAATGAATTGTAGTCGTGCATATGATCCAAAATAAGACCTTTTAACATTTAGGAATGACAGGCTATCCCTCTTGAATGAAGCAAGTTTTTCTTGGCCTTTATACATATATACAGTCAGGTCCATAAATATTGGGACATCGACACAATTCTAATCTTTTTGGCTCCATACACCTCCACAATGGATTTGAAATGAAATGAACAAGATCTGCTTTAACCGCAGACTTTCAGCTTTAATTTGAGGGTATTTACATCCAAATCAGGTGAACGGTGTAGGAATTACAACAGTTTGTATATGTGCCTCCCACTTTTTAAGGAACCAAAAGTAATGGGACAATTGGCTGCTCAGCTGTTCCATGGCCAGGTGTGTGTTATTCCCTCATTATCCCATTTACAAGGAGCAGATAAAAGGTCCAGAGTTCATTTCAAGTGTGCTATTTGCATTTGGAATCTGTTGCTGTCAACTCTCAATATGAGATCCAAAGAGCTGTCACTATCAGTGAAGCAAGCCATCATTAGGCTGAAAAAACAGAACAAACCCATCAGAGAGATAGCAAAAACATTAGGTGTGGCCAAATCAACTGTTTGGAACATCCTTAAAAAGAAAGAACGCACCGGTGAGCTCAGCAACACCAAAAGACCCGGAAGACCACGGGAAACAACTGTGGTGGATGACCGAAGAATTCTTTCCCCGGTGAAGAAAACACCCTTCACAACAGTTGGCCAGATGAAGAACACTCTCCAGAAGGTAGGTGTATGTGTGTCAAAGTCAACAATCAAGAGAAGACTTCACCAGAGTGAATACAGAGGGTTCACCACAAGATGTAAACCATTGGTGAGCCTCAAAAACAGGAAGGCCAGATTAGAGTTTGCCTTGTTCTGGAACAACATCCTATGGACAGATGAGACCAAGATCAACTTGTACCAGAGTGATGGGAAGAGAAGAGTATGGAGAAGGAAAGGAACTGCTCATGATCCAAAGCATACCACCTCATCAGTGAAGCATGGTGGTGGTAGTGTCATGGCGTGGGCATGTATGGCTGCCAATGGAACTGGTTCTCTTGTATTTATTGATGATGTGACTGCTGACAAAAGCAGCAGGATGAATTATGAAGTGTTTCGGGGAATATTATCGGCTCATATTCAGCAAAATGCTTCAGAACTCATTGGACGGAGCTTCACAGTGCAGATGGACAATGACCCGAAGCATACTGCGAAAGCAACCAAAGAGTTTTTTAAGGGAAAGAAGTGGAATGTTATGCAATGGCCAAGTCAATCACCTGACCTGAATCTGATTGAGCATGCATTTCACTTGCTGAAGACAAAACTGAAGGGAAAATGCCCCAAGAACAAGCAGGAACTGAAGACAGTTGCAGTAGAGGCCTGGCAGAGCATCACCAGGGATGAAACCCAGCGTCTGGTGATGTCTATGTGTTCCAGACTTCAGGTTGTAATTGACTGCAAAGGATTTGCAACAAAGTATTAAAATGTAAAAGTTTGGTGGATGATTGTTAACCTGTCCCATTACTTTTGGTCCCTTAAAAAAGTGGGAGGCGGATATACAAACTGTTGTAATTCCTACACCGTTCACCTGATTTGGATGTAAATACCCTCAAATTAAAGCTGAAAGTCTGCAGTTAAAGCACATCTTGTTAGTTTCATTTCAAATCCATTGCGGTGGTGTATAGAGCCAAAAAAGATTAGAATTGTGTCCATGTCCCAATATTTATGGACCTGACTGTATGTAAGACTGGGCATGCCATTTAAGTTCATGTGTGTGTAAAGGCAGGCGTCCCAATACAATACATAGTGTTTATAAAGGAGTTAAAAAATGCCATTCAGAATGGGGGGGGGGGGGGGGAGGATGAACCTCATATAGATTGTTTTCCTGTTGCATTACCTGTGAATGTATCTATATAAATGTATTCATTTTAATACCACCCTCTGATAAAAGCTCATAAGGGATGAAGTACAAGGTTTGGACCCATCACTTATAACCAAGCGACATGTACCTGTAATAGCCGGCATTTTAAGGTAATTGGTCTGCTTTTCATGAAAAGAGTGATAGTAATGGTTAATGATTGGATAATTTCCTGTAACTGGGGTCATCTATAACGTATAGGGCATTTCAGCTTGTCAGCGGGGTATCATGCTTTTATTTCTGTGGAGAGCATTTAATGATATGCCTTTTGATATATGAAAATTACCGGGATATCATTTATCCTTCCGTGGAACTAAAAAAAAAAAAATATATATATATATATATATATATATATATATATATATTTATACTCACCGGCCACTTTATTAGGTACACCTGTTCAGTTGCTCGGTAACACAAATTGCTAATCAGCCAATCACACGGCAGCAAAATGCATTTAGGCATCTAGACGTGGTGAAGAGGACTTGCTGAAGTTCAAACCGAGCATCAGAATGGGGGGAAGAAAGGGGATCTCGGTGACTTTGAACGTGGCATGGTTGTTGGTGGCAGACGGGCCGGTCTGAGTATTTCTGGGATTTTCACACACAACCATCTCTCGGGGTTTACAGAGAATGGTGGGAAAAAGAGAAAATATCCAGTGAGCGGCAGTTGTGTGGAGGAAAATGGCTTGTCGATGTCAGAGGAGAATGGGCAGACTGGTTCCAGATGATAGAAAGGCAACAGTAACTCAAATAACCACTCGTTTTGATGGCACAGTGGCTGCAATTGATGGGGTTTTTTCAGAATTTTTCAGTTTGTTTGCGCCCCCCCCCCCCAAAAAAAAATTTTTGAGCACCAGCTGCCATTGAGTGCCATCAACATAGAACTGAGGGAAATCAGTGGGACTCAGGTACACCCGTCTACTTGTAGCACCCTGGGGTTTAGTCAGGGAGCTCCTCACAAATTTACTTGCCTAGATTAGTTATCCTGGTCAATTGATAGAGATCTATTGATTTCTCACTAAGTTTGGCCTCGTTGCACTTTCCTCTTCTACCACTAGATGGCCGGGTACTTACATAGTTACATAGTAGGTGAGGTTGAAAAAAGACACAAGTTCATCAAGTCCAACCTACCCTGTTTCCCCAAAAATAAGACCTAGTGTGATTGCCGGTGATGGCTGCAATATAAGCCCTACCCCCCAAATAAGCCCTACCCTGAAAATAAGACCTACAAGGACTTTAACCAGGGCTTATTTGGGGGGGTAGGGCTTATATTGCAGCCATCACCGATAATCAGGCTAGGTCTTATTTTCGGGGAAACAGGGTATGTGTGTGATTATATGTCAGTATTACATTGTATATCCCTGTATGTTGCGGTCATTCAGGTGCTTATCTAATAGTTTTTTTAAACTATCGATGCTCCCCGCTGAGGCCACCGCCTGTGGAAGGGAATTCCACATCCTTGCTGCTCTTACAGTAAAGAACCCTCTACGTAGTTTAAGGTTAAACCTCTTTTCTTCTCATTTTAATGAGTGGCAACGAGTCTTGTTAAACTCCCTTCCGTGAAAAAGTTTTCTCCCTATTGTGGGGTCACCAGTACAGTATTTGTACAATGAAATCATATCCCCTCTCAAGCGTCTCTTCTCCAGAGAGAATAAGTTCAGAGCTCACAACCTTTCCTCATAACTAAGATCCTCCAGACCCTTTATTAGCTTAGTTGCCCTTCTTTGTACTCGCTCCAGTACTTGGTGGTACTAGATATGAGAAGGACAACTCAAGGTCAAGTTATGGGTATGTGGGGTATCTCAGCCAATGGGCAGGGGGTTTTCTTGAATCCCTTGGCCTACTGGGAGAGTCTAAATATTTGGGTGGAGTCAGGTGATCTATGTACTGTGCCACCTGGACGGCCGCCTGGGTGGACGTGTGTCGTGCGCTCTTGGCTGCTAGGCCGGAGATTGGGCCTATCCCGGGGGGGCATCTGGCTTTTGGGCTGTTTGAGAGCCTATCCAGAAGTAAGAGAGCAGCGCAGGGTTGGGATTGCGGCTTGCAGTCCAACCAGAAGTGACGGTTCTGCCGGCCGGAGAACCTGACATGGTCGGAGGTAGAGGGGAAGCTGTCGCCACAAAGGGGCCATCCACCTTATTTCCAGGGACTACAGTGAGTAACTGAAGCAAGTACCTGGAGTAACATTGTCACCGAACGGGCACGGTGGAGAATCGGGGAACTTCAGGTGGTGATCAAGTCAGGGACCCAACCAGCGGAGGAGACGCTTGCAGAGCAGCCTTGTGTGTCAAGCCAGGGACCGAGACGGTCAGCAGGGGTGAAACTTGAGGAGTATCTGAACTGCCAAGCTAGGGACCCAGCAGGGAAGCGTGGGTGACGCTTGAGGGAAATATCACCGCAAAGATTGGAGGAGCTCAAGGGATTCAGAGTCAGTGAATCAGAGGGTCTAGTGAGAGACCGGGAGCTCAGTATTGAAGAACTACAAGAGGCAGTTGTAGTGAAGCTGAAGGAACTGTTACATTGGAGTTGGGAACTGTTAAAGACTTACCATAGGAGACAGCATTCCTCCACGTGCAGATGTGGCGCCTTGCTGGGGCCTTTCCCTGCACGGTTGTCCTCCTATTGAAGTCTCGGAGTCTGCCAACTGAATCTACCACTACTTAAGGGTGTCCTGGACCTAACCCTCTTTCCCCCAAAAATACAAAAAGGACTGTTAAGAGAAATAAAACCTCTTTTACATCCAAGAAGTGTCCGGCGCCCAATGACTTTGTCCACCTTGCACCCACTATGCCTCACAACCCATCTTTGGCCTGGAAAGTTCTCATTAGACTGGACAAGGCCAGAAACCTTGCTACATACTGAAATAAATGTACTTTTTGGTGATATTCAAATTTTTTGACATGCACCTGTATGTGCATTTGGTTTGTTTATCACGATTTTAGATTGTGAGTCAATGGAAAATCAGCATATGGCATTGCTCATTTTCACAAGCCTTTGCATACAATACAAAACACAGCCCATGGGGAGTGATGAATCGTGGGATAAATAACAAGTGATCCGATGTCAAATATTATTTTTGTGTGGGATCACCTTACGTCTTCCAGAAAGCACAGCTTGTACAATAAATGAATGTCTTCCAACGTATCTGGTCTGTAATTGCTGCCATGATAATGACACTCTCTATTGAGGCTTTCATTTGATGTTTCTGGGTTTTTCTCATCCTTTTAAATGAATTAATTCTGATGCATTAAATGTCATCCGTTTTCTAGGAAACTGTAAAATTATTAGCAATCAAATCAGTCATGAAAGAAGTATGGAAGCTACCAACATGGATATCTCCTATAGACAACTGGCTGCCATGATGACCCTCTTGCTTTGATACTTTGGGACTTGGATATGGAATAATTTGCAGATATGGACTTTATTTTCAGACTTCTCAGATATTCATACTTTATTCAAGTAGTGGGTGGGAGTGGAAGTGGGTGGGTGTCAGGGAAGACTGCAGGGCCAGGAATAGGGATGGGGGAAGGTAGAAGGAACATGGTGTTGAGATGTAGAAGGGGGGTAGCATTGGAAGCTTCAGCCGATCTGTTCTCTAGCTCCTCACTGATGGGAATGAGTACACAGGAGGTAAGGGGACAACTCCATCTTGGAACTCCCTCTCTCCTCCCTCTCTCTTCCCCCCCAGAGGCATAACTAGAACCTTCAGGGCCCCCGGTGAAAGAAATCTTGAAGGGCCCTCCTGACCCCCCAACTGGTGCCCTTCTCTCCGAGCTTAGGGCTCTTGCCACTGATCCCATTGCCCTTTACTCCCATCAAATGGTCTTTTATCCTATTATTATGGTCACCCAGCTGAACCCTTTCACATGTTCTGCGGCGGGCCCTCTTCCTGCCTTCGTAGCGCCATGGCCCGGTCACAAGTGTGAGACCTTTGTGACCCTCGTAGTCTCGCCACTTGTGTCGGTAGTTGTTTTTTTGTTTTTTTTGTTTTTTTTTACTATTTTATATATTTTTCTTTACAATTTGATATATAATATTTTTTTTTACAATTTGCTTTGGCGAGATATCCGGGGGATAAACAAACCTCTGATGTTTTACCTTTGAGACAGAGAAAGAAGATTGAGGATACAGCCCTCCATCTCTATCTCTGCAGCTGCACAGAATGAATGGACAGGAATAGCTCTGTACAGAGGCTTCCAAGTTCATTCTTAAACTGAAGCATAGCAAACTGTTTCTTATTCTTCAGTTATGAATTGACACAGTGAGTGATCAGTACCAATCACTTACTGTGTCCATTCAGAAAAAGAAGGGGCCCGGTAAATGACATATTTATGGGCCCCTTCCTCCCCTCTCCATCCTGACACATCCCCTGCAGCAGCTGGCGGGAGAGGGGAGGGGGGAAGCCAGCAGTGCTGAGGCAGGAAGAGTAACCTGGATCGGAGGGGTGGCATATAGAGAAACCGATGCCCGCCATATTCCTCTTACAGCCTCTGGAAGGAAGAAGAAGAGAAGCAGGCATTCAGCAGCTGTAGGAGGAACATGGAAGGCATCAGTTCCTCTATGCCGCCCCCGCTGTCCCTCCTATTCAGGTGTAGAACAGGGGGGGCCGCACGAGCCCCCCAAGCCATGGGACCAGATTGCAAATGCGACCCCTGTAGTTGTGCCCCTGCTTAGAACCCCCCCCCCCAGATCTTTCATTTCGAAGCACCCCACAGAGCCAACCTGCCAGCTCCCCTTCTTCATCCCTCTAACATTCTATGTAAGACAAAGAGGTCCTCAGACTGACACCACCAATGCAAGGGCATTTTTCCCCACTGACACAGCACCATTTTTCCTCTTAGCAACACCACTGGATCCAGGGGCCTTATTTTCCCCAGTGACACCACTGATGTAGCAACATATTGTCTTTCCGGTGACACCACTTGATGTAGGGGCATGTTTTCCTTCCAGTGACACCACCAATTCAAGGACATTTTTTTTCCTTCCGGTGACCTCACCAACACAGGGACAATTATTTTCCTTCCAGTGACCGTGACGGGGACCCAAGGCAGTCTCTGACATATTTATACAATACATATCTAACAAAGGTAAAAAATAGATGTCAGCACATAAAGCTATTCTATGAAAACATGGTTCAATGAGCAAGTTTGTAAGTCCAATAGAACAAAATTCTGCAGCAACAAGAGTACTTACTATACTGATGTTGCCCTAAAAAGCAATAAAAAAAAACCTTCACTAGATTGACTGTGAGATTAATTGAGCCAAATGTGCTTCTATTTGCCATCGATGTCTGAAATCATATTACCTAGTAAGGCTTCTTAGCGGGAATGGATTGTTAGCTAGTTGAAGACTATTGCTAATGAATGCTATTTTTTCAGTTCTTGGAACACTCAATACACTTTCTTTATCTTCAAGTGAGGGGGAACGGAAATACCATAATTCTTGGATATGTGAGTTATACTTCCGCCTCCAGGAGGTATTACATTGTATATCCCTGTATGTTGAGGTCGTTCAGGTTTTTTGAAACTATCGATGCTCCCCGCTGAGACCACCGCCTGTGGAAGGGAATTCCACATCCTTGCCGCTCTTACAGTAAAGAACCCTCTACGTAGTTTAAGGTTAAACCTCTTTTCTTCTAATTTTAATGAGTGGCCACGAGTCTTGTTAAACTCCCTTCAGCGAAAAAGTTTTCTCCCTATTGTGGGGTCACCAGTCCGGTATTTGTACATTGAAATCATATCCCCTCTCAAGCGTCTCTTCTCCAGAGAGAATAAGTTCAGAGCTCACAACCTTTCCTCATAACTAAGATCCTCCAGACCCTTGCTGAACTTTGCTGATGTCATCTACTGGGTGGCATGTTGAGCGCACACCTTTTCTGTCTTTTGACTTAAGGCTGCTTTCACACTGGGGCTCTTTACAGGCGCTATAGCGCTAAAAATAGCGCCCGAAAAGCGCCTGTAAAGAGCCTCTCCTGTCACTCCTGTGTGAAAGCCCGAGTGCTCTCACACTGGAGCGGTGCGCTGGCAGAACGCTAAAAAAAGTCTTGCAAGCAGCATCTTTGAGGCGCTGTAGGAGTGGTGTATACACCGCTCCTACAGCGCCCCGCCCATTGAAATCAATGAGCAGCGCCACCGAAGCGCCGCTTCAGCGGCACTTTGCGGGCGCTTTTGACCCTTTTTCGGCATTAGCGGGGGTTAAAAGTGCCCCGCTAGTGGCCGAAAAGCACCGCCGACGCACCTAACGCCAGCAGCCTTTAGAGGACGCGCCTTCCTGCTGTTACTACTGCTGCTTGTGGATCATCCAGTCCCTCACATTCCACTGCCCATCTACAGGTACTTGATCTCCTCCCAATAGCTACAACCATCACTAATACCAACTGCTTGGGTTTGTAAGTACACAAGCCCTTCCCTGAAATCTCAGCACTCTATAGCACTGCCTATTACATCCACCCTAGTACTTTTTCTTTCCCCCCTGGCTTTCCCATTGTGTAAGACTTAATATATCCTCACTGGTAAAAATCAGCGTCCCTAGCTATGCATTTCCCTTCCCTTTCGAGGGTTATGGGTAAAAAATGAAATGGAAATAACACTGCGCTAACCCAATAAATAAAAATGAAGCGGCTACATACAAATACGACCAATATTCAAAAGATGTAGTAAAATAAATGTAGCGCTAATAATGAACAAACTAACAGTGATTAAAATGGTCAGTGGGAATAACCCACTGAGGCAAAAAAGGTGTAGCAAATGAGACACAATAAATAAGAGAAGTTCAATGGTGACCCAATAAACCACAATGAAATGATAGTCCCATGATCAAAAAAATATATAAAGTGAGTCCAACATGAATGGAGAATCTTCAGGTCTGTGTATCATCAGTTTAAAAATCTTGAACAGGAAACAGATGTAATACGCTTACCAGAAATGGTGGATTCGGATGCCGGTGTCACCGAATCAGACAGGCTTAGAGATCCAAGATGGAAGCGGTTGTCCAAGGAACCCCCGGATCTCAAGGGGAATCCTTCCTCTGTTTTCCCAATCGCGACTGCCAGTCCGGAGTGACCGAAGGGAAGAAGGGAAATCCAAACCTCATGGAAGTCTCAGATGTGTGTATAGCTCAAAAAATATATAAAAAGCGCAGATCAAATGGTATATTTATTGGATGACACCAATAATCCAAAAAACAGTTAAAATAGCGTGATCACGTAAATAGGTAAAATCAAGTGTAGGGAAGAGTGTAGTTCTATTTCAACTTATAGCCATTCACGGATTGGTTTTTGGTTGGGACATATTTTTTGCCCAATCTTCTTTTCCTTGAGGTCAAGAGTTAGGTGTCCTACACACATGAACCTTGCATTAGAAGCTAATGGTCGAGTCACACCTACCTTACAGTTCGATACACTGCAGTTTGTCATTACCCATGGAGTAATGTTCCCAACTAGAGTTTTTCCCTGGTGGGTTTCGAGACTATAGTGCATTGGTCTTCAAACTGCGGCCCGTGGGCTGAATGCAGTTGTTTGCTTCTCTGCAGTCCTTGGGACACCGTTCTTTCCATGGATACAAGGCAATATTTCTCCCACTGACACCAACAATGAGTTATGCCGTGTATACACGAGCAGACTTTCCACGGACTGAACTCCAAAGGACTTTTTGACGGACTTTTGACGGAGTTCCTACACACACACAATCACACCAAAGTCCGACTGATTCGAACGTGATGACGTACGACTGGACTGGAATAGGGAGGTTCATAGCCAGTAGCCAATAGCTGCCCTTGTGTCGTTGTTCGTCTGTCGGACTCGCCTACAGACGAACAGATTTTTCGACCGGACTCGAGTCCGTCGGAAAGATTTGAAACATGTTCTATTTCTAAAGTCCGTCTGATTTTTCGACAGCAAAGGTCCGATGAAGCCCACACACGATCGAATTGACCAGCCGTCGAAAAGTCAGGTCGTGTGTACACGCCACAACTATTCATCTCACAGATAGTGGGGAACTATTCCTCCTGCTGACACCAATGATGGGGCACTATTCCTCCCATGGACACCAATGATGGGGCACTATTCCTCCCATGGACACCAATGATGGGGCACTATTCCTCCCATGGACACCAATGATGGGGCACTATTCCTCCCATGGACACCAATGATGGGGCACTATTCCTCCCATGGACACCAATGGTGGAGCACTATTCCTCCTATGGACACCAATGATGGGGCACTATTCCTCCCATGGACACCAATGATGGGCCACTATTCCTCGCATGGACACCAATGGTGGGGCACTACTCCTCCCATGGACACCAATGGTGGGGCACTAATCCACCCATGGACACCAATGGTGGGGCACTAATCCACCCATGGACACCAATGGTGGGGCACTATTCCTCCCACTGACACCAACCTTTTAACTATATAGCAGTTTAGCATCATCTGCCCTAAGTATCGCAGGAACTAATCCAAAAAATAACGCATTAAAAAGTACCATAAGAAACCAAAACCCTCTATCCTTCCTAAAAACATGTTGTACCAATTAATAATTTAAATTTTAATTAATAATTGGATTGAAACAGTCATAAGTTCCGCAATGCACGTTGTGGCCGTTTATGTGAAGGGAACTCTTAAGGCATCGGCATACCAAGACATTTTGAAAAATGTAATGCTCCCAACTTTGTGGGAACAGTTTGGGGACGGCCACTTTCCTGTTCCAACATGACTGCCCACCAGTGCACAAAGCAAGGTCCATAAAGACGTGGATGAGTGAGTTTGGGGTGGAGGACAGCCTTCCCAGAAGAGTTGAAGCTGTTATATCTGCAAAGGGTGGGGCCAACTCAATATTGAACCCTACGGACTAAGACTGGGATGTCATTAAAGTTTAAGTGCGTGTAAAGGCAGGCGTCCCAATACTTTTAGTAATATAGTGTACTTTGTATTCAGGGTTGTGGGCACCAGACTTAGTCTTAGTGTCTAGTTGTTCATTAGATCACTGTCAGCTATCAGTTGCTAGATGTGGATTAGACTGGGGGAGGCTATATCTTGATGGAAGCACCCAAGCTGGGTGCTGGACGGTTCCTTCACAAAATGTTTTGAACAAAATTCTACTTACTGATGTACGGCCAAGCTTTAGGTTGTCCGTAAACTGGTGGATAGCCCCCCCAAGGAGATCGCTCACCAGTAGGGCAGTATTTTTGGATCTCTCACTAGAAAAGTGATGGACAGCTCATGAGGAGAGCTTCCAAGAAAAAGACGGCAGACCTTGGTTTGTGTTGACAAGCATCACCAACAAGCCTGAGGCACTCATCCTCTTTTATCACATCAGAAATGGCCAAATTGTTGCAAACAAGAATTAAACCCGTGATCAGTGCTGGTTTTCATCAAGGGAATAAACACAGCCTAGAGCAATAAACACACAGGCATTGCTTAGTCCTGCCTTGTAAGTGCTAGCGTATGTGAGGAGCATTTCAAAGATCAAACTGCTTTCTTGAAGCCCTTTTTTTCATGTTAGACTAGAAGTGACTAATCTATCACACGCATTTCTCTGCAATCTTCATATAGTATTTAAAAACTATTTGATTTAATATGGCTGGAACAAATCCAGCACCAGAAACTGCTTTTGGCTTCTACTCACTACTGACAAATTCCAGCCCTGGCCACCTTGCCCCCCCCGGCCAACTCCCATCCCTTCCGCAGCCAGCTCACCCTCTCTTAATCAGGGAGGAGCCAGATATTCTTCTTAGGATATAGATGTGTCACGCCTACCCCTAGCGTTGGTGGGCAGGCATTATAGCTGGTTCTGTGTTTTTCACCAATAGGAGCCCCTTTTCCCATAAGGCAAGCAGGCCTAGCGGTACTTGGTTGCCCCCCCCCCCTGGTCTTATATACAAAGCTATAGTGCCTGGCTACCACGCCAGGGCAGGGGGCGAGCTAAGCTCAGCAAACAAGAACTTGTGGTTGGCAGACAGAGCGGTCCAATGGCAGACCAGGTTCAGGGCAGGCAACGTTCAGAAAGTATGTGCAACACAAGAAAAACACCGCGCTGAACAGTGTAGCTGTTAGTAGAGTAGTAAACGGCACACCCAGTCCAGGTGCTCTGGCTCAGGACGTCCTTTCAGCATCCCAAACAGAAATAAGGAAATCAAAGCATGAAGGAGCCGGCACTTCTGGAGATGAAGTCTTGACAATCTTTATTCCAAAATGACCATGTAAAACAACGCTGAGGCCAACGCGTTTCGTCAGGAGCCTTATCCACAGCAACAACACGCAGTATAAAACAACACATATATATATATATATATATATATATACACATATGCAATTAAAAAGATGGTGCAATCCACTTCCTCTAATCATCACCAATCAAGGTAATATGGGAAACACCACTGCTGGTGTATAACCCCCTGTTGGAGTGAAGTACATAATAAGAAAAAATTATAAAAATGTCTTGGGCAAGCAAACTGGATTCATATACAATAAAAAAACAATTTATTTCAATTTATAAAGTCTATGCTGTTGAATGTACCCTGTATCATCTACAATATACAGTTGTGCTCATAAGTTTACAAACCCTGGGAGGATTTATGATTTCTTGGCCATTTTTTAGAGAATATGAATGAGAACACAAAAACTTTTTCTTTCACTCATGGTTATGTGTTTGGCTGAAGCCATTTATTATCAATCAACTGTGTTTACTCTTTTTAAATCATAATGACAACAGAAACCACCCAAATGACCCTGATCAAAAGTTTACATACCCCTGGTGATTTTGGCCTGATAACATGCACACAAGTTGACACAAAGGGGTTTGAATGGCTATTAAATGGTAACCATCCTGACCTGTGATCTTTTTGCTTATAATTAGTGTATAAATGGTCAATGAGTTTCTGGACTCCTGACAGACCCTTGCATCTTTCATCCAGTGCTGCACTGACGCTTCTGGATTCTGAGTCATGGGGAAAGCAAAATAATTGTCAAAGGATCTGCGGGAAAAGGTAGTTGAACCGTATAAAACAGGAAAGGGGATATAAAAAGATATCCGAGGAATTGAGAATGCCAATCAGCAGTGTTCAAACTCTAATCAAGAAGTGGAAAATGAGGGGTTCTGTTGAAACCAAACCATGGTCAGGTAGACCCACTAAAATTTGAGCCACAACTGCCAGAAATTTTTTTTTTCATAGATGAATTGCTGCATCAAACTCCTGATGAGTGGACCCTAGTGAGATACACGAAATGCGTAGAGATCCATAGATGCTACAATACATTTATTCATTTATGGACCAATTGTGCATTTTGTTGTGATATCTTCATGATTATCATATACATATACTGTCTCATTATATATGGATCTTTTTTACTGCTAATGTTTATACGACTTTTTGCATAGATATATTACATATTTTTTTTACGTATTTTTGTATATCATGAATTTATAATAAATTATCATTTGTATCCTAGTTGTGCCTAGTCTGTGACCCACCTCATTTAAAGTCCCATGACCGCTCTTTTTTGTCTTTATATGTATAAACCCAGATGGAGGTGGGCCGCGGTGTATGTTCCAGATAATTTTTTTCCTGTTTCGAGACCAAAATTGAGCTTTTTGGCCACAACCATAAACACTACATTTGGAGAGGAGTCAACTAGACCTATGATGAAAGGACCACCATTCCTACTGTGAAACACGGAGGTGGATCGCTGATGTTTTGGGGATGTGTAAGCACAGGAAATTTAGTCAAAATTGTTGGCAAGATGAATGCAGTATGTTATCAAAAAATACTGGAGGAACATTTGCATTCATCAGCCAGGAAGCTGCGCATGGGATGTACTTGGACATTCCAACATGAATGTGGGAAGATCTCAAATGTGCAGTTCATGCAAGACAGCCCAAGAATTTACAGGAACTGGAGGACTTTTTGCCAAGAGGAATGGGCAGCTTTACCATCTGAGACGATAAAGAGCCTCATCCACAAATACCACAAAAGACTTCAAGCTGTCATTGATGTTAAAGGGGCAAAAAACGGTATTATGAACTGGGGTATGTAAACTTTTGATAAGGGTCATTTGGGTAGTTTCTGTTGCCATTAGGATTTATAAAGCGTAAACACAGTTGATTGATAATAAATGGCCAGCCAAACACTAACCACGAGTGAAAGAAAAGTGTTTGTGTTATTCATATTCTCTGAAAAATGGCCAAGAAACCATAAATTCTGCCAGGGTATGTAAACTTATAAACACAACTGTATACGTGTCGTTTTATACTGTGTGTTGTGCTGTGAACAAGGCTCCCGCCGAAACGCGTTAGCCTCACCGTTGTTTTACAGGGTCATTTTGGAATAAAGATTGTCAAGATTTCATCTCCAGAAGTGCAGGCTCCTTTATGCTTTGATTTCACAACGTTTAGAAAGTAGTCAGGGTCAAATCTGTGATCAAAAGGTAGGCTTAGTTTAAAAAGAGTAGTCCAATCCAAAGTCGATAACCAAGAAATCTACACTAGCTGGCAGGATAGGGACTCCGGTAAAGGTCATGGCACAGGAACAAGGCAGGCAAACAGGGAACTTGACACACACGTGTTACAAACACGATCACAAGCATGAGACTAAGGGCTTGGCAGGCTTAAAACAAGTTTGGTCTCCACCCATGGACCTTTATCTACATCAATCACCCTGCAGGTGGACAGTCTGACAGGGAGCCAAAACCGGGATGCTGGAATAAGACCAGTAGCGGCCATGGAACAGGAGCATTACATGGCTGTGGAAACCTAGAAGTGGCTCTAGGGCAGTGGTTCTCAACCTCTGTCCTCGGGACCCACTAACAGGCCATATTTTAAGTATTACCTTGGGGAGATGCAGACTAGAATACTGCAATCACTGAGCAGCAAAAGATATCGCCTGTGATGCATTTCAGTTATCTTACAAACCTGGCCTGTTGGTGGGTCCTGAGGACCACTTCTCTAGGGGCTGGTTCATACTATTGTGGCCTTGGTGTGGTGCATTGTCAACATGTTGTGTTTTACATTCATTAGCACTGAACCCCCCCATTGTTGAAGTCAGAGGGAGGAAGGTCCGGATAAAGGCAAGCAAAGGGCCACGATTTGGAGACCACTGCTTTAGGTCTAAGGTCGAGCAAAGTAGACCATGATCCTAGTACCCAGACTTCATCTCTGCATACAGGTTGATGGCTACCAGCAGTCAACACATCCAATCAGGCAGATGGTGTATACTGCTGTTTTATGTGGTCAGTTCGATTAGCTGATGTGATCCATTTAATGTGAAAAATGGACGTAGCAATACACACTATGTTCGGAAAAATCGTTGAGAGGCTTTATTCAAACCAGTGAGCTTTGTCCATAGTTTGTTCGCGTTTCTTCAAGCACATACAGTACAAGGGCCAATACATTTTCTCTCATTACTTCCCTTTGTTCGGCTCCACAGGTTTTGTCCAGACTGAATATAAAAGAATTACATAAAAACTGTAAGCTTCTTTTTCCAATGATGTTATTTTGTCATTACGGTTACATCACAGCATGGAGTCTACAAAATATAGATTGGGAACACGTATGGCTGTTATTGCAATGAAAATGTTTTGCCAAGTGGAATAAGTACCACATAGAACTGTACCAGAAAAATTAGAAAGTATTTTCTTCATTCACACGAACAGTTGCGCATAAATCTAATATTTCTTAAATAAAAAAACGTCAATAACATTGCTGTTAATGGGAGACTGTGAGACATGATGGGTCTCTGAAACAGAACAGCCAATGCCGATATCTTTACCTTTATGGTACTTAAAGCCAGAGACATGTTCACACCAAACTGGAGAAAAGCCAAAATGCTCCCCACAGGAAACTGTCAGGGATGAAGCTTAGGAGCCTCACACCAGGTATAAATGACTTTCCATGTAGGGCACGTGTCAAACACAAGGCCCAAGGTCCCAATCCAGCCCACTTTCTGTGGCACCTGCACCCTCCTTGTTTAGGCAGTCGGCAGCAGAGAGGAGGGCAGAACTCCTCCTACAGGTCCTGCACCTCTCTATGCAGCTGCAGCACCCCCCTAGTCTCCGCCTTCCCTGGTCTCCGCATTCAGCAGACAATGGCAGCTGACCCTGCACCTTGCTCAGCCCCCAGCTTTTTCACATCAGCAGTACAAGGTGGGGGGGGGGGGGGTGCGCAATGTGATGTAAGGGAGCTTCCAACACACTATTCCCAACACACACGTTCCTGTAGAATTAGCTGTGCATATAAGTGGGTGCTGAGGCGACCATCGGCTGAAACCATGTCAAGTCAGAGCAAGAGAATGACACCAGCAAGGATCTCCAGGATGAGTCCAACGCTTTATTCAGTCATCACATCATTACAGCAGATTGCAACGTTTCAGAACCATGCAGGACCCCTTCATCAGACATGTGACACGTCTGATAAAGGGGTCCTGCATGGCTCCAAAACATTGCAATCTGCTGTAACAATGTGATGACTGAATAAAGTGTTGGACTTGTTATGGAGATCCTTGGTTTGCTGGTGTCATTCTCTTGCTGTGATGCAAGCAAAGTAGGGGGGAGGGAAGGCCTTGACTTCTGATGGTGGGGGGGCTCTTGACATCTGATATAAGGGAGGGAGGGAGGGTAGGGTGCTCTGGACATCATCTTATAATTGTTATAATAATTCTATGCCAGTTAAAAAAGGAGGGTTGCACATGGTACATGCTGGTATCATCCACAAGAAACCTTATTGGATACTGCTCAGACAGAACACAATGGCAGAACCATGTTCTGTCTGAGCAGCCTCCAATAAAGTTTCCAATTGATGATACCAGTAGCATGTGACTCTCCTTTTAATACTTGCAACATCTGATACTGGGGTGTGAGTGCGCTCCCTACCTGTCTGCATCTGCCCTTAACAGCTTACGTTTTAGGTTATTACTAAAACCAGTAAAAATTGAATGCAGAGGCATTTTTTTAATATGATAAAGAGTAGATACATTTATATAGTCTTACAGCTACAACTGGCCCTTTGAGGGCAACCATAATGCTGATGCGCCCCCGATGAAATGGAGTTTGACACCACTAATCTTGGGTAATACACCTTCTTGGAGCTTCAACTTTCTTGCTTTGAGGGTAGGAATTAGAGATTCAAACACACCCCTATCCCTCAGGCCTTAAGCGTCAACAGCCATACAGTCAAGTTCCTCCACCCCAAACTCTCTCATCCATGTCTTTATGGACCTTGTCACTGGTGGGCAGTCATGTTGGAACAGGAAGGGTCCGTCCCCAAACTGTTCTCACAAAGTTGGGAGCATGAAATTGTGCAAAATTCTTGGTATGCCGACGTCTTACGAGTTTCCTTCACTGGAACTAAGAGGCGAAGCCCAACCCCTGAAAAACAACCCCACGCCATAATCCCCCCTCCACCAAATGATTTGGACCAGTAAAAAAAGAAAGGTCCATAAAGACATGGATGAGGGAGTTTGGGGTGGAGGAACTTGACTGGCCTGCACAGTCCTGACCTTTTTTTCATAAATTCTTTGTAGAAACAGACGCATTGGAGAACTTAAGGAATGGTGTAAAACTGGGCATAGGGGACTACATCAAAAAGGAGGTTACCGTCTTCTCCAGCACCTTCATGCAGGCCCGAATCAAGGTACGAAGGAGTGCAGAGGACAGAGGACACTACTCTGGGAGGGATGATGTGATGTGAAGGGGAGCAGAGGACACTACTGTGGGAGGGATGATGTGATGTGAAGGGGAGCAGGAGTCCAACTAGGCATTTCCCCTGTGTAAGCAGTACCTTCACCTGTGCTGTGTTGTGGACTAAGCCCCAAGTACGCCACACAATGTTTTGGGACCAAAACGGACTTCTGAGGGTTCAGCACCCAACGGAACTGCTCCAGGACATTTGACGTCAGTTTAAGCCAACTGTTCCCTGAGAAGCAGGTGTTCAGGTATCCCAGAATGGGAATACCTTGGGTCCTCAAAAACCCCATACCCATATTTAACAACTTGCTAAACCGTCTGGGGGATGTGGACAGGCCAAAAAGCAAGGCCACAAACTGGCGATCCTCCACTGCGAATTGCATAAACTGTTGATCAAGGGGTTGAATAAGGTTCAGGAGGGCAGTAGTTTCAATATGAAACCAAGATGAAGAACATGGTACAAGACCTCAAGCTCACTGGAGGAAAGTTCAAAACAAATATTAGAAAGTATTATTTTACTGACAGGGTAGTTAATGCTTGGAATAGACTTCCAGCAGAGGTAGTGAGACAACAGTAAATGGCTTCAAACTTGGTTGGGACAAACGTAGATCTATACTCAGACAAAAAAAGTTAACAAAAAAAGCGCATACTCGATGGACTACTCAGTCTTTTTTCTGTTGTTACTTTTCTATGAGGTTATAAAATGTGTGGGGGTGCATAAGTAGGAACTCTTTATATCAACTGATACCAGAAAGCAAAGCAATCACCAATTGGGTGGACTCCAGAGGGGAAGGGGACACTACAGTTGGGGGTTGACGTGAAGGGGAGCAGAAGACACCACTGTGGGAGGGATGATGTGATTTGAAGGGGAGCAGAGGACACTACTGTGGGAGGGATGATGTGATGAGGAGCAGAGGCCACCACTGTGGGAGGGATGATGTGATTTGAAGGGTAGCAGAGGACACTACTGTGGGAGGGATGATGTGATGAGGAGCAGAGGCCACCACTGTGGGAGGGATGATGTGATTTGAAGGGAAGCAGAGGACACCACTGTGGGAGGGATGATGTGATGAGGAGCAGAGGCCACCACTGTGGGAGGGATGATGTGATTTGAAGGGAAGCAGAGGACACCACTGTGGGAGGGATGATGTGATGAGGAGCAGAGGACACTACTGTGGGAGGGATGATGTGAAGGGGAGCAGAAGACACCACTGTGGGAGCAATGATGTGATTTGAAGGGAAGCAGAGGACACCACTGTGGGAGGGATGATGTGATGTGAAGGGGAGCAGAGGACACTACTGTGGGAGGGATAATGTGATGAGGAGCAGAGGACACTACTGTGGGAGGGATGATGTGATGAGGAGCAGAGGACACTACTGTGGGAGGGATGATGTGATGAGGAGCAGAGGCCACCACTGTGGGAGGGATGATGTGATTTGAAGGGGAGCAGAGGACACCACTGTGGGAGGGATGATGTGATGTGAAGGGGAGCAGAGGACACTACTGTGGGAGGGATGATGTGATGAGGAGCAGAGGACACTACTGTGGGAGGGATGATGTGATGAGGAGCAGAGGACACTACTGTGGGAGGGATGATGTGATGAGGAGCAGAGGACACTACTGTGGGAGGGATGATGTGATGAGGAGCAGAGGACACTACTGTGGGAGGGATGATGTGATGAGGAGCAGAGGACACTACCGTTGGGAGGAATAATGTGATTGGAAGGGGAGCAGAGGCCACCACTGTGGGAGGGATCATGTGATGTGAAGGGGAGCAAGAGCCATCACTGTGGGAGGGATCATGTGATGTGAAGCGGAGGAGCAAAGGCGACCACTGTGGGAGGGATGATGTGACGTGAAGGGGAGCAGGAGCCACCACTGTGGGAGGGATGATGTGAAGGGGTGCAGAGGTTACTACTGTGGGAGTGATGATGGGATGGAAAGGAGGAGCAGAGGACGTTACTCTGGGAGGGATGATGTGACGCAAAGGGGGGCCAGGGACACTATAGTATGTCTTTGAGGGCTTGACAGTTTTTTTTTTTTTTTTAAGTGGTTCTAAAAAGGCAGAAGGTGCATTCTTTGCATTATGATAAAAAGCCTTCTGTGTGCAGCAGCCCACCTGAGTTCCCTCTCCGTCCAGCGATGTCCACAAGTGTCTCAGCCATCCCAGACTCTCCCCCCGATTGGCTGAGACACACAGCAGCGACGCCATCGGTCAGCTATAGCCAATCAGTGGAGAGAGGAGGCGGGGCTGGGGCTGTGTTTGTATGGACACAGGGAGCCAAGACTCCACTCAGGTGCCCCCATAGCAAGCTGCTTGCTGTGGGGGCACTGAACAGAAGGGATGGGTCAGAAGCACAGAAGAGGGACCCGAGAAGAGGACGATCGGGGCTGCTCTGTGCAAAACCATTACACAGAGCAGGTAAGTACAGGCAAGTAACAAGACTTTACAAACCACTTTAAGGGCATTCCCAAACCCCCCCCCCCAAAACCACCACCACCTGGGGATCTTTGATTTCCTCCATGTTGTCCAGGTAGATCTCAACCTCTGAAAGGTGGTCTAACCCCTGGCCTATATCATGCTGCATTTCCATATATACTCTATGTACCATTGTCTGAGTGTAAAAGTGTAAGCACTTGAATGGAATTGGCTGTAGAACATTTCCTTATACGTTTTTTCAGCTGAAATACCATTGGAAGCAAGACAGAATGGTGTACTTATAATAATAAGAGAAAGAACTAGGTTTTCTTAGCAACATGTTTAATAAACCAAAAAACTCCAAACATCTTCATAAATAGAAGAATTCAACATCCTTATCGTGTGAAGGTCAGAACATCCCCGTCTATCCCACCGGCATTCCATGAACCGTTTTTTAGATGCAGGTCATGTCCTCCTGAAATTGAGATTCACCTGTCAGGAGGACTTCCTCTCCCCCCTGAGAGAGATGGTAGGGGTTCCCCCTTCTGGAGAGCATAAAACCAAACCATTGGCCATCCAACAGTATTGTTCACAGGTCAAGCCCAGGGTAGAGTCAGTGGAGACGTCCGATGCGGGGGGGTCACACAAACGTCATTACAATGCAAATGTCCTTTTTTATTGGGCAGAATCATTATGATCTCTTTAAATTGTTGGCTCTTCGGGTACCAGTGACTTTACCCCACTGATAATTCTGTATCATCAATCATACAGAACAGGTGAGGTGAGGTCCCGCAGGATAGGCCGGGATTCCTTTACAGAGGGGAGATTGATATATAAAAGGCAGAAAATAATGTGCAAAACGAAAAAGGTTCAAACTCTTCTCACTTTCCTCTTCTTCCTTCCAGTCTGCGCTCCTCTCTGTGCCGCTTTCACCAGTCCTTTAAACTGGCCTCGCATCTTTGCTTTTTTCCTGCATCAGAAGATTATTATTATTATTATTATTATTATATCATAATGTCATAATGCGCAATTCGTTTCCTTCCGAATTGGACAAAATTCGTTAATTCAGAAATATTCAAATTAACAAAAAGCCATTTAACAAATGTTTCAGAAAATTAGAAAAAAACTGTAAATTTGAAAATTCTAAAAATCAGAAATTTTGAACGAAAACCCAACAATTCAAAAACCCGAAATAACCAATAACAACTATTACTAACTATTAAATTACAGGTATTGGAATCTCCTTTCAAATTTGGCTGTTAGTGAACGTAACAAATACGAATTTATCCAAAGTTACGAATTATCTGAAATAATGAATGCCGCATCTAAATGACTGGAACGTATTTAATTAATAAGAATAAATAACAACAACAAATGAAACCTTTTTACTATTATTAATTTGTTACGTTCCATTCATTTAGATGCGGCATTCGTTATTTCGGATAATTCATAACTTTGGCTAAATTCGTATTCGTTACATTCACCAACAGCCAAATTTGAAAGGAAATTCCAATACCTATAATCTAATAGTTATTATTAGTTAGTATTTCAAATTTTCACATTTTTTAAATTTACAAATTAGCAAAGTTACGAATACCGCATATAAAATGAATGGAACATAACTAATTCAAATTTTTCTGAAGTTACAAATTTATTCGAAATAACGAATTTTGATCATAAAGAATCACCCGGAAATGAAAAGAAAACTGGTATGAACACATTTTTTGGCAGTGCACATAGTTAGTCAGGTTGAAAAAAGACAAGTCCATCCAGTTTAACCATAAAAAAGAAATAAATCAATCATACCATCCCATATACCCAATCCTATACCCACAGTTGATCCAGAGGAAGGCGAAAAAACCTGTCTAAAGGTTTCCAAGTAATAATGTTTCAGCAGCCTTATTCATCGATTCATGCATTAACGCGATATTAACCACTTGACCTCTGGAAGATTTACCCCCCTCCTCCCTTCATGACCAGGCCATTTTTTCCAATACGGCACTGCGCTACTTTAACCGACAATTGCGCGGTCTTGCGACGCTGTACACATTTAAAATTTATGTATTGTTTTCCCCACAAATGGAGGTTTCTTTTGGTGGTATTTGATCACCTCTGCGGTTTATGTTTTTCACTATAAACAAAAAAAAAACAGACCGACAATTTTGAAAAAAAAAAAAAACATAAATTGATTACTTTCTGTTATAAAACAAATTCGATAAAATTAAAAAAAAAATCTAATTTCTTCATTAATTTAGCGCAATATGTATTCTGCTAATGCCAATCCCAATAAGCGTATATTGATTGGTTTACGTGAAAGTTATCGCGTCTACAAACTATGGGATCGTTTTATTCATTATTCATCACACTGGCGCAGGCAGTGTGATGCTTTGTCTAGTGGAGTCCATACTGTTATGGCTGATTGGTTGGTCTAGCTACCTATTTAAATTCAACTGGTGCATCTGAAGTGTTTTCCTCGTATATCTGCCCACACACACCCCAATTCTTGCATACAATGCGTTCAATCTGAGTATCTCTGGAAATAACTAGTCTCTGTGCTGTGTATTACTGAGCCAAAAACACACAAGAGCTCTGGAGAAGCCCAACATCTTCTACATCCCAGCCTCAGTGCTCAAGAAACCCCAACAGATCATGTATTAATGATTTCATAAATACCAAGCCATTGATTTAAAAACACCTGTACATGATGAAGGAAATCCTGAAGACATGACCTGTTGGGGGAACTTGAGGACTGGTGTTGGGAACCACTGGTCTACAAAAGCTGTAACCAAACCAGGACCCATAGACAAGGGGATCAATCCTTTCTCTGTACAATGCAGTCCCCAAGAGGAGACATGTTATGGTGGCCACAACACCTGGAGGACATCCCATCTCACAGGTTTAGTAACACTTCTGGTTATTTCTGGTTCTCTCCAAAGTTTGGCTTTTTGGGAATGGGTCGGTGTATTCCTGAGCCGCTAGCTGTTGGGAAACAAAGATGGTGCAAAGTGAGTTAGCTAAAATAGTTAAAGTGGAATTCTAGGCCCCAACTATAGCCGGTCATAGATGGACCTAATCAACACTGACTGTGTTGATGGGGAAACCCAGCAATTTTCTTTTCTGGAAAGAAGAAAAAATCTGTATAACCCCAGGCTGCTTAAACCTAAAACTGCAGAAGGAAGATGCTTACACTTACCTATTCTTGCGTTACTCTGGTCCAGTCACGTGATCCCCCCCCAAACAGCCAGCTCCAGGGGAGAGCAGAAGATCGCCAACAATGGATGGAATGCCAGAGTGGTGATGTCACCCATAGGCTTACTATGGGGCATCCATTGTCGGCTGTCCCTCCTCTTGCCTGAAGCTGATTATGTGACCAGACCAGAGCTCCCCGAGAATAGACAAGTGTAAGCATCTTCCTTCTACAGGGTAGTAAGTATAGGAGTTAGGAGGGGGATGGGAGTCATTTTAAGTTTAGTTAGAGCCTGGAATCCCATTTTAATTAAGTGGGCAAAAGGACAACCAACTGCAAAGCACCAATGGTGTCTATTACGTGACACTGACCATCAGGAATACATGGTGGTAGTAGTAGTAGTAGTAAATGAAAAGTATGACAGATCATAGGTTCTAAACAAGTTTCCAATTGGGGGGGGGTTACCTTATCAAAACCATTTACAATCTGAAAAACCCAACTACAGCCCAACTGTTACCCCTGTAGGTGAACCATGCCTTTTGGACCTGTATAGCACCCTGCAATTAACTACACTCATTGCACAAAGTGCGGAGGTGAGTACCCATGCAGGATCCAGGGCACAAATGTTACAGACTGGCCCCCAGCATGGGGTCCAGGTATGGTTGCCAAAATTTGACCAAGGTTACGCCCATCCAGATGCATTGCTTCTATTGTTGATTTGAAAAACCCAACTACAGCCCAAATGTTACCCTTGGTCTTCAGGGATTGGGCTCCATAGAAATGGACCATAGCCCTGAACCTGTATAGCAGCCTGCGATTAACTACATGGGTTTCACAAAGTGTGGAGGCGAGGGCCCATGCAGGATTCAGGGCACAAATTAACATTACAGACTGGCCCCCCCCAGCGTGGGCTCCAGGTATGGTTCCCAAAATTTGACCAAGGTTACGCACATCCAGATAATTGTTGTATTATTAGACAATGAAGAGTTGATTGAATAATCCAAAGAGAAAATAAAACTAGTTAAGCAAAAGGGAGAAGAGGCTCATCACCTTAGGACACTAGCAAAAAAACGGAGGCATCATGGAGTAGGGTAGGGTTATGGGGGGAGCCCTGAGAGAGTGCCATCAAAAGCTTGCCACTGTCCAACTGCCTATAGCCCAGGGTCTATGACTACTCAGCCAGTGTCCTATACTGTACGATTAGGATATAGAATTGTGAGCCCATTAAAGAATAAAGGAAGTCTTAAACCTTGGTGTTATTCTGCCTTCTACAGGAAGGCTGGACAGTGAGAAATAAAAGGGTAGGCAAGCCCCAGGATAATCCCTCCCAACTACCAGCATGCCTCAGTTTTTTGCTAGTGTCCTAGGAGGAGGCGGTCTTTTCTTCAATTTTGCTGGTAGAACGCAGAGTTTCTCAACTAGAGTTCCATGGGAGTAGTAGTAGTAGGGTATAGTAGTAATAGTAGGGTATTGTACAGCGTTAGCCATTAGTCCCTGAAGAACAGATCTAAGTTATCCTGAAGGCTCTCCTCTATATTCACTTAAAAACAATCCTTTCCATACTGACACCTGAATGGGGGGGATTGGGTTCATTATAACCACCTGGTAATTCGGGGCTCATCACCTGGGATTCCATGAAACCCCCCTGGGTTTCTCCAGAGGTTGCTAGGGGTTCCCTTAAGCAATTTCTGCCTCTGAGAAAGGTTCCCACTGACACCACTGGCCCCTTTAGCTATCTGTAAGTGGCTCTTCCAAATGACTACATGAATAAGGAGCATTCTTCTCACTGACCATCACACTAATGTATCAGGAGTTGTAGATGTAGTCATTTTTAGCAGAGGGTTCCTTAGGACCAGAAAGTTATTTCAAGGGTTCCTTTGTGTTAAAAAGGTTGGGAAGGGTTGGTATAATCTATAATTTAATCAGCATTTTTTTCTTCTCTACGCCAATGCTAGAGGCTTACCCTCTGGTTCTGCACCGGGGGGGTGGTAGACCTCAGCCTGACTTTTGAAGCTTACGGCATCCAGACCTTCATCCACTGGTTTCCACGTGAAGTGCTTCTCAGAACCAGTTCTTGTGAAGTTAACTGCATAGCACTTTGCAGGTCCAGAGCTGTTAGCATTGCCCTGAGATGCCTAATTTTTATTGTTCATTGGTTGCCATTATTCCCCGTTTCATGATGGCTTTCTAGAAGTTAGCACCGTGGGACCAAGTGCTGGTGTCACTTGCTGGGGGGAGTTTCTCGTGCATAAACCACGCCCTCTCCCTCTCTCTATGCTGCATCGAGGAAGCATCTCCCTGCTGATGTTCATACTTTCAAAGAGCACCCGGAAATTTGATCTGGCAATATTGACTTTCTGTTCCTACCCTCTAGTCACGGACCCTCACCTGCTTCTTGGGCGTCGAGAGTACTTTGCCTCTTACCTTTAGCCCAGTGGTTCTCAACTCCAGTCCTCGGGGCCCACCAACAGGTCAGATTTTAAGCATTACCATGGGGAGTTGCAGACTAGAATACTGAAATCACAGAGCAGCAAGTGATATCACCTGTGATGTATTTCAGCTATCTTGTAAACCTGGCCTGTTGGTGGGTCCTGAGGACTGGAGTTGAGAACCACTGCTTTAGCCTGTATGTTGCCTTTGCTGATGCAGCAACATATCCGATTCTATACAGAGGGGACAGGTCCTGCTGTACCGGGTGTCCCCCAAGTTCTCCTTTCTACTAATGGCTCAGGGGCCGCTTGCAGCAATTCTAATGATGGTATCGCTAATCTGCAGCTAAAGTGATGTTGATTTCTAATCCGAGTCCACCCAACCCTTGGATTCCTGCTTATCATTGTCGGGTGTGGCCGGGTATTCTACCTTCCCATGGAAGACTTTCTGACCCAGTTTACTCCGTTGTTTGCGGACTTTGAGAGGCAACAAATGCACTCCCGTGCCTCCACCTGCGGATCCTATATCTGATCTACCCACAGCCATAGCAGCTTATCCATCAGCTGCAGAGTCTCTGATACTAACTCACATTGATCCTTAACAGATAAGCTGACCCCTCCCCTGAGGAGTTGCACGCCTACTGCTATTACTGCCAGCTGGGAAGAAATATACCTTTATATTGTGACATCTTCTCTACAACCTCATCGTCGTCATTCTCCTCCCAGGAACGCTTCTTCTGTGCCTTCTTCTGCAAAAAACATTAAAGAGCAAATGCGTTATAATTGTATTACAGTGAGGGGGGAAAAGTATTTGATCCCCTGCTCATTTTGTACGTTTGCTCACCGACAAAGAAATTATCAGTCTATAATTTTAATGGTCGGTTTATTATATAGCGAGACAGAACAAAAATATCCAGAAAAACGAATTTTAATGAGTGAAATAAGTATTTGATCCCCCATCAATCAGCAAGATTTCTGGCTCCCAGGTGTCTTCTATACAGGTAATGAGCTGAGATTAGGAGCACTCTCTTAAAAAGGGAGTGCCCCTAATCTCAGCTTGTTACCTGTATAAAAGACACCTGTCCACAGAAGCAAATCAGATTCCATTCTCTCCACCAAAGAGATGTCCAAGGATGCCAGACGATGACAAAATTTTAGACCTATACAAGGCTGGAATGGGCTACAAGACCATCGCCAAGCAGCTTGGTGAGAGGATGACAACAGTTGGTGCGATTATTCGCAAATGGAAAACACAAAATAACGGTCACTCTCCCTCGGTCTGGGGCTCCATACAAGATCTCACCTCATGGAGTTTCAATGATCATGAGAACGGTGAGGAATCAGCCCAGAACTACACGGGAGAATCTTGTCAATGATCTCAGCTGGGACCATAGTCACCAAGAAAACAATTGGTAACACACTACACCGTGAAGGACTGAAATCCCGCAGCGCCCGCAAGGTCCCCCTGCTCAGGAAAGCACATGTACAGGCCCGTCTGAAGTTTGCTAATGAACATCTGAATGATTCAGAGGAGAACTGGGTGAAAGTGTGGTGGTCAGATGAGACCAAAATCAAGCTCTTTGGCATCAGCTCAACTCGCCGTGTTTGGAGGAGGAGGAGGAATGCTGCCTGTGACCCCGACAACACCATCCCCACCATCAAACATGGAGGTTGAAACATTATACTTTGACGGTGTTTTTCTGCTAAGGGGACAGGACATCTTCACCGCATCAAAAGGGACGATGGACGGGGCCATGTACCATCAAATCTTGGATGAAAAAAACCTTCCTCAACCAGGGCATTGAAAATGGGTCGTGGATGGGTATTCCAGCATGACAATGACCCAAAACACACGGCCAAGGCAACAAAAGAGTGGCTCAAGAAGAAGCACATTAAAAAGGTCCTGGAGTGTCCTAGCCAGTCTCCAGACCTTCATCCCATAGAAAATATGTGGAGGGAGCTGAAGGTTCAAGTTACCAAACATAAAAATAATGGAGGGGGAAAGTGGGACTTTAAATGAGGCACATATGCGGTGTGCCTCCATTCCTATGATATATGGAAAAAGAAGGGAAGGTGGGACTTTAAATGAGATGGATGACTTTGTGGAGGCAAGTTTGAATGAGTACGAATTTTTATTGGTAAAACATTAAATGCAATAGAATATGGCAATGGATAAAAGCCACATATACAATAAATGTGCCGATTCATATTGAATCCACCCACACAAAACATACAAGCATGGCATGGGTGAATGGTTACATAGGTATAATAGTTACAAAACAATTTGATGTTGTATTGCATAAAATGAGTTCATATATATACATATCACATAAAGAACAGCACCAGCAGCGACAATGTGAATATAAAAAATATAAATATATAAGACCATAGTAAATAAATAGGAATGTCAAAATTGATAATCTACTGCAGACCAGGATTTGATATGTCCATTACAGACATAAATCAGCATCACGTATGCCCGACGCGTTTCGTGTAGAGACACTCTTCAGGGGCAGATGCTCAGGTATGTCTGCAGAGTGTAAAAAATAAAATAAATAATAACATTAGTCTATTTCTGATAGGTAATATAGAGGAAAGGCAGATTTTGCCCATCCTAAGTACTCACAAAAAAGTCCAATGCGGTGAGGTGCTGCGATCATGCAATCAGGGTCCCCAGAATAGTCTTCCCCGGGAGCTGAGGTACCTATAGCCACGCGCAGCAGAGCGCCCATAGCAGAACCTCCCGATGGTCCGTGACACAAAAGCTGGTGCGTGAGTGAAAGACCAGGGTAACCCCAAAAGGTAACCTGGAGTGATCTAAATAAAAAAGTGTACATGGGACTATGTAAATGAGTGAACAAAAATTGAATAAAAAATATGTATAAAAAAGAATAAAAATGAATGTGAATTGAGTGGACAATGTGATCGTGAAATGACATGACAAAAAGGGGATCTAAAGATAAAAAATGGTGAGAAAAAAAAAAAAAAAAAAAAAGGGAAACAAAAAAGAAAAGGTGAAAAGGCCAACAAATGCAAAACCAAAGATGGCGTGGAGGGATGTGTGTAGACCTAGTGAATGACTTACGTGAGGACAAAGCTTGTACCTGGAGTGAAGTGCTGAGCTGCAGTGAAATGACTGGAAAGTGTGGCAGCAAAAGTTGTGTCAGGGGAGGCCGTTTATAGGAGCCCCACACGTGCACGACGGCAGGTACCAGCGTCACGCTGGCGCGACATAGGCTGGGAGGGGCTCCAGCGGCGGCGGTAATCACCGCCCTCCGCAGGAGCCTAATTCCCCGCCAAAGCGGCTCAGGTCGAAAGTCACATGCGTTACGTGCTGGCGTCAAGCATGACGTCACACGTAGAGCAGGATGCGTGGCGCCGATGCTCTGTAAGCGCCCACCCACTACCCCGTACACCCCCCGCCCATACTGGGCGGGAGGGGGAGGGGGGGGCACGTAGAAAGCATCGCAGCTCCCGGGTGCGGACCAAAATGGGGGACCCCGAGTAGCCGAGGCAGCAGAACACCAGCAGTGGAGTGGCGCGATGGTGCTGTGTAGTAGCAGGGATACCACATTGTGTACCCTGTGCAAGAACCGGGGTAAGGTGACATTGCCACCCAGGATCTGCAAGCCTCTCACCTGGGCGGCAGGGGAACACTGCTTATCCAGTCACCACATCTCCATCCCTAATTGGTTACCAAACATCAGCCTTGAAACCTTAATGACTTGGAGAGGATCAGCAAAGAGGACAAAATCCCTCCTGAGATGTGTGCAAATAGAAGCAGTATTAAATCCAAAACAAAAAAATGTAATATATTGCAGTTTACCAATCATTAGATGTGGCTGCTGCATTTCTGTGGCTCTTCTGAGCTCTGTGTGCTTACGGCCATTGTCCTGTCGGAAGATAAACCTTCGCCCCAGTCTGAGGTTCAGAGCGCTCTGGAGCAGGTTTTCATCAAGGATGTCTCTGTACATTGCTGCATTCATCTTTCCCTCGATCCTGACTAGTCTCCCAGTGACTTTTTCAGCGATTGTTTTTCAGTCACTGAAAAACATCCCCATAGCATGATGCTGCCACCACCATGCTTCACTGTAGGGACGATATAAGTCAGGGGATGAGCGGTGCCTGGTGTCCTCCAGACATGAGGCTTGCCATTCAGGCTAAAAAGTTCAATCTTTTCTTCATCAGACCAGATCATTTTGTTTCTCATGGTCTGAGAGTCCTCCAGGTGTCTTTTGGCAAACTCCAGGTGGGCTGTAATGTGCCTTTTACTGAGGAGTGGCTTCCGTCTGATCACTCTACCATACAGGCCCGTTGGTGCAGTGCTACAGAGATGGTTGTTCTTCTGGAAGGTTCCCCTCTCTCCTCAGAGAAATGCTGGAGCTCTGTTAAAGTGACCATCGGTTCTTTGTCACCTCCTTGACTAGGACCCTTCTCCCTCAGTTTGGCCCGGGGACCAGCTCTAGGAAGTCCTGGTGGTTCAAAACTTCTTCCATTTGAAGATGGAGGCCACTGTGCTCATTGGGACCTTCAATGCTGCAGAAATGTTTCTGTACCCTTCCCCAGATCTGTCCCGCCATACAATCCTGTCTCGGAGGTCTACAGACAATTCCTTGGACTTCATGGCTTGGTTTGAGCCACAGGTAGACTCCAAGTTGTAGAAACATCTCAAGGATGATCAGTGGAAACAGGATGGACCTGAGCTCAATTCTGAGTGTCATGGCAAAGGCTGTGATACTTATGTACATGGGAGGAGCCTGTGATCCTTATGTACATGGGAGGAGTCTGTGATCCTTATGTACATGGGAGGAGCCTGTGATCCTTATGTACATGGGAGGAGCCTGTGATCCTTATGTACATGGGAGGAGCCTGTGATCCTTATGTACATGGGAGGAGCCTGTGATCCTTATGTACATGGGAGGAGCCTGTGATACTTATGTACATGGGAGGAGCCTGTGATACTTATGTACATGGGAGGAGCCTGTGATACTTATGTACATGGGAGGAGCCTGTGATAATTATGTACATGGGAGGAGCCTGTGATACTTATGATGTACATGGGATTTTTTGGGGTTTTTATTTTTAATACATTTGCAAAGATTTCAAACAAACTTCTTTTTTTACGTTGTCATTATGGGGGATTGTTTGTAGAATTTTGAGGAAAATAATGAATTTAATCCATTTTGGAAAAAGGCTGTAACATAACAAAATGTGGAAAAAGTGAAGCCCTGTGAATACTTTCAGGATGCACTGTATAACCTGTCATTGACATTATTTGTATTGAGCCAATCACATAGGTACTTTATACAGTATATACCCAAATATCCTATAAATAAAGACAGTTCACCTGTATAACGTTCTGTACAACAGATGACAGTACATGTATTCTTAGTAACGGAGAGACAGCCCTGATGTGAGCAGAGAGGAAGATAATTGTTGGGTTGGTGATCCTCCTGAGCGTCATCTATTGAATCCCTATAATTGCAGAATTCCGCTACTCAACAAAAAACTGATCTGCAGATCAATGGAGCGCATCAAATCAAAGTGATAATTATTTACACGAGGATGTCAGCTTAAAGAATCATCTCTTGTTCGGCTCTAGATACTTTTTAAAACCCTTCTTAGTCAGGTAAACAGGAAATATTTAAAACTGAACTCCAGAAATTCAGCTACTTTGTAAAAACTGCAGGTAATGCAGTGAGTCCAAGTCCAAGGAGGTGCCTGCCACCTCATAGACTGATCTCTATTATTGGTATGTGACAGGTTTAGAGTCCTCCAGGAAGATAAACTCCGGAGCTCCGAGGTAGTCTCAGCTCCCTCAAGAGCACTGGAACTAAAACATGTCTTCCTCCCCTCCTCCTGCACATTCATAGAAGCCTTTGTATATGAGCTCATTCACAAAATACAAAGGCTTCGGAGAATGGGAAGCGGAGGGGGAGGGGCAGCCACAGCTGCTGTGTGTTCTTCTCTACTCTCACAGCCTGAGTGTGTCCTCTGGGGAGTGCAATAAACCCGTCACATAGAAGTACCAGAGATGAGCCCTGGAGATGACATGCACCTAATTGGACTTAAGGGCCGGGTCACACCACATGCAGTCCAGTGAGATTCTTTATGCAGCAAAAACGCATTGAAAGAAGGTGTAACGACACCCCGAGTATGAAAAGGGTTAAAGTCGTTTAGGACATTTCATACCCAAACACAAAGGCAGCTACCCAACACTCCAATCAGCCGAACAAGGAACCCATACAAATAATCCACCCCAAAAACGAGACACGGCTCTGTCTTCAGGTTCCAAGCAGGAATCAACTCATTTATTATAACACATGGACACAACAGATAAAAATAACTCAGAGACTCTTTCCCCCCCACCCTTGGAAAAGAGGGCGGGTTAAACGGTCCAATGACAATGGACACACAGGTCAGGTGTGTTTAACGTCTCATCAGTACACAGTGTTAGCAGGGAGAGCTGTTGGAAGAATCCCCCTCCCTCCAATGCAATACACATCCTGTGATCCAAGGCAGACAAACACAATAAAAACATTGGTTTGCAGGAGGCTGGCATTCAGTCCCCTCCAAAAGCCTCTTTTCCGGCTAGGTTTGTCACAGAAGGTTATATGGTTTTCAATAGCATAGTTCACACCAGTGCTTGGAGTTTCATTGCGTTCCACCAAAAAAAAAAAAAAAAAAAGTAGAACATGCTGAATTTTTCCTGCACTGGACTGGACTGTACTGAAATGCTGTAAAGCGCATCAAAAATGTACTGGAGCGCACCTAAATGCACTGAAACACACATGTCCTTATGCAAGGTTAAGGAAAAAAAAAGGAGGGAAAAAAATGCACTGGACTGCATCAAAAAACGCACTGAAATGCAGCAAAAACGCGAACGCAGAACTGGCCCTTAGGGCCACCACATGCATTCCAGTGCGTTTTGTTTTGTGCATTTTCAATGGCAAAGTTCACACCAATGTGTTCCAGAAAAAAAAAAGTAGAACATGCTGCATTTTTCCTGCACTGGAACACATCGTAAATGCACCGGAACGCACATGTCATTTAAGATTAAGAAAAAAGAGGGGGGGATGGGGGATGCATTGGACTGAATCAAAAATGTGCATGCAGAAAAGCATCTGGAAGCAGGGCTGTGTTTTGGCCTAGGCCTAGGGCGGCACTTTGCGGGGGGCGGCAAAAAGGCCGCCCCCCCCCCCCCCCCGCATGAGAGGAAGCCCCCCCACCCGTCTTGCCGATTCCCGGCTGACGCCTCCTGCACACATGCAGCCCACGGCGGCCGGCTTTCTGTAGCGGCGCCGCAGTGTATGGGCGTGCTTGGCAGAGGGTGCAGGCGTATACCTCACGCCCCCCCACTCTCTGCCAAGCACGCCCATACACTGCGGCGCCGCTACAGAAAGCCGGTCGCCGTGGGCTGCATGTGTGCAGGAGGCGTCAGCCGGGAATCGGCAAGACGGGTGGGGGGGGGTTTTCTCATGCTGGGGGGGGCGGCGTGTGTCACTTGCGCCCCATAAGCAGCAGGTGACAGGTGGAGCATTAAACTCCGCCTACCCTCCCCTGCAGTGAATCTTCTCCTCGGCCCTGGGGCGGGATCTGGCTGTGACGTCAGATGGAGGAGAGAGAGGAGCACGAGGGAAACCCCCAGGACAGCAGGTATAATGATTAAATAAATTATATCAGTGTTATGGGCACTGGCAGTGGCAGCATTTGATGGGAACAGTGTTAGAATTTGATGGGCACAGTGGCTGCGTTTGATGGGCACAGTGGCTGCGTTTGATGGGCACAGTGGCTGCGTTTGATGGGCACAGTGGCTGCAATTGATGGGCACAGTGGCTGCGTTTGATGGCACAGTGGCTGCATTTGATGGGCACAGCGTTAGCATTTGATGGGCACAGTGTTAGCATTTGATGGGCACAGCGTTAGCATTTGATGGGCACAGCGTTAGCATTTGATGGGCACAATGGCTGCGTTTGATGGCACAGTGGCTGCGTTTGATGGGCAGTGGCTGCAATTGATGGGCACAGTGGCTGCGTTTGATGGCACAGTGGCTGCATTTGATGGGCACAGCGTTAGCATTTGATGGGCACAGTGTTAGCATTTGATGGGCACAGCGTTAGCATTTGATGGGCACAGCGTTAGCATTTGATGGGCACAGCGTTAGCATTTGATGGGCACAATGGCTGCGTTTGATGGCACAGTGGCTGCGTTTGATGGGCAGTGGCTGCAATTGATGGGCACAGTGTTAGCGTTTGATGGGCACAGTGGCTGCAATTGATGGGCACAGTGGCTGCAATTGATGGGCACAGTGGCTGCGTTTGATGGGCACAGTGGCTGCGTTTGATGGGCACAGTGGCTGCGTTTGATGGGCACAGTGGCTGCGTTTGATGGGCACAGTGGCTGCAATTGATGGGCACAGTGGCAGCATTTGATGGGCACAGTGGCTGTATTTGATGGGGCACAGTGAGGCTGCAATTGATGGGCACAGTGAGACACCCCCCATGATAGCATTAAAACTCAGCAGCTACAAATACTGTAGCTGCTTACGTTTAATATTAGGACCCTTACCTGTCCAGAGATCCGATGTCGACACCTCAGCTGATTTTCGGATTGGCTCTCGGGTGTTACCACCATCATTCATGGTAAGGGAAACCGACCGGTTCCCTACTGCACATGTGCGAAGCGCGTTGCACTTTCTGAATGGCCCAGTGGAGGAAGGAGGAGGGGGGGGCAAACTTCAGAGGGGACAGCGCAGTCTCCCGGAAGTGGGGAAGGGTACCTGTCAGAAACAGGTACCCGTTCCCCCCTGAAAAGTGCCAAATAAGCCTAAAGAGTAAGGGGTGTGGTTTACAGATGATAGGGTGGGCCTTAAACGGGAAGGGGTGTGGCCTCGGCAGCAAGGGGCGGGTCATATTTAAATTAGGGGGGTGCATGCGTTTAGTCAGGCCTAGGGCAGCACAAAACCTAAATACACCACTGTCTGGAAGGCATCCGAACTGCGCTTCTATGGTGTGAACTGGCCCTGCAGTCCGGATGCATTCCAGATGCTTTTCTGCATGCACGTATTTGATGCATTTTTGGTGCGTTTTTGATGCAGTTTAGTGCATTTTCCCCCCCTATTTTTTTAGGGCCAGTTCACACCATAGATACGCAGTCCAGATGCGTTCCAGATGCTTTTCTGCATTTTTGATGCAGTCCAGTGCACCCCCCCCTCTCTTTTATTAACCTTAAGGACATGTGTGTTCCAGTGCATTTTTGGTGCGTTTTACAGCATTCCAGTACAGTCAAAATGCAGCATGTTCTACTTTTATTTCTGGAACGCACTGGGTCTACAAGCACTGGTGTGAACTATGCCACTGAAAACCATAGAACCTATTTCCCATGAGCTTTTTGATGTAGAAAAAAATAAAAAATGCACTGGAGTGGTGTGGTGTGAAGCGGCCCTTAAAGGGTTACTAACCTTTTTTTTTTTTAAACATGTAAAAACTTACCTCCTCTGTGCAGTTGGTTTTGCACAGAGTGGCCCTGATCCTCCTCTTCTGGGGTCCCTCAGCGGCGCTCCTGGCTCCTCCTCTTCTCGAGTACCCCGTCGGAGAAGCCCTCTCCTTCAGGAAAACTGTGTCGGCGCGATCCCGAGTCTTACTGCTGCGTCTATTGACACAGACAGCGGGACTCAGCCCCGCCCCCGGGTCATTTAATTGACAGCAGCGGGAGCCAATGGCTGCGCTGCTACCAATCTATCCAATCAGGACCCGAGACACCGGCTAGAGCTGGTGTGCTCGTCCCCGGGGCAAGAAAGACCAGGTTCAGGGAAGTAAAACAGGGGGGGGGGGGGGGGGGTTCTGCTGCATGACTGGAGGTTTTTCACCTTAATGCATAGAGGATGCATAATGCATTAAGGTAAAAAAAACACGAGGGGGTTACAACCCCTTTAAAGTGATTGTAAACAGTCACCTTGTAAAACAACTCTAGCAATACACACCAAACTGAGCATGTGCAGAGCGACTCCTAGGGCTCTGTGCTATCAGCAGCTATATATTGGGACAGTGGAAAAAGGGGAGGATCAGAGAAGACAGGATCAAACAGCCTTTTTACACAATGCAGAGGATTAACCCCTTAGGTTCCACAGCGAGTATAACCAGCATGCTTTGCTGCATATACAGATTGATTTTACTGTTGTGGGTTTAGTAACACCTTAATTGACCAAAAATTGGGTATTATATTGTGTTTGCGTGCACTAAAATTCATTTTTTTTTTGCCTGAAAATCTGTACTTGATTAACTGCTGTGCGAAGATTGTGTCGCAAAACAAAATTGCAACTACCACCATTTTATTCTCCAGGGCCTCTGCTTTATAGAAAAAAGATATAATGTTTGAGGGTTCTAAAGGAATTTTCTACCAAATATGTTGACTTTAATGTTGGTGAAAAACAATTAAATTAAAAAGGAAAAACATTTATGGAATCCAGATGGACATAAAATTGAGACGACTCGATGCCTTTGGTTGCTGATGACTAAGAAATCACATTTTCTTTTTAACGTAACAACGCTTTATCGTATCGTAATGTGATGTACGGTCATTTTTTTTGCACTGTACTACCCAACAAAAAAAAAAAATTGTTTCAATAACCATTACAAAATAAAAAAATAAGAGATGTAGCATTTGAGGGGTCTGATAAGCTCTCTATAGGTGGAACATTGACGGGACCCGGAGTTGGGCTTTAGCTTGGCGGACATACAAATCTAAAATGTCACATTTATCCAATTATCTGCAAATGCCGATATAATAATAAATGAAGGAAAAACTGTCCGCCTTCGGCCAACTCCCTGTCAGCATCTAATGATCCTCAGTGAGAGCGTGGGAGGTCGGGAGATTCAAAGGGTTCTCTTTCTAAGAGATGAGCGCAGATTGTGGGAAGGGGGTCGGACTCTGCCGAAGACAAAGAGACTAATTGGTAATAATGGAACAAAACGCACATTAATGATTATTTCATCTGTTTGTGAAGAAAGCCGGAAAACGAATTGTTAATGACACTTACATACAAGTTTTGTGAGCGCCGGCAATCAGAAAGGAGGGAAGCGTGAAAAGTCAATGAACCGGCATGGCTCCACCACAATGTCCCCGGAGACGAGGCTTTCCAATGATAGGGACAAATCGGGGAATCCCATGGACCTGAACATTTCTTTATACATTGTAACTTGTGATTCCATCGATGGTTTGGGCCGGGTTGGTCTGTTCCTGCGTCTCTCAACCTTTAGTTTGTCACGGCACCCTGTCAAAGTGTGCAAATTTTCGAGGCACCCCAGCCCAAGGTGGGGGGTCCTTCCATCACATGAAAGTCCTCAGTCCCCGCCTTCCACATCAAAGTCCTCATTCCCTCCGCCTTCATATAAGGGTCCTTAACACCCCTCCCACCCCCCGGTGTCTTCTCATCCCAACTTTACATCAGAGTCCCCCCACCCCCCGGTGTCTTCTCATCCCAACTTTACATCAGAGTACTCGCCTCCCCCCCGCCTTCACATCAGAGTACTCATCGCCCCCCCCCCGCCTTTACATCAGAGTACTCGTTGCCCCCCCCCGCCTTTACATCAGAGTACTCGCCTCCCCCCCGCCTTCACATCAAAATACTCGTCCCCCCCCCGCCTTCACATCAGAGTACTCGTCTCCCCCCCGCCTTCACATCAGAGTACTCGTCTCCCCCCCGCCTTCACATCAGAGTACTCGTCTCCCCCCCGCCTTCACATCAGAGTACTCGCCTCCCCCCCGCCTTCACATCAAAATACTCGTCCCCCCCGCGTTCACATCAGAGTACTCGTCTCCCCCCGCCTTCACATCAGAGTACTCGCCTCCCCCCCGCCTTCACATCAAAATACTCGTCCCCCCCCGCCTTCCACATCAGAGTACTCGTCTCCCCCCCGCGCCTTCACATCAGAGTATTCGTATCCCCCCATCTTCTACATCAGAGTACTCGTCTCCCCCCCTCCAATGCCTTCTCATCCCCCACCTTCACATCAGAGTACTCGTCTCCCCCCCGCCTTCACATCAGAGTACCCGTCTCCCCCCACCTTCCACAGCAGAGTACTCGTCTCCCCCCCCTCCAATGCCTTGTCATCCCCCCACCTTCACATCAGAATCCTCAGTCCCCCCGACCTACATCAGTCCTTTTTTGTTTTTTTAAATCAAAGTCCTCATTCACCCTCAACCCCTCTCCACACACACACCAGAGTCCTCATCCCTCTTATCCCCGCTATCACATCAGAGTCCTCAGTCCCCTTATTTAAATCAAAGTTCTCATCCCTCGCCCGGTGTCTTCTCATGCCCCCTGCCTTTGTATCAGAGTCCTCAGACCCTTCTTTTAAGTCCTCATTCCACCCCCTTCACATTAGAGCTCTCAATTCCCCCCTTCACATAGGAGTCACAATCCCCCCCCCCCCAGCCCCCTTCACATTAGAGCTCTCATCTCCTGCCTCCTTCACATCAGAGTCCTAAATACCCCTGCCCCCTTTGACATCAGAGTCCCAATTACCCCTGGCCCAATTCACATCAGAGTCCTAATTACCCCCCGGCGGCCCACATCAGGGTCCCTTTTTTTAACTTTTTAATACAAGTCCTCATTCCCACCTTTACAGAGTCCTGAATCAACCCCCTCACCCTCACCTTCTCATCCTCCCCCCCCCCTTCACATTGGTGTCCTCAGTCCCCCCGACCCACATCAGACTCCTCAGTCTCCTCTATCAAATCAAAGTCCTCATCTCCTGCCCACCTTCACATAAGAATCCTTGGCTCCCCACTTTCACATCACAGTCTCCAGCGGGCACATCTACACCAAGGAAAAGCATGACACACCCTGGAGGACAATCCCAGGAGGTACCCCGGAGAACAATCTCAGGAGGACAATCCCTGGAGGTACCCCGGAGGACAATACCAGGAGGTACCCAGGAGGACAATCCCAGGAGGTACCCTGGAGGACAATCCCAGGAGGTACCCCGGAGAACAATCCCAGGAGGACAATCCCTGGAGGTACCCCGGAGGACAATACCAGGAAGTTCCCCCGGAGGACAATACCAGGAGGTACCCCGGAGGACAATACCATGAGGACAATCCCAGGAGGTACCCCGGAGGACAATCCCAGGAGGTACCCCGGAGGACAATCCCAGGAGGTACCCCAGAGGACAATCCCAGGAGGTACCCCGGAGGACAATCCCAGGAGGTACCCTGGAGGACAATACCATAAGGACAATCCCAGGAGGTACCCTGGAGGACAATCCCAGGAGGTACCCCGGAGGACAATACCATGAGGACAATCCCAGGAGGTACCCTGGAGGACAATCCCAGGAGGTACCCCGGGAGGACAATACCATGAGGACAATCCCAGGAGGTACCCTGGAGGACAATCCCAGGGGGTACCCTGGAGGACAATACCATGAGGACAATCCCAGGAGGTACCCTGGAGGACAATCCCAGGAGGTACCCCGGAGGACAAGGACAATCCCAGGAGGTAACCTGGATGAGAAGAGTTGGTCTATACAGTGTATGATGTGATCATTCACAGACTAAAAGTCAGCCAAAAAGGGTTTATTTATTTTTTTTGTTTTTTCTTTAATATGATGATAGCGGTCTCCCTATCCTTGAAGATAGATTAACGGATAGAAAATACTTGCACGCTTCACTGAGCTGAGCTTACACGGTAACAGGAGGTGGCTGTCTGCACTCCAAGCTTCAAAATACACTCTGCATTTCATAGCTGCACTGATATTTATGGTTATCCTTTAATCAGAGACATTCGTCATCTTCAGGGGGGATCTTTGGCAGATTTAAAGAGTGGCTACCTTTCTTTTTTCTGTACTGGATTAACCCCTTCAATACCGGGCACTTTCACCCCCTTCCTGCCCAGGCCAATTTTCAGCTATCAGCGCTGTCACACTTTGAATGACAATTACATGGTGATGCTACACTGTACCCATATGACAATTTTATCATTTTTCTCACACAAATAGAGCTTTCTTTTGGTGGTAGTCAATCACCACTGGGGGCTTTTACTTTTTGCTAAACAAAAAAAGACCGAAACGAAGAAATTTTCGGTTATAGAATTTTGCAAATAAGTAATTTCTCCTCTTCACTGATGAGGCTGCACTGATGGACACTGATGTGCGCTGATGAGGCTGCACTAACTGGCAGCAATGAGGCTTCACTCATGTGCGATAATGGGCTCTGATGTGCGCTGATGAGGCTGCACTGATGGGCACTGATGGATCTGCCCTGATTATCAGTGTAAATGTGTGCTGTCACAGGATTGCCGGTTATGTGCACTGATGAGGCTGCACTGACGGGCACTGATAGAGCTGCTCTGATTATCAGTATATATGTGTGCTGTCACTGGATTACCAGTTATGTGCACAGATGAGGCTGCACTGACAGGCACTGATGTTCACTGATGGGGCTCCACTGAGGGGCACCGATGAGGGGCACTGATCATCAGTGCAAATGTGTGCTGTTACAGGATTACTGATAAGGCTGCACTGACGGGCGCTGATGAGGCTGCCCTGATTATCAGTATAATTGTGTGCTGTCACAGAATTGTGCACTGATGAGTCTGCACTGACAGGCACTGATGTTCGCTGACGGGGCTCCACTGAGGGGCACTGATGATCAGTGTAAATGTGTGCAGTTACAGGATTGCCGGTTATGTGCACTGATGAGGCTGCACTGATTGGCACTGATGGAGCTGCCCTGATCATCAGTGTAAATGTGTGCTGTCACAGGACTGCCGGTTATCAGCTCTCCTTTTCTCACATGACAGCACTGAGGATTGGAAATGCCGACAACCGACATTTGTTTACATGTGATCAACTGAGATCAGCTTTATCCAAGGAGGACACAATCACTATTCTCCCGCTCTACAAGACTCTGGTCCGGCCGCACCTGGAGTATGCTGTCCAGTTCTGGGCACCAGTCCTCAGGAAGGATGTACTGGAAATGGAGCGACTACAAAGAAGGGCAACAAAGCTAATAAAGGGTCTGGAGGATCTTAGTTATGAGGAAAGGTTGAGAGCACTGAACTTATTCTCTCTGGAGAAGAGACGCTTGAGAGGGGATATGATTTCAATATACAAATACTGTACTGGTGACCCAACAATATATAAATACTGTACTGGTGACCCCACAATAGGGAGAAAACTTTTTCGCAGAAGAGAGTTTAATAAGACTCGTGGCCACTCATTAAAATTAGAAGAAAAGAGGTTTAACCTTAAACTACGTAGAGGGTTCTTTATTGTAAGAGCGGCAAGGATGTGGAATTCCCTTCCACAGGCGGTGGTCTCAGCGGGGAGCATTGATAGCTTCAAGAAACTATTAGATAATCACCTGAATGACCGCAACATACAGGGATATGTAATGTAATACTGACACATAATCACACACATAGGTTGGACTTGATGGACTTGTGTCTTTTTTCAACCTCACCTACTATGTAACTATAACAGAGCGCACCTGATGCTTGTGTGATTGGGCTCATCGATTTTCCCATAGGCCTGCACTAAGATACAAGTCAGATTTTGGGCATCTCCTGCAACAAAAATTACATTTTTGGCGAGATACTCTTAAAGGGAAAAATCACGTCTATAGGGATGCAGACCCTGTCACTTTCCTCATTGGAGCCCTGCAAGCACAGCAGCTGACTGATAACTATAAAGCCATTAACTCTGCACATGGACACAGAGGGGAAAAAAAACAGCTCTTTCTTCAGAATAACAAAATGAAGGAATCTGCTACAAAGTGTCTAACAATCCCGGCAATGTACAGAGATCACCCGGGGGAGGGGCGTTGGGTTCCTCAACAAAAGTGAAGTTACTCTTTAATGACTCCACAGGAATGGTTGCTGGTTCTCTGGAAGGGCGGTGGGGATGTTGGGTGGACAATCTTTATGCAAATGACGCCGATTTCATCAGACTGCTAAATGACAATCACCATCTTCTGCGTAATTTCGCTCGGTTTGTGTTTCCAGGAAGATCCAGCGAGGTGCAAAAGTCAAACTAATTTTGATGATTTACGAAGAAAAATGTCATTGTGACAACATTGTCCAACAGAAAGATCGCTGGGGCGGGGGGGGGGGGATTGGGGGGGTTTAGGATTAGAAGGAAAGTTCATATTTTTCCTTTGCAGTTTAAAAAAGTATCCAAAACTTTTTTTCTTTTTTTTGCCGTTCTTCAGCTTCTCATAACCACTTGAAGATCGGACAATTTCTGGCACTTTTTGGTTACATGTAAAAATCAATTTTGTATTTATTTATTTTTTGCTAGAAAATTAGAACCCCCAAACATTATATCTTTTTTTTTTCTTTTTTAAAGCAGAGACCCTAGAGAATAAATTGGCGGGTTTTGCAAATTTTTTTTTTTTTTTTTAATGTCACATTTGCGCAGCGTTTTGTTTTTTTTAAGCGCAGTTTTTGGGTTAATTTGAATGCAAAAAAAATAAATAAATAAAAACACACACACAATACATAACCCAATTTTATGTAAGATATAAAAGATGATGTCACACAAGTAAATAGACACAAAACATGTCACGCTTTAAAAACTGTGCACGCCCGTACAATGGCGACAAACAGCGTAAATTTTACTATCCATAAGTGACGCTTTTAAAGCCTTTACAGCAGGGGGGTCTCGAACTGGCGGCCCCTCCAGCTTTTGTGAAACTACAAGTCCCATAAGCTATATTGATATTATATATTAATATATACATATTTTGTTGATCCGGGTGGACGTCACATGACGCGGGCCGCGCTGCAGCGTGATCCGTCACTGGCTGTGTCTATTGGACTGATCAGTGTACCAGCCCGCTGCTCTGTACCATGTGATCACTGTGGCCAATCAGCAGATCACAGGACAGTTGTAAACAATGGATGGCTTCCTTTCATGCCATCCATTGTATACAATTGTGTTGCTAGCTGTGATTGGTCACAGTGATCACATGGTACAAACAGGGGGCCAATCACAACAAAGCACACTGAAGGAATGCGTTTCATTAAGTGAAAAACGGTTGCTAATACCAGTGTTTCTCAGCTCCAGGTCCTCAAGGCGCCCCAACAGGTCATGTTTTCAGGATTTCCCTCTTATGAAATGGCTGTGGTAATTACTAAAGGCAGTGAAACTGATCAAATCACCTGTGCAAAAATAATGGGAAGCCTGAAAACATGACCTGTTGGGGCACCTTGAGAACTGGAGTTGAGAAACACTGGCTTATACCAATGAAATTTACTTATACCAATGAAATTTACTGGTATAAAACAATTTCAATGAATTAAAAAAAAAAAAAAAAGAAAAAAAAAGAAACAAAAAAAATTCCTGATCACTTCCACAGGGTAGTACAATGTTGCTATGGTAGCACGGTATTGCTCTAGTCAGTGTGTAAAAAACAAAACAAAAAAAAAACCAGATAAATCAAATAAAAATAATTGTGTAATAAAAATAAAATAAAAAAAAAAACAATAAAATAAACACAAAAAAAAAAAAAAAAAAAAAAAAAAAAAAGACAGACAGACTTGCTGATTTCCTACTACGAATTCCTCAGCAGGTTAAGGATTGCTGTGTGGATGGGCCCCATCTGTATATATACACAGACTTACTGAAACACAGGAGATTACAGAAGATCTAATCATGAAGGGAGACCATCGATAAGCACTTTGCTGCGGCTCCCGAGGGTCGTACATTTCCTGGAATCAATCGGTGAACACAACAAACCTTGTGAGTTCTCTTCTTCTTCCTCTTCCCCGTCCTCCATGATGAGCCGCCCGTCCGATGTGACTCTGAAGTCATGGCTCCGCTTTGTGCTCCTCGCTCCCGGTTTTGTGGCTGTTGTACAAAAGATGAAAAGACAGATTTTTCCACATTACTTCTAATAAAAACCATTATCTGTGCGGCTTCATACGGATCGCACTTCAATAAGTGGATAATCACTCTGCTTATGAAGTTACACAACGTTCTCGTTTTCAGCAAAGACGTCTCTACACCGCCAATTCTCTGCTGATCTCAGCTACACTATTATGAATCTCTCACACATATTATATATACAGTGGTGACGGAAAGTATTCAGACCCCCTTAAATTTTTCACTCTTTGTTATATTGCAGCCATTTGCTAAAATCATTTTTAAGTTCATTTTTTCCTTATTAATGTACACACAGCACCCCATATTGTACACACAGCCCCCCATATTGTACACACAGCCCCCCCCATATTGTACACACAGCACCCCATATTGTACACACAGCCCCCCATATTGTACACACAGCCCCCCATATTGTACACACAGCACCCCCATATTGTACACACAGCACCCCATACTGTACACAGCCCCCCATATTGTACACAGCCCCCCATATTGTACACACAGCAGCCCATATTGTACACACACCACCCCATATTGTACACACAGCACCCCATATTGTACACACAGCACCCCATATTGTACACACAGCACCCCATATTGTACACACAGCACCCCATATTGTACACACAGCATCCCATATTGTACACACAGCACCCCATATTGTACACACAGCACCCCATATTGTACACACAGCCCCCCATATTGTACACACAGCACCCCATATTGTACACACAGCACCCCATATTGTACACACAGCACCCCATATTGTACACACAGCCCCCCATATTGTACACACAGCACCCCCATATTGTACACACAGCACCTCATATTGTACACACAGCTCCCCATATTGTACACACAGCCCCCATATTGACAGAAAAACACAGAATTGTTAACATTTTTGCAGATTTATTAAAAAAAGAAAAACTGAAATATCACATGGTCCTAAGTATTCAGACCCTTTGCTCAGTATTTAGTAGAAGTCCCTTTTGATGAGTCTTTTTGGGAAAGATGCAACAAGTTTTTCACACCTGGATTTGGGGATCCTCTGCCATTCCTCCTTGCAGATCCTCTCCAGTTCTGTCAGGGGGGATGGTAAACGTTGGTGGACGGCCATTTTTAGGTCTCTCCAGAGATGCTCAATTGGGTTTAACCCTTTCATGACTAAGCCTATTTTTGAAATTTGGTGTTTACAAGTTAAAATCCGTATTTTTTGCTAGAAAATTACTTAGAACCCCCAAATATTATATATATATTTTTTTTCGCACGGGAGGCCCGGTAAGATCGGCGAGAGGCGGCGGGAGGGGGGGGATGTCCCCTCCTGCTGCTCCGGTATAACAGCCGAGCGGCTTTTAGCCGCATCGGTTGTTATATCTGGATAGCCGATCGCCCGCTGTAAACAACGGTACCGGGATGATGCCTGCAGCTGCAGGCATCATCCCGGTATAACCCCGGAAAGCCGAGTACGCACATCTGCGTTCGGTCGGCGGGAAGGGGTTAAGTCACAAAGTTGTTGTGAAGCCACTCCTTCATTATTTTAGCTGTGTGCTTAGGGTCATTGTCTTGTTGGAAGGTAAACCTTCGGCCCAGTCTGAGGTCCTGAGCACTCTGGAGAAGGTTTTCGTCCAGGATATCCCTGTACTTGGCCGCATTCATCTTTCCCTCGATTGCAACCAGTTGTCCTGTCCCTGCAGCTGAAAAACACCCCCACAGCATGATGCTGCCACCGCCATGCTTCACTGTTGGGACTGTATTGGACAGGTGATGAGCAGTGCTGGTTTTCTCCACACATACCGCTTAGAATTAAGGCCAAAAAGTTCTATCTTGGTCTCATCAGATCTTATTTCTCACCATCTTGGAGTCCTTCAGGTGTTTTTTTAGCAAACTCCATGCGGGCTTTCATGTGTCTTGCACTGAGGAGAGGCTTCCGTCGGGCCACTCTGCCATAAAGCCCCGACTGGTGGAGGGCTGCAGTGATGGTTGACTTTCTATAACTTTCTCCCATCTCCAGACTGCATCTCTGGAGCTCAGCCACAGTGATCTTTGGGTTCTTCTTTACCTCTCTCACCAAGGCTCTTCTCCCACGATAGCTCAATTTGGCCAGACGGTCAGCTCTAGGAAGGTTTCTGGTCGCCCCAAAAGTCTTCCATTTAAGGATTATGGAGGCCACTGTGCTCTTAGGAACCTTAAGTGCAGCAGAAATGTTTTTGTAACCTTGGTCAGATCTGTGCCTTGCCCCAATTCTGTCTCTGAGCTCTTCAGGCAGTTCCTTTGACCTCATTATTCTCATTTGCTCTGACATGCACTGTGAGCTGTAAGGTCTTCTATAGACAGGTGTGTGGCTTTCCTAATCAGGTCCAATCAATATAATCAAACACAGCTGGACTCAAATGAAGGTGTAGAACCATCTCAAGGATGATCAGAAGAAATGGACAGCACCTGAGTTAAGTATATGAGTGTCACAGCAAAGGGTCTGAATACTTAGGACCATGTGATATTTCAGTTTTTCTTATTTAATAAATCTGCAAAAATGTCAACAATTCTGTGTTTTTCTGTCAATATGGGGTGCTGTGTGTACAATATGGGGTGCTGTGTGTACAATATGGGGGGCTGTGTGTACAATATGGGGGGCTGTGTGTACAATATGGGGGGCTGTGTGTACAATATGGGGGGCTGTGTGTACAATATGGGGGGCTGTGTGTACAATACGGAGTGCTGTGTGTACAATACGGGGGGGCTGTGTGTACAATACGGGGGGGCTGTGTGTACAATACGGGGGGGCTGTGTGTACAATACGGGGGGGCTGTGTGTACAATACGGGGGGGCTGTGTGTACAATACGGGGGGCTGTGTGTACAATACGGGGGGCTGTGTGTACAATACGGGGGGCTGTGTGTACAATATGGGGGGCTGTGTGTACAATATGGGGGGCTGTGTGTACAATATGGGGGGCTGTGTGTACAATATGGGGGGCTGTGTGTACAATATGGGGTGCTGTGTGTACAATATGGGGTGCTGTGTGTACAATATGGGGTGCTGTGTGTACAATATGAGGTGCTGTGTGTACAATATGGGGTGCTGTGTGTACAATATGGGGTGCTGTGTGTACAATATGGGGGGCTGTGTGTACAATATGGGGTGCTGTGTGTACAATATGGGGGGCTGTGTGTACAATATGGGGTGCTGTGTGTACAATACGGGGTGCTGTGTGTACAATACGGGGTGCTGTGTGTACAATACGGGGTGCTGTGTGTACAATACGGGGTGCTGTGTGTACAATATGGGGGGCTGTGTGTATAATATGGGGTGCTGTGTGTATAATATGGGGTGCTGTGTGTACAATATGGGGTGCTGTGTGTACAATATGGGGGGCTGTGTGTACAATATGGGGGGCTGTGTGTACATTGAGGAAAAAAATGAACGTAAATGATTTTAGCAAATGGCTGCAATATAACAAAGAGTGAAAAATTTAAAAGCCTTTATCAAGATCAATATGTATGGGAGGGGGGAGGGAATGCGGCACAAAATATCGGCAATAGCCACAGCGGCCAAATACATCACCTGTATACCAAAACAATAGGGATGTATAACAATATAAGAATGAGATTATATATTTTAGAGCTGCACGATTAATCGTTAAGAATCGATATCGCAATCTTTTTCTCTTCCCGATCTTCAGCGAATAAGTAGAAACAAAGTATCTTTTCGTTCTTTTATCAAAAGGAAAGAACTCCGGCGTGTAAATGAGGGAAGTTTAGCCACTTCAAAGACCAAACCTTTTCTGACATTTGTTGCTTACAAGTAAAAATCATTTTCTGCTAGAAAATTACTTGAAGCACCCAAAACACGATTTTTTTTTTTTTAAGCAGAGACCCTAGAGAATAAAATAGTATATAAGTAAATACCGTATATACTCGAGTATAAGTCGTTCCGAGTATAAGTCGGGGCCCTAATTTACCTTGGACATTCTCAAGTTTCCAGGCAGAAAGAACAGTATATACCAGGGCTCAAAATTTCAGGTCCTGAGCTACTAGCCAGGCCTTAAGGGTTACTCGCCACCAGTTGCCCCACCCAACCCCTACCATGCCCCGCCCCTAAACACGCCCTCATAAATGATCTCATGAAATGACACTTAAATGTTTTATGCAGAATTAAAGTTACAAAAAAAAATATTAAACAACAACTTTATCAGTGCAGCCCCCACCTGTGCCCATCAGTGCAGCCCCCACCTGTGCCCATCAGTGCAGCCCCCACCTGTGCCCATCAGTGCAGCCCCCACCTGTGCCCATCAGTGCAGCCCCCACCTGTGCCCATCAGTGCAGCCCCCACCTGTGCCCATCAGTGCAGCCCACATCTGTGCCCATCAGTGCAGCTCACACCTGTGCCCATCAGTGCAGCCCCACCTTTGCCGATCAGTGCAGCCCCCACCTGTGCCCATCAGTGCAGCCCCCACCTGTGCCCATCAGTGCAGCCCCCACCTGTGCCCATCAGTGCAGCCCACACCTGTGCCCATCAGTGCAGCTCAGCCCCACCTGTGTACAATACAGCGTGGCCTGTGTCCAATGCCGCGTGGCCTGCCTGTGCCCAATACAGCCTCACCTGCGCCCAATACAGCCTCACCTGTGCCCAATACATTGTGTCCAGTGCCCAATGCAGCCTCACCTGTGCAGAGGAAGAGGCGAGCTGTCCGTATCAGCAGAGTGTGGGATTGCCCGCTGTAATAGCCTTCATTTGAATTTCCCGTGTTCCCGGGGCTCACCGTCACATAGCCCCACCTCTTGGCCCGACGCCTTTAATGACATCACATGTCCCGCATTGGACCGGGGTTCTGTCTATCAAAGGCGCCGGGCCTAGGAGGTGGGGCTATGTGACGGTGAGCTCCGGGAAATTCAAATGAAAGCCATTACAGCGGGCAATCTCGCTCTCTGCTGATCTGGACAGCTCACCGCCTCCCCTCCTCTCTTCTCTTCCCCTGGCTGGGGGACTGTGCCGGCGGTGCTCAACCCCCCACTCTGAGTCAGCCCCACGCTCGCCAACAGCCATTTCCTACTCGCAAATTGCGAGTGGGAAATTTGAGGGCTGGTCTATATGATATAAAACTGCATGCTGGACACTGGACAAAGCAGTGGGGACAAAAGGGAGGTGAAATGATTTTATACAGTAATGTAATCTGAAAGATGACAGTGTCCTGTGTTATGTTTTTCATACTTTTTGAATTTGCCGCCGGGCTCCGCCCTACACGTGTCGCAACGCTCGCAGGGAACGGAGCCCGGAACACTGAGCATCGAGCGGAGGACACATCACGGGCGGTGGGGCTGGCGACGACGACAAGGTATGTAACATGTACCAGGATTCTGCAATGTGATCCCAAGTGTGGCTCGGGGTTACCACTAATGGTAATGGTAATGAACCCCCAAGCCACACTCGGGAATACCGCCAGGGGAGGTTAAAGCGGAGTTCCACCCAAAAGTGGAACTTCCGCTCATCTGATTCCTCAGGGGGGGCGAAGAATAACCGTCTTTCACAGGTATCATGTCCCCACTTCCGGGAGCCTGCGCCACGGCCCTTGACGTCACCGTTCGGCTTCTTCCTTCTTCCCCGGAACAATAGGAGAGAGGAGCGGGGCCTCGCACATGTGCAGTAGGGTTCCCGGTACACTGTCGGGTTCCCTTACCCACAATGGCGGCGGCAGCAACCGACAGCTGATGGGAACATCAGCTGAAGTGCCGACATCGCTGGACTCCAGGACAGGTAAGTGTCCGATTGTTAAAAGCCAGCAGCTGCAGTGTGTGTACAGTGTGTGTGCAGTACGTGTACAGTACGTGTATAGTGTGTGCAGTGTGTGTACAGTACGTGTATAGTGTGTGTACAGTATGTGTACAGTACGTGTATAATGTGTGTACAGTATGTGTACAGTACGTGTATAATGTGTGTGCAGTGTGTGTGCAGTACGTGTATAATGTGTGTGCAGTGTGTGTACAGTATGTGTATAGTGTGTGTGCAGTGTGTGTACAGTATGTGTACAGTATGTGTACAGTACGTGCATAATGTGTGTGCAGTGTGTGTACAGTATGTGTATAGTGTGTGTGCAGTGTGTGTACAGTATGTGTACAGTACGTGCATAATGTGTGTGCAGTGTGTGTATAGTATGTGTGCAGTGTGTGTACAGTATGTGCATAATGTGTGTGCAGTGTGTGTACAGTATGTGTATAGTGTGTGTGCAGTGTGTGTACAGTATGTGTACAGTACGTGCATAATGTGTGTGCAGTGTGTGTATAGTATGTGTGCAGTGTGTGTACAGTATGTGCATAATGTGTGTGCAGTGTGTGTACAGTATGTGTATAGTGTGTGTGCAGTGTGTGTACAGTATGTGTACAGTACGTGCATAATGTGTGTGCAGTGTGTGTATAGTATGTGTGCAGTGTGTGTACAGTATGTGTACAGTATGTGTACAGTACGTGCATAATGTGTGTGCAGTGTGTGTACAGTATGTGTGCAGTGCAGTCCACGAGTCCCTCAGGCCGTCTGGGACTCTCCCTCCTGATTGGTTGAGACACAGCAGCGGCGCCATTGGCTCCCACTGCTGTCAGTTAGCCAATCGGGAGAGAGAGAGAGAGAGAGAGAGAGAGAGAGAGAGAGAGAGAGAGAGAGAGAGAGAGAGAGAGAGAGAGAGAAAGCGGGCGGGGCTGAACAGCATGAACAGCAGCTCTATGTCGGAATGGACACGGGGAGCTGCAGATCGGCTTGGGTACCCCCCGCCCCCCCCATAGCAAACTTCTTGCTGTGGGGGGGCACTTGGCAGGAGGGAGGGGCCAGGAACAGCAAAGAGGGACCAGAGAAGAGGAGGATCGGGGGCTCCTCTGTGCACAACCATTACACAGAGCAGGTAAGTATAACATGTTTTTTTTTTTTCATTTATTTAAAAAATGACAAAGACTTTACAATCACTTTAAATGGAAGGAAAGATAGACAGAGTACCAGCTGACGAGCTTTGCAACTTTCATTTTGCAATTTTTTTTCTGCAGACGGATTCTTCAAGCTAAATCCCCGATATTCCATGCCGCACTTCTACTCAGAACCGCCCCCAATACTTATATACAGTACTGTAAAAAGGCCAGCGGGTGTTTTCATTGGTTCATGCATCGCCCTCTCTTTGTGCTTCCTACAGCTTCACTCTGACTCACTGCGGCGTGAGAGGAGGAGGAGGACTATATCAGTGGCGGCTCTTCTAATACATCAGTGGCGGCTCTCCTAATACATCAGTGGTGGCTCTTCTAATACATCAGTGGTGGCTCTTCTAATACATCAGTGGCGGCTCTTCTAATACATCAGTGGCGGCTCTCCTAATACATCAGTGGCGGCTCTCCTAATACATCAGTGGCGGCTCTCCTAATACATCAGTGGCGGCTCTCCTAATACATCAGTGGCGGCTCTCCTAATACATCAGTGGCGGCTCTCCTAATACATCAGTGGCGGCTCTCCTAATACATCAGTGGCGGCTCTCCTAATACATCAGTGGCGGCTCTCCTAATACATCAGTGGCGGCTCTCCTAATACATCAGTGGCGGCTCTCCTAATACATCAGTGGCGGCTCTTCTAATACATCAGTGGCGGCTCTCCTAATACATCAGTGGCGGCTCTCCTAATACATCAGTGGCGGCTCTCCTAATACATCAGTGGCGGCTCTCCTAATACATTAGTGGCGGCTCTCTTAATACATCAGTGGCGGCTCTCCTAATACATTAGTGGCGGCTCTCTTAATACATCGGTGGCGGCTCTCCTAATACATCGGTGGCGGCTCTCCTAATACATCGGTGGCGGCTCTCCTAATACATCGGTGGCGGCTCTCTTAATACATCGGTGGCGGCTCTTCTAATACATCGGTGGCGGCTCTCCTAATACATCAGTGGCGGCTCTCCTAATACATCAGTGGCGGCTCTCCTAATACATCAGTGGCGGCTCTCCTAATACATCAGTGGCGGCTCTTCTAATACTGCTGACATCAGTGACATCGGGCCGCATGCTGCTACCAGGACGATGACATCACTGGCAGTGGGAGCTGAATGATTGGACGCCTCTACAGCCCTGTAACCAGCATAAGGCAAACTTCTCCTAAAGGCCAGCGCCCCCCCCCCCCCCCCGCCAAACCCCCCCCCCCCCCATTTCCATGGCTGGAACTCAGCCACAGTAAATAGACGTCACTTTGACGTTAAATACCGGGTGTTATGGTAGCATTTATCATTATTTACTGTGGGGGCGATTCTCTACAAGATAAAAGCGTTCCCGCGGGCGGATTTGCCAGGGAATCACTTTTTTATAGGTGGCGGGAGAGGTGACCCCGTCCCACAGCTTACCGGAGCAGCCGGTAAATCCGGAAGCAATCTGGTTGGGCCGTGTGTCAAGTTAAGTGAGGGCAAGATGGCCCCCCCCCACTGAACTCTATGCCCTTGGAGGACCGGAGCGACTTCTGACGTCACTTCCGGTTCTCAGGCATTTTTTTTTTTTTTCACAGTCAAAAAAAAAAAAAATTGTTTCCCTTTTCAAAAGCCAAAAAGACCCCGGATCTCTCAATAAAGAGGACCTGTTAGAATGGATTGCTTATATTAGGAATAAAAGTAATTAAAAAAATAAATAAAAAAGGGACAGAGTGAAAATAAAAAAAATTAAAGTGCCTCATCCCTCTGTGCTCGCGTGTAGAAGCATATGTAAGTCGCGCCCGCATATGTAAACGGCGTTCAAATTACACACATGAGGTATCGCTGCGATCACTAGAGCGAAAGCAATAATTCTAGTGCTGCAACTCGAAACTTGGTAACCTGTAAAAAGCGTCGCCTTTGGAGATTTTTAAAGTACCGCTGCTTGTCGCCATTCCACGAGCGTGCGCAATTTTAAAGCGAGACATGTTAAGGTATCTATTTACTCGACGTAATATCTTTCACATTATACAAAAAAATTGGGGTACCTTTTTTTTTTTATTCAATAAAGTGTATTTTTTCCAAAAAATGAAAATAAAATAAATTGTGTTTGAAAAACCGTTGCGCAAATAAAGTGCGACAAAATAATATTGCAGCGATCACCATCTTATTCTCTATGTTCTTGCTTACTATTGTGATGCTGTGATTGGCCCACAGCTATCACATGATACCTGGCACCCTGTAGATGGGATTGTAACCTCACAGGGTGATATTATGGATGTATTTCATATAGTATAAAAACATGGGAATATATCTAAAATCTCATGAATAAAATGAAATACTCAAGGGAAGCTACTATTGGGGTCAAAAAAGACACCAAATCAATCCTGTAGAGATATTCATATATCAGTCAGAGGATTTGAGGCCGTCAACGTCCAGAAGGGACGGCTGATATATCAATATCTCTACAGGATTGGTTTGACCCCAATAGTAGCTTACCTCAAGTATTTAATTAAATGTTTGTTTATGAGATTTTAAATATATTTTCGTGTTATATACTATACGAAATAAAATTAGTTAGTATTATATAATTTTATTGCTGTTTTGGTCCATGTTTCTTTCACTTTACATTGTATACCAGGCACCCTGTAACATGTGATTAGAGTTAGCCAATCACAGATAACAACAGTAAGCAAGCTGTCATGATTGAAAAAAAAATAAATAAACTGAGAAATATAGATACCAAATGAAAGGGCATTTTAAAGCTGCCACACACACAGATTGATATCAAACTATTTAAAATGTATTTTAAACTTGTTAAAAGCCAACATTTTCCAGTAGCTTCAGCTCAACGTATTTTACCAGGTCATGGCTTCTTCAGGGAGACATTATTAATGATTATTATTAATTTATGTATTGTATGAATTACTAATAGTTTGTTTTGTGTGTTCTCTTTGGACTAATATGTTTTTTGATTCATAGTTTCTACATATGCAGTATCTATAAATATTTCCTGAAGAAGCCAAAGCCTGGCGAAACATGTCGAGCTGAAGCTACCGCATCTCACCTGTAAAGATTTTTTGTTGTTTCTTTTTTTGTTTATGAAATTGTTGGATTTAAAACATGTTTAAAATACATTTTGGATACTTTGTGTGTGTGGGGTACCTTTAAAAACCCATATCTATATTTCTTGAATACATTTTTATTCATTTATTTTTTTACATACTTTAACCAATCAGTATCCCTGGTCACCGCCATGCCAGTTATATGATGATTTTGTACTGTATTGGTGACAGTATGTAAGAAATGTTTTTAAAAAATTGTGAAAATCTAGAAGGGGTCCCTCAGGTAAGGTGTATACATAGTTGGTCCAAACTGGAACAACATAACTATGTAAAAATATCTATACCTGAAACAAATATCTAATATCTATACCTGAAACAATGTAACTATGTAAAAGTATCTATACCTGTAACTATGTAAAAATATCTATACCTGAAACAATGTAACTATGTAAAAATATCTATACCTGAAACAAATGTATAAATATCTAATATCTATACCTGAAACAAAGTAACAATGAAAAAAAATAAACCATTCCTGGATTTTTCTTCTTTAAACAAATGCACGTTTTTGCCGTTTGTAGTACGGGAACATTTTTTTCCCCAAAAGGTGGAGTTATATTAACAAAGATAATTGCAGAATAATTAGGACATAAAATGAGACAAAGCCTTCCATCTACAAATGTAATCCATCAATACTATGCAATCCCCAATGTGCTCCCTACTGGGACCTCCTGCAAAGTCTGAGCTCCTCTGTGAGTAAATGAGGAACAGATCAGAAGAAGACTCAACGGAAATGCTCAGCTAAAAGAAAGAGCGTCCAACTTTATTCACATCATGGGAACACACAAAATCGGTCTTTGCCTTAATGGGGACATCGTGGCTTTCATGTGTTCCCATAAGATAAAGATGAATTGTTACTTTGTGCCCAGCAGTGTATCCTCTCTGCCGATCAGACATTCACCATTTATATTCTATCTTCAGGAGTACAAGGAGTAGAAGTATATGAGGGTATCACATAAGAAGACGGGTATCTTTATATTCAAACAGGAGTCGGGTGAGGACTGAACAGCCGATCGTGGTGAGAGAACCGGTAAACCCAGCATAGACAATACTTAGGTAGGGCTCCATGGCCTCTGCAGGAAAAGTCGGGATGTGAGAGTCATGTATTGACATATTACAATAAAAAGAACAGAACACCAAAATCACGGCAGAGTTACTTGAAACACAATGAAGCCGATCTGAGGTGTGTGAAGGCCGTGCAATGGGGCCGATCTGAGGTGTGTGAAGGCCGTGCAATGGGGCCGATCTGAGGTGTGAAGGGCCGTGCAATGGGGCCGATCTGAGGTGTGAAGGGCCGTGCAATGGGGCCGATCTGAGGTGTGAAGGGCCGTGCAATGGGGCCGATCTGAGGTGTGAAGGGCCGTGCAATGGGGCCGATCTGAGGTGTGAAGGGCCGTGCAATGGGGCCGATCTGAGGTGTGAAGGGCCGTGCAATGGGGCCGATCTGAGGTGTGAAGGGCCCTGCAATGGGGCCGATCTGAGGTGTGAAGGGCCGTGCAATGGGGCCGATCTGAGGTGTGAAGGGCCGTGCAATGGGGCCGATCTGAGGTGTGAAGGGCCGTGCAATGGGGCCGATCTGAGGTGTGAAGGGCCGTGCAATGGGGCCGATCTGAGGTGTGAAGGGCCGTGCAATGGGGCCGATCTGAGGTGTGAAGGGCCGTGCAATGGGGCCGATCTGAGGTGTGAAGGGCCGTGCAATGGGGCCGATCTGAGGTGTGAAGGGCCGTGCAATGGGGCCGATCTGAGGTGTGAAGGGCCGTGCAATGGGGCCGATCTGAGGTGTGAAGGGCCGTGCAATGGGGCCGATCTGAGGTGTGAAGGGCCGTGCAATGGGGCCGATCTGAGGTGTGAAGGGCCGTGCAATGGGGCCGATCTGAGGTGTGAAGGGCCGTGCAATGGGGCCGATCTGAGGTGTGAAGGGCCGTGCAATGGGGCCGATCTGAGGTGTGAAGGGCCGTGCAATGGGGCCGATCTGAGGTGTGAAGGGCCGTGCAATGGGGCTGATCTGAGGTGTGAAGGACCGTGCAATGGGGCCGATCTGAGGTGTGAAGGGCCGTGCAATGAGGCCGATCTGAGGTGTGAAGGGCCGTGCAATGGGGCCGATCTGAGGTGTGAAGGGCCGTGCAATGGGGCCGATCTGAGGTGTGAAGGGCCGTGCAATGGGGCCGATCTGAGGTGTGAAGGGCCGTGCAATGGGGCCGATCTGAGGTGTGAAGGACCGTGCAATGGGGCCGATCTGAGGTGTGAAGGGCCGTGCAATGAGGCTGATCTGAGGTGTGAAGGGCCGTGCAATGGGGCCGATCTGAGGTGTGTGAAGGCCGTGCAATGGGGCCGATCTGAGGTGTGAAGGACCGTGCAATGGGGCCGATCTGAGGTGTGAAGGGCCGTGCAATGGGGCCGATCTGAGGTGTGTGAAGGCCGTGCAATGGGGCCGATCTGAGGTGTGAAGGGCCGTGCAATGGGGCCGATCTGAGGTGTGAAGGACCGTGCAATGGGGCCGATCTGAGGTGTGAAGGACCGTGCAATGGGGCCGATCTGAGGTGTGAAGGGCCGTGCAATGGGGCCGATCTGAGGTGTGAAGGGCCGTGCAATGGGGCCGATCTGAGGTGTGAAGGGCCGTGCAATGGGGCCGATCTGAGGTGTGAAGGGCCGTGCAATGAGGCCGATCTGAGGTGTGAAGAGCCGTGCAATGGGGCCGATCTGAGGTGTGAAGGGCCGTGCAATGGGGCCGATCTGAGGTGTGAAGGACCGTGCAATGGGGCCGATCTGAGGTGTGAAGGGCCGTGCAATGGGGCCGATCTGAGGTGTGAAGGACCGTGCAATGGGGCCGATCTGAGGTGTGAAGGGCCGTGCAATGAGGCTGATCTGAGGTGTGAAGGGCCGTGCAATGGGGCCGATCTGAGGTGTGTGAAGGCCGTGCAATGGGGCCGATCTGAGGTGTGAAGGGCCGTGCAATGAGGCCGATCTGAGGTGTGAAGAGCCGTGCAATGGGGCCGATCTGAGGTGTGTGAAGGCCGTGCAATGGGGCCGATCTGAGGTGTGTGAAGGCCGTGCAATGGGGCCGATCTGAGGTGTGTGAAGGCCGTGCAATGGGGCCGATCTGAGGTGTGTGAAGGCCGTGCAATGGGGCCGATCTGAGGTGTGTGAAGGCCGTGCAATGGGGCCGATCTGAGGTGTGAAGGGCCGTACAATGAGGCCGATCTGAGGTGTGAAGGGCCGTGCAATGAGGCCGATCTGAGGTGTGAAGGACCGTACAATGGGGCTGATCTGAGGTGTGAAGGTCGTGCAATGGGGCCGATCTGAGGTGTGAAGGCCGTGCTATGGGGCCGATCTGAGGTGTGAAGGCCGTGCTATGGGGCCGATCTGAGGTGTGAATGGGGCCGATGTGTGGGGGAAAAAAGATGTAAATGTTATTTGGGTATATAGTGTTGCATGACCGCACAATTACCAGTTAAAGTAGCGCAATGCCGAATAGCAAAAAATGACCAGGTCATAAAGGGGGTAAAATCTTCCGGAGGGGTCAAATGGTTAAAGATTAAATTGACCTTTGGGAAGACGTTTCATGTTTGAGCCATAAAAACTGAAGCAAGGAGAAGGAGACTCCTGGAAATTGAACCATCAAAAGCATAAAAATCTGCGTATTTCTATCCCTGCCCCCGCAATAAATCAATCAATCATTGTGATTGGCCGAGGAATAATCATCACCCCGCTTCATCTATAATGGAGAAATCCCTCCTGGGGAGAAAAGATATTAAAGTGGGAAATTGGATGAAGCGGAAATAGAAGTACAAGAAAAGCGGCGCAGAGGCGGAGCCAACCACAGCGCACCTTTCGGGTCTTGAATTAGGCGCAGGTAGGCGTGTCCTATATCCGCCAACAGCGTATACGCGATCTTCCTCGCTCCCACCGACACGTCTTTAGTGCAAATCATCACCTTCATCGAATGAGAAATAATTCTATCACAGAAATCACATTCCCAGCCCGACGTGTAACCCTCCCCTCCCCCCTCCGCTCCCCAAATACTGAACAGCGGGACGCATTCACTCTGCCGGAACTTCTCAGAGGATAAAAGTCCATTTTATGAAGAACGACAATACAAATCGCTGAAGATAAACCTGTAATTATGGCTCTTTAACCTCCGGAGAATGGAAATTGTACTTTATTTACAGTTCTAAAGCCGAATCTCACACAATTGTTCCCTAAATGCAAGACGGGGGGGGGGGGGGGGGTAGAACGGTGGACTGCAAAGTGTGACCCCTTACTTGTACTTATCCAGCCCTTGGGGCACTACTCCTCCCACCGACACCAATGATGGGGCACTACTCCTCCCACCGACATCAATGTTGGGGCAAAACTCCTCCCGACACCAATGATGGGGCACTACTCCTCCCACCGACACCAATGATGGGGCACCACTCCTCCCACCGACACCAATGATGGGGCACTACTCCTCCCACCGACACCAATGATGGGGCACTACTCCTCCCACCGACACCAATGATGGGGCACTACTCCTCCCACCGACACCAATGATGGGGCACTACTCCTCCCACCGACACCAATGATGGGGCACTATTAAGGTCTGGAGACTGGCTGGGTCACTCCATGACCTTAATGTGCTTCTTTAACCCTTTTTAATGAACTGCCCACTAGATGGAGCTTTTCCCTTTCTATATAGGAGCGGCTGAGGGAAACCGCATGCGATTCGGACAGAAATCGCACCACATTCCTGTTCAAATCACTTGCAATTTCTTTGCATTCATTTTGTATTGGTGCAAATCGCACTGCAAAGTATCGGTTTTCGGCATCATTTGCGTGAGTAACGATATTTGCTCAAATGCTTGGCACCGGCACCGGTATATCCCGAATACTCATCGCTAAGTACACCGATGAGGCAGATAAATGACGATCGTGTGAATGTGCAAAATTGTTACCCCAAATTGATTTTATTATTACAAAATATAAAAACTGAAGCCGTTTATCAATATTTCTCTGGCTGTGGAATCGGAATCTTTCAATCCCGGTAATAATCTACCGCTGTGCAGCCGTGTCTTCTCTCCCGTGTTCATATCGATCGTTCGCTGGACTCTCATCAGCATCAAAAGGCAGGATTACCAAGCAAAGTGGATTCAACAATATTGATAAATCGTTCCCAAAATATAAAGTGATTATTGAAAAATGGAAAAAACATGAAGAGACTCACCTCACGGACTCGGCGCTGTCAGGATCGATCAGCTTCACACCGGCCTTATCCAGGAAGCCGCTGACCATCTAGGAACACCAACAAATCGTTCGTTAGAGGAAGGAGCAGGATCATCGATCAGCTGCAATATGGAGAGTGACAAACTAGGGATTTATTGGATGTATTTAAAGGAGGAGCTACAAAAATTACTAAAAATCTGTTAACTTCTTTCCTCCTTCCTTGCCGGGGGGGGGGGGGGGGCAGTTTGACTTGTCATCACCCCCCCCCCCCCCATCTACTGTATGATGATGGCTTACACCACAAACGTCCAAACACAAGGCCCCCAGGCCTAATCCGGCCCACCGGGCATTGTCATGTAACCCTTCCACTCAGTTTTGCAGGCAGAACTCCATTTCACCACCTGCGGCCCTCAACCTCTGCACCCCGCTGTCACGTGTCAACACAGAATCTGTGCATAGGGCACCCCAGAAACCCTGCACACACCCCCGAAACCCTGCACGCACCCCCCGAAACCCTGCACGCGGTGCACTCACCTCCCGAAAACCCTCTATGCGGCGCACCCCAGGAACCCTTTTCCCCCCCCCCGAAACCCTGTATTCGGCGCACCCCACGAACCCTGTACACCCCCCCTCGAAACCTTGCACCTTGTACACGGCGCACCCCCGAAACCCTGTATGTGGCACACCCCACGAACCCTGTACGCAGCACACCCCTGAAACCCTGCACGCGGCCCCTCTCCCGAAAACCCTGCACGCGGTGCACCCCCGAAACCCTGCACCCTGTACGTGGCGCACCCCCGAAACCCTGTACGCGGTGCACCCCCGAAACCCTGCACGCAGTGCACCCCCGAAACCCTGCACCCTGTACGTGCCCCCCCGCAAACACCAGACCTTGTACACAGAGCATCCCCCAAAACCCTGTACGTGGCGCACACCCCACAAACCCTGCACGCACCCCCCCTACTGAAAACCCTGCACCCTCGAAACCCTGCACGCGGCGCACCCCCGAAACCCTGCACGTGCCCCCCTGCAAACACCGGACCTTGTACACAGCGCCCCCCCGAAACCCTGTACATGGCGCACCCCACGAACCCAGCACGCGCCCCCCCTCCTGAAAACCCTGCACACAGCGCACCCCCGAAACCCTACACGCGGTGCACCCCGAAACCCTGCACATGGCGCACCCCCCCCCTCGAACTCCGCATACAGCGCACCCCACGAACACTGTACTAGGGAT
>JBBGZY010001801.1:230000-237500 GCA_037952925.1 Lithobates clamitans | reverse complement strand
AGCCACTCCCCCGCTCATGAGTTTGACTGACAGCAGCAGGAGCCAATGTGACAGCAGGAAGTGAGGGCATCTGCCGAGACAACAATGGAACGGGGACAGTGGGTCAGGTAAGTGTTTAGGGGTGGGGGCAGGAAGTAGTAGAGTGTTTTTTTTAATCCCAAGAATATTCGCTTTCACAAAGGATTTACACATTTTTATTTTTATATAATTCTTATTTAACCACTTACAGACCGCCCGCCGTCGCTATACGTCTGTTTGAAGAGGGATATCATTATGGCAGCGACTAGCCGCCATAACCCCCGGTATCCTCTTCAGAGGGCGGTCCGCTTTCAGAGAAAATTGGTCTCTGCAGGGGATTCGCTGCAAGATCACTTTTAATCAGCGGCAGGAGAGGACCCACCCCCACTCTCCGGTGCCCTCCGCCGCTTACCAAAGCCGGCAGCGGCGGAGGCGATCGTGTCCTGTCTCCGGTTAGGTATGGAGATGAGTAGGGGGGGAAGGTCAGGCCTAGGGCAGCACAAAACCTAAATACACTTCTGGTTGGGGGGGGGGGCCAGTTTGAGACCCCCCTGTTTTAAAACAACAAAAATAAACTCCCCACCCCACAGTGGGGGTTGAGTCGATCCAGGCACGCCAAACCTTATCAAAATTATTTTTTTAACACAACTCCTGGAAATATAGGTTGCTCTGTAAAATGGCATCATAAAATTAATTAGACCGGGGGGTGGGGGTTGGCAAGCCTTCGATGGCGATCAACCCGTTGACCGCGGGAAGCCGGGATGTCGATCGGGAACACAGCCCCACCCACAACACAAAGACCTTTCCCCCAGACACCGCTCTCCTCTTCACTGTAATGTAAAGATCGGGAGAAGTCACAGGACTGGATGGAGGGCGGGGGCAGGAGCCTAGCAACCAATCACCAGCTTGCTAATGTAAAAAGTTAACTCTGTCAGATCCCGCCCCCCGCCCCGCCCTCTATCCAGTGCTGTGACTTCTCCGTTCTCTGCTCTGCTATACACCGGTGTAAGGTAGGAGAGGCTACCTAAATACTGGTGTGAAGGGGACAGAGGACATCGCACAGGGAGGGCAGGGAACATTACAGTGGGGGGGGCATGTGTAGGGGACAGGGGACTTTGCATGGGGGGGGGGGGGCAGAGGACACTACAGTGGGGGTGTAAAGAGGGCAGAGGACACTGCAAAAGTAGGAGGGGCAGAGGACCTTACAGCAGCATGGAGGGGGGCAGGACACTGCTATGGGGAGGGGGGTAAAGGGACAAAGGAAACTGCATTGGGGGAGGGGCGTGTGCAGGGGACAGGGGACTTTGCATGGGGGGGGCAGAGGACACAACAGTGGGGGTGTGTGAAGAGGGCAGAGGACACTGCATGGGGGGGGGGGGCACACAGGACACTACAGTGGGGGTGTGTGAAGAGGGCAGAGGACACTGCTTTGGGGGGGGCACAGGACACTGCAAAAGTAGGAGGGGCAGAGGTACCTTACAGCAACATGGGAGGGGGGTAAAGGAACAGAGGAAACTGCATTGGGGGGGGGGGGGTGGGCACAGGACACTACAGTGGGGGTGTGTGAAGAGGGCAGAGGACACTGCTTTGGGGGGCTCAGGACACTGCAAAAGTAGGAGGGGCAGAGGACCTTACAGCAGTGTGGAGGGGGGCAGGACACTACTACGGGGAGGGGGGTAAAGGGGACAGAGGAAACTGCATGGGGGGGGCGTGTGCAGGGGACAGGGGACTTTACATGAGGGGGGCTCAGGATACTACAGTGGAGGTGTGTGAAGAGGGCAGAGGACACTGCTTTGGGGGGGGGGGGGCACAGGACACTGCAAAAGTAGGAGGGGCAGAGGACCTTATGGCAGTGTGGAGGGGGGCAGGACACTGCTACAGGGAGGGGAGCAAAAGGGACAGAGGAAACTGCATGGGGGGGCACAGGGGACACTACAGTAGGGGGGAGGGGTGGGTGCAGGGAACATTGCATGGGGGGGGGGGACACAGGACACTACAGTGGGGGGGTGTGAAGAGGGCACAGGACACTGCAAAAGTAGGAGGGGCAGAGGACCTTACTGCAGTGTAGAGGGGAGGGCAGAGGACACTATTGTGGGGGGGGGGGGTGTATGTGGAGGACACCAGTGGGAGTGGTGGGGGGGGGCACAGGACACTATTCTGTGTATTTTTTTTATTTTTGAAGGGCGACCCCCTCCCATTCCTCTGGGGATCTTTGATTTCCTCCATGTTGTCCAGGTAGAGCTCAACCTCTGAAAGATTGCCCACCCCTAAGACCTTTCCAGATGGATGCCGAAGGGGCGTTTGACCTTTTTCCAGTGTAAAAGTCTGGCCTTCCCGCCATAAAATAGTAGGTATTTAGTAGGGTTCTAAGGGCCCCGAGAGGGAACCACCTCCCCCACAAGGCCTAGAAGACATACTTTGGCAGACAAAGGTATGGGGGATTGTCAGGACGTCCGATATAAAGGGAGCGACTTCAGTCCTAAAAAGTCTGAATCTGGCGACACTTCCAAACTATGTGTTGGTTTGGGAAGTGGATCAAAGCCAGGATTCATCTGAAGAACTGGGATAGATCTTGGCCAGTCTAGCTGGAGTATAATAACTCCTATGAAGGAATTTGAATTGATCCATCCCTCACTGACACTAAATGTTTGAACGGTTGTTCCCAAAGCTCATCCCAGTCCCCTCCCCCCTGGATATCTGGCACCTCCTGCACCCACACTCTCCCTGCATTTAGTCACTGCAGGCGGTGTGCGTTTTTTTTTTTTAAATAGATCCTTATATGTCACTGATAAAGGCTTGGCAAGGTCTTCGGTCAACAGAAGATCTTCAAGGGCGGTAGGTGGAGTCTCTATTCCAATGTTGTGAACTTAAATTCAAGAAGCATGTCTCAATTGAAAAAAGCGGAATAAGAGTTGGGCATCTCATGTCCAGCTTTCATTTGGTCAACAATTCCCCTCCCCCTGGTAATATCCCCCCCCCCAAGGTCTTTATACCTTTACTCACCCAAATTATGGATATCCGGCAAGGAATGGAAGTGAGGAAGTTCAGGGTTCATCCAAAAAAGGGGGGCAGAAGGCGACATGCCCATATAACTGCTACATTCAAGGAGGCCGCCCAAGCTTTAATTGAGGCCTTAAAGTGGAGGTCCAGGATTTTTTTTCGTTTATTAAAAGTCAACAGCTACAAAAAGTGTAGCTGCTGACTTTTAATAAACAGACACTCACCTGTCCCGCGGTCCAGAGATGTGGCCACAAAGAGCCTCGCTCCCCCTCCCCCTCCGCGGAACATCCATTGAAAAGCTTGCGGCTTCACGGCCGGGGCGCACACTGTGCATGCACGAGTCGTGCTGCGCTTTCCGAGTGGATAGGCAATCTTCTGGGACCTGTAACATGTCCCAGAAAATTGCAGAGAGGGAGGGGCCACCTAGGTGGCCAGTAGTGGGAAGTAGGAAGTGGGACAGGAAGTCCCTAGTCTCAAAACTAGTTACCCCCCCCCCCCCCAAAATAAATTACATGCCAAAAGGTGGCATGTAAGGGGGCGAGGAGTGCTTAAAACGGAAGTTCAACTTTTGGGTGGAACTCCTCTTTAAGGATTGTATTAATAAAAGAGGATTGTCATGTTTTGAACACATACATGACTTGGGATTTATTATTTTATTACAGAACAAATATTATTGTATTTAATATTGAATATATTATGTTTAGGGCAAATATCCGAGTGCTGTTCCTGTGTGCTGAAATTACACTGACCACTCTATGGCCTGCTGACTGCCATGACCTCTGCCTGGACCCGACCCCCCCGGACTGGACCTGACCACCATGAGCCACCCCCCCCCCGGCTGGACCTGACCACCATGACCCCCCCACCCCCACTTGACCTGACTACCATGACCCCCTCCCCGGCTGGAACTGACCACCATGACCCCCCCACCCCCACTTGACCTGACTACCATGACCCCCTCCCCGGCTGGAACTGACCACCATGACCCCCCCACCCCCACTTGACCTGACTACCATGACCCCCTCCCCGGCTGGAACTGACCACTATGACTCCCCTCGCTTGACCTGTCCGCCATGACCCCCCCTTGAACTGAGTGCCATGACCCCCCTTGAACTGAGTGCCATGACCCCCCTTGAACTGAGTGCCATAACCCCCCCTTGAACTGAGTGCCATAACCCCCCTTGACCCGACCGCCATGACCCCCCCTCTTGACCCGACCGCCATGACCCCCCCTCTTGACCCGACCGCCATGACCCCCCCTCTTGACCCGACCGCCATGACCCCCCCTCTTGACCCGACCGCCATGACCCCCCCTCTTGACCCGACCGCCATGACCCCCCCTCTTGACCCGACCGCCATGACCCCCCCTCTTGACCCGACCGCCATGACCCCCCCTCGTGACCGGACCGCCATGACCCCCCCTCGTGACCCGACCGCCATGACCCCCCCTCGTGACCCGACCGCCATGACCCCCCCTCGTGACCCGACCGCCATGATCCCCCTCCTTGACCTGACCGCCATGACCACCCCCCCCCCCGACCTGACCGCCATGACCCACGGACTGAAATACAAATATCATCATTACTCAGAATTCACTAATAAAAAAATAATTTTTAAAAATGTGTGCACCAGCCCTACAAATAAGCCACACACACTACAACTATAGCACCCCCTTCACATTCTTGTGCTCACCCCCTTTATAGCACCCCCCTTCGTATAACTGTCCTCACCCCCCCTTTATAGAACCCCCCCCCATTGCAGTCCCCAGACCGCCCCCCCATCTTTCACGTTCCTGTTCTACATTGTGGAGGGCGTGAGGCACAGCAGGTGACATTGGAAACGCAGCAAAGCGATGGAAGAGGACGGGGGCTGGCCCAGTTAACCGACTGGTTGCTCTGACCTACATTCTAGCAACCAATTGGTTAACTGTACCAGCCCCCCGTCCTCGTCCATCACTGTGCTGCTCTTCCAATGTCAGCTCTGCAAAGACAACAGAGCTAGTGTGGCTGAGGGAAAAAGGATGATCCTAAATGCAGCAACTGTGGTGGGTCCGGATGGGACATTGACTTGGTCCGAACCCAGACCGCGGTCCACCATTTAGAGATGGCAGTTTTATTACATTATAGTGCAGCACATTCGAAAAATGAAGACAATGGCAACAATGTAGAGAAATCACTCACCAGAGCAGCAAAGTATTCTGTCTCCTTCCCTCCCTGAGAGCCGATCACTTCTGTTACTGCCGCCAGAACCGCACAGATCCAAAAAGACAATCAATTAAGTCTCAGATCTATACTTTGTATCGGTGACAGAAGTCCTATAAACACAAATGATTGCAACAGTTATAACGCTACATTGGAGCAATCAATAGATAACGACTTCTCCACTGATCACCAATGTAAGGAGCCTTCTTCTCACTGATCACCAATGTAAGGAACATTCTTCTCACTGATCACCAATGTAAGGAACATTCTTCTCACTGATCACCAATGTAAGGAACATTCTTCTCACTGATCACCAATGTAAGGAACATTCTTCTCACTGATCACCAATGTAAGGAACATTCTTCTCACTGATCACCAATGTAAGGAACATTCTTCTCACTGATCACCAATGTAAGGAGCATTCTTCTCACTGATCACCAATGTAAGGAGCATTCTTCTCACTGACCACCAATGTAAGGAACATTCTTCTCACTGATCACCAATGTAAGGAACATTCTTCTCACTGATCACCAATGTAAGGAACATTCTTCTCACTGATCACCAATGTAAGGAACATTCTTCTCACTGATCACCAATGTAAGGAGCATTCTTCTCACTGATCACCAATGTAAGGAGCATTCTTCTCACTGACCACCAATGTAAGGAACATTCTTCTCACTGATCACCAATGTAAGGAACATTCTTCTCACTGATCACCAATGGAAGGAACATTCTTCTCACTGATCACCAATGTAAGGAACATTCTTCCCACTGATCACCAATGTAAGGAACATTCTTCCCACTGATCACCAATGTAAGGAACATTCTTCTCACTGATCACCAATGTAAGGAACATTCTTCTCACTGATCACCAATGTAAGGAACATTCTTCTCACTGATCACCAATGTAAGGAACATTCTTCTCACTGATCACCAATGTAAGGAACATTCTTCCCACTGATCACCAATGTAAGGAACATTCTTCCCACTGATCACCAATGTAAGGAACATTCTTCTCACTGATCACCAATGTAAGGAACATTCTTCTCACTGATCACCAATGTAAGGAGCATTCTCACTGATCACCAATGTAAGGACCATTCTTCTCACTGATCACCAATGTAAGGGACATTCTTCCCACTGACCACCAATGTAAGGAGCATTCTCACTGATCACCAATGTAAGGAACATTCTTCTCACTGATCACCAATGTAAGGAACATTCTTCTCACTGATCACCAATGTAAGGAGCATTCTCACTGATCACCAATGTAAGGAACATTCTTCTCACTGATCACCAATGTAAGGAACATTCTTCTCACTGATCACCAATGTAAGGAGCATTCTTCTCACTGATCACCAATGTAAGGAACATTCTTCTCACTGATCACCAATGTAAGGAACATTCTTCTCACTGATCACCAATGTAAGGAACATTCTTCCCACTGATCACCAATGTACACGCAAAGTTCTTCAAAAGTTCTACAACCCGAGTCGTCACCCACCTCCTTGTGAGCGGCTGAGTTGAACTCCCAGAATCTCTGGACTTTGCTGAAGGTGAGGTTGGTGCAATCGGAGAGGCCGCTGAGGAAGGTGGCCCCGGATCTTTCTGTGATGGCCATTTCCTCCTCCTCCTCCTCCTCCTCCCTCTTCTGTATGGACAGGGAAGCCGCCTGCAGGTCATTGTGCAGCTTTACAGCATCTCCCGTCAGATCACTCTTCCCTGGAGAGCAGAAAAATGAACATCAACCAATGACAGGTGAGGGCACAGGTGTCATGTAGGGTGGAGCACAGGTGTCACAAACCTGGAGATGTTTTCACCAGAATGGAAGGACTTTTGAAGTCACTTGCTGACCTCAAATATAACAAAGAAATATAATATATACACACACTATATTACCAAAAGTATTGGGACGCCTGCCTTTACACACACATGAACTTTAATGACATCCCAGTCTTAGTCTGTAGGGTTCAATATTGAGTTGGCTCCGCCCTTTGGAGCTATAACAGCTTCACCTCTTCTGGGAAGGCCGTCCACAAGGTTTACGAGTGTGTCTATGGGAATGTTTGACCATTCTTCCAGAAGAGCATTTGTGAGGTCAGGCACTGATGTTGGATGAGAAGGCCTGGCTCGCAGTCTCTGCTCTAATTCATCCCAAAGGTGTTCTATCAGGTTGAGGTCAGGACTCTGTGCAGGCCAGTCAAGTTCCTCCACCCCAAACTCGCTCATCCATGTCTTTATGGACCTTGCATCATGCACTGGTCCAAATCATTCGGTAGGG